>CM056574.1:6050000-6157500 GCA_029721435.1 Gymnothorax reevesii | reverse complement strand
AATGTAAAAATATAAAAGGATGCAGGATAAAATCTCTATAGCTAAAGTGTGAGAAGATTACATCTGTTCTACTGAAGTTTAAAAAGGTAAATGATCAAAACTGAGCATCTTGGCAATGTTACTTTCATTTAGAGTTTCCTAAGGGAAGAGAGAGGAGTTTACAGATGCTCCCTGGATAATTTTCTCTTCAAATGCTTCCTTCATTTCCTTGCTTTTTGCTTGGTGCATCAGGAAGGTAAGGAAAGGAGGTGTGGAAAGGAAGCATCGGCAGAGGAACCGTAGGAGCAGGAAACAGGACATCTTCACTCCGCAGTCATCAGTATGAAGCGAAATCGGTCACAGGTGCGAGAGGAGGACTCACGGGTCCATCATTTCCTCACCGCACCCATGCAGAGGATGCTCCAGGATTTGATTGCTAGAGACACCTCTGGGAAACTCCTAATTCCCATTTCCTAACTCCTTGAAGGTGTGTTCAGTGGATCTTCATTTTCCAGCTCCAGTTCAGTTGATTCCTGGGTCAGGTCTAAGGACAGAAGAGTTGGTTGTGAGTAATGAGTGAATGGAATTAGCCCCGGGTTTTTGTGTATATGTGTGTGTGTGTGTGTGTGCGCTCGCGCGTGCGCGCGCCTGTGTGTGTGTGTGTGTGTGTGTGTGTATGTGTGTGTGTGTGTGTGTGTGCCTTTGCATGAGTGTAAGACAGAGAGGAGGGTTTGGGGGGGCGGAGGGGGCGTCCTAGCGGTTTCGCGCCTCGCCTGGGGTTTCATTCCTCATCTTCTTTCGGCAGCGGTGTGTGGCTGCAGCAGCTCGGGAATCGTCACTTGAACAGTCATTATACCGAAGCGCGATGTGAGCCGCAAAGCTGATACTATTTTTTCTCCTTAGAAATGTAATGTTAACAAAAACAACCCGAGCAGGAATGTGCACCGGCCTAAATTGCATTTTTTTGGAGAAGCACACAGTCTGGGGAAACCCTCAACGGCGCAGCCACAATTTGCATTTTTGCCATTTCATTCATTATAGTAATTCCCTACATTTGTGCGGCCACATCCGATCGCTTAATATGATTGTTTGCATGATTATTCACCCTAAACTTTGCCAATTAGAGTCACTCTTTCAAATTAAAGAGTAAATTTAAATTTATACAAAATATAAAAGCTGTGAGGAGAGACTGAAGAATTTCAGTTTCTTTAGCCAGACTGCATGAGTCTTTGAGGTGATCCGTTTGAGGCCTTTAAACACGTAAAATAGATTAAATAATATGCAGGATTGTTTTGGTTTAAGTTTGTATAACTAGAGGTCATTAATGAAGGTTAGCTCAGGTTAAATCAGGCACAGATATTTTGTAAGTATAGTGGTCACAGTGCGGATTAGCTGTGTCATGTCGCAGAGGCCAAAACTCTGGGAGTTCTCATAACCCAGAATAATACAGTTCTTAATCGTATCATGTCAGAGCGTACCTTAATGATGCCCTTTCATGTCATCAGGTCATTAGCCATCACGAGCTGTGTCAAAATCTGTCTTTTGTGGCAGCACAAGGCAGAGGGGCCACCCAGAATAATGAGTCGACTGTTTAACTGGTTGGCTGAAGTTGATTGGTCCCTCTTGCCTCTGAGAGGCCATTTCACTTTATGATGCCACAACAAAACTGATTTTGTGATGGCTTGTAATGGCTAAGTGGCTTTGCACCTGGTAACATGACAGGGGACCTTTAAGTGTTTAGTAATTTTATTGGTTTGGAACATGGAAAGTCATGCTGGGCTGTTTGGCTGTTCTTCTCACTGTCTTATGTTATAGGCATGTGGGATATGAATTCTCCTATCAGTTATTTATACAGCATCCTTTTATGAGCGCATCTTAGAATCTGAGAGGCTGCAATAATAATGGTGTCAGATATTCCAGGGAGAAGCCATTTTCTGCTCATTTGCACAATAATGATAGTTGAGGAGGCACATGCCATAGGCTATATAGAGGCTGTTTGATTGGCCAAGGGGATGATTTACCCTGAAAGTGGGTGATAATTAGATTCACCTACAGCATGATTACGGTATATAATGCCCTCACCGTGTCGCCCTCTGTGATATGAAACACTGACCTCACCAGAGGAAGGGACTGAATCCTGTGCGTCTTCAGTAAGCAGCTGAAACTGTGATCCTGCAGAGCTTCTTTGCCACAGAGTCTTTGCTGAAAGAAACTCTATAAATATATGAATAAAACTGAATGTGAACAGAGCATGATGTGATGAAACAGTTGTTCTGTCTGTCATGCCTCCGATCGCAGGCTTCAAACGAGATTGTGGATTCTAGTGTATCAATGTTCTTTTGAGAGAACTGGGTTCTAGTGCCTTCACATGCTTTTGCAGGTACTGAAGAATTTATGCACTTAAAATGAACCTGACTGAGATTTAACATGATCGTTATTATTATTATTATTAACTTTATATTAATTCAGGTGTACCCAGAAATGTGTAGCTTGGGAAAGCGCCTGAAAATTGCAGGTTTGTCCTCCGTCGAGCCTTATGTATTCTCTGTACCCCATAGCTGGCCATCCATAATTTGCTTATGGTTTTTTTGTGTGTGTTTCTTAGACATTGGGGGCATGTCTGCAATAATATAATGACAGTACACGTACTTTTCACATTTTTTATGATGTTAGTAGTTCCTTGTGTTCATTTGTTACATTTTAATAAGTGAAGCAGTGCTGAAATTTTGAATTTTAAATTTACTGTTTAAATCAGTGTGCTGCGCTGTGGCTGCTTGAAATAGAAAGGGTCACATGACAAGGAACAGATGACCTCATGGGGTTCAATACAGTGCATCTCCTGTCTTTTGCATCTTCTCCCTGCGTTTGCATGGGTTTCTTGCAGGTACTATAGTTTCTTCCCACAGTTTAAATACGTGCATGTTAGGCTAACTGGGGACTCTAAATTGACCATAGATAGGAGTGTGTGAGTGATGGGTGGGTGTGTCCTGTGATGGAAGGGTGAGGGCGTGTCCCTGCCTTTAGCCCATAGTCAGCTGGAATAGACTCCGCCTCCTTCACATCCCTAATGAGGAAGAAGTGAAACAGGTGATGAATGCAGGTGCAGCGGGCAACGGCGATCACCGCACAGGCATGAAGCAAGATGAACAGGAAGGATTTATTTGCTGTTATTTTGCACTGTATTCAGTGGGGAACCTTTGACCTGAACTTCAACAAATTTGTCACCATGAATTATTGGGCCTCCTTTTCTTCACGAAAATATATTTTTTGCGAATATCTGATTTGCCCTCGGTGCTCCAGATTCGCTCAATGGCCTCTTCCGCCTCACGAACCCCTCCTGACAGTCAGGCCTGTAATCACTCACTGAAGAGGGCTGTTCGCTGATATCGATCGTGTGGCATATCAGTACCAGCCGTTATAATGGGGTATGATCCTCTGTTTACCCAGCCTTACCCAGGCTAAAAGGCTCCCGGGTTTTATATTTCGTGTTGCGTCCTTACCAAGATATGACCAAGAGATGTGACATATATAAAAGCAATTTGGCTAGTCGTCATATCAGAAGATTTAATGGCTGTGCTACTTTGGACAGGCTAATGCCCACTTCCCTACACATTACACAGTGTGTATTGCATATTATACAAATACCATCAGCATCACTGCTATTGAAGCACACAGTGTATGAATAAGTACAAAAATATTACGGTGGACGACTGGACTGTGACTGTAGAAGAAAAGAGTGAATGAACTGGTAACCAAGCAGTTGTGACTATGATGTAATGTGTGATGTCATAGGGCATGGGCAGTTCAGGCAGAAATCATATTTGATGGAGAGCTCCACGGCATACAGCCAATAATAACCTTATTCCAAGTGACTTACTTCTGTTTTCTTTAACAATTTTTGAATTAATGCAAAATCCCGTTCAGTGAAATTGGAAGACTTTAGTGAAAAGAGGACAGATAAACATGTCTGGGTGGTAAATCAGGATCTCAGTTGGAGGGCATGTTTCTTTGAGGCTGGCTGTGGAGTGAGTGAATTGAGGCCTGCTGGGTAATTTTGACAGACTTCTAAACGTCAGTGTTGGGACATTTAAACCACTGAGAGTCAATAAATATTTAGATTCGGGGAACTAAAACTTTTATGATACTCTTAGACAGGGCTGTGTTACTATAATTCTTCTCAGAAAAGACGTGGTCGCGCTTCACACAACTTCAAACTTTCTTCTTCGAGCTTTAGGAAAATGCGTAAAATGGGGGTAAAAATTATAGCTGAAATTATTACAATAAATATCTGAACCCACGATGGCGGTTGAACCGCGTCCAAAGCGAAGGCAAAAACCAGCCGTTTTTTTTTTTTTTTTTACCTCATAAATTCCGTCCCGCCATTTCCTCTCCGCAGAATACTTTTCTGTATTCTGGATCCAGGAGCTCTCTCAATGCCGCTCAGTTCGTGTTCTGTTTACTCGAAAAATGTTTTCGTTTCCCCCCTTCCGCCGCCCTGCCAGCTCTTCGTGGGCTGATGTTTTAAAACGTAAAAACAAACTGTCAGAAGTTTCTGTGAGACCCCCTTTTCACAGTCTGACCCCCCCAGGAACTGCGGCAGTCAGCGCCGTGAAAGCGACGCGTTCATGTTTCGCTAATTTCGTGAGCAAACCTATTAAAATAATGTTCTCGTCTTTTTTTTTTTTTAGCTGAGCGCGGAATGTGCCATAAACATCCCCTTTATGTCAGTGGAGTGCTTTAGTTCTCTAAACGGCACGGATAACCAGAGCTGTAATTAAATGGCGCCAAATGTGCGGTGAAGGTCAGAGAATTGAAGCGCTGGTTCATGTTACATTTTTGTGCTTATGACAGTCTCCCATTTCATTTTCTGAACATTGAATAACCCACACCCCAACTCCTAACATCTTAGTGGGTGTTGGATTGGGTCAGGTACCCCAGTGTACTCCATTCCCAAAAAAGGAGAACATTTCCCATTTGTAGTTTTAACAAGTTGTATGTCCTTGGTTGTAGTAGCGGTTGAAGTAATAGCACCAGTCGTTTCACACTAAGTCACTTTTGTACGTCGCTCTGGATAAGAGCGTCAGCTAAGTGCCTGTGATGAAATGTAATGTAAGTGAAGCAAGAGTTACCTTTCTAATATCACCCCAGCAGTCCACTATATCTATATTATTCCATATTGTGTCAATTAAACCAATGTGATTGGAACAGGACTATATGAGTCCTTTGAATTAGAATAAATTTCAGCTGAATAGTACAATTAAAACTGCTAACTTCCCTGATATTCTTTTTAAAATTCAATTACATTCGCAAATACCGGCATTTTGCCTGAGACTTGCAGCTTTCTGTTTGATTATGAAGTACCATTAGAGTTGTAATTGTTGTTTGTGTGTCGCTAGACTATAAGCAGTGATGGTGTGAACAGGATGCTAAACGTGATGTGAGTTCTAATCACTTGATCAGCGTGGAAAAGCCTTTTGCATTTCATTGCTTCAAACTCATTCCTATACTGTCCTCCATTTTTATTTTGCCAGCGGGTGAAATTACATTTGGAGTCTTAAAAGCTAGATATTCAATATCAGATTCCCCCTTGATCAAACACCCTTTGAAATGCTTCCATGACAGATGGTGTTTGGGGAGGGAAACCCGCATAAACTGTTTTCCTTACATCTGAAACCACTGGGAGATACAGCGACAGAGCGGAGAGTGTGGGCTGCCATCAGCTCCATGTGGTTAGAGTTCCTGGATAGAGACCCTACTCGTGGATGAACAGCCACATCTGCACTTAGGGAGGTCATGTGTGAACTAAAAATAAACAGACCCAGGAGGGATACCTGTGGAACACCCTTCTGAGGTTCGAAATCTTCAATCATCACACATTTAATCTCTGCTCTTCAGATCACATCAGTAATACCCAAAACAGAAATGTAAAAAACCTCATTATTCATAGTGCCTTCTGTGAATTTTACTCTGCACACAGAACCATGTGAATTATTATCCCAAGTCGATTGTTCCCCTGTAGTGGTAAATACATTTTTCTTTACATTTTTCTGCCATTACAGACACTGAAAAACTGTCAAAACTTTGTGTAGCATGTGGCCAACAAAACCTTTAAGGACACACTAGAACACATTCCTGAAGGTTTACCATGGTAAAATATAATTGTTCCATCAGTGATAAACACAGCTTTTTAAAAAGCATAACACAGATAAAAGTCTTTCCCCAAACAATCCAACAGCGGCTGGCATTTATTTTACAACATGGTACACCATCATTATTCTGTTATTATTGTGTTTTTACCATGTTTTTTTCCAATGTTAGATTGATGGCTCTGTATGCAGTTTTCCCAGGCTTCCCTCTGAGGGCTGACAGCTCTCATGTTGGGATCCCGCAAAAACTGGGGAGACAGTCCTGGATGATGATGAAAAGATTAAAGGGAGATCTGGCGAGAAGAGCTGTATCTCTCTGTCAGGTTTCATATTTATACGCTTATCCTTTTTTTTCAAATGCTGAGGAATGATCAACAGAGTTCAGACTGCAGAAGACTGGATACTTCCTGTGTGACGGATTCAGACATGAATGATTAATGTCACTGCGGAGAGACAGAGATGAAAATAGAGGAGGCAGCCGTGTCCGTGTGTGAGAGAGAGAGAGAGAGAGAGAGAGGGGGGGGGGCTTTTAGCACGCCATCATTTGCTCATTATTTGGTTAAAATCAATCCAAAACTTTTCACATGAATATGGAGTTGTAGGCGAAGCTGTCATCTAAAATATAAAAACAAGACGTCACTTTCCACTTGATAAAACCCCATCCCCCCCCCGTTTCAATACATTCTCCACTGTTGTGTTGGATATCATTTTATGGTAAGTAAACTCTATTTTGTGTCACATTGCCACTAAACCCTTAAAAACGGGTAGAAAGAGGGAGAGAGGGAGAGACTAAGAGAAAAGTAATGTGGGTGTGTGAGAGGACTCTATGAATATTAAAACAGCGCAGCGGCTCTTCCTGGTTAAGGGATGTCAAGAAACATATTTACGTCTGCAGATGGCCTTGAAATAGTTGAGTGTTGCTGAAAAACTCTCTTCTTCTGACTCATTTCCAAAGTCACTTTCAAAATGCCATGAATTGTGAATCACTGCTGAAGCCAAAAATAATCCTTGATTTAAATCATTATGTACTATCTGCCTGCGTGAGTTTCTGTGTCTGAGGTGCTCGGCTGCAACGAACATGTCTTTACGTGACAGGAGAATATATATGAGACATACAAAGACCTTTTCCCTGATTATGAGCCACTGAACTCCTATCGGCCTTTCGAACCTTTCTCCAGTGCCACGGTGAAACACCAACCCCCATAGCAAACTTGGTCCGGCCCAGTTCTGGCCCATATAATGCAAGAGTGATGACCCTTTTGTGGCCGGGTATGGGTCATTTGGACCGTGTACCTGTTGGACCCTTAAAGTTGATCCCTGACCGGTTGGACCCGGTTCAGTTGGACCCCTGACCTCAAGTTTTTGGACCCCATACCATTTGGATCCCAGGCAAGTTGGACCTTAGATTAGTTAGACCCCAGACCAGCTGGACCCCCGACCAGTTTGGTTATGGTTATGGTTAGGGTTAGGGTCTGGGGTCCAAACACCATGGGTTCCAACTGGATAAGGTCCAAATGGTCTGCGGTCCAATTGGTACTGCGTTCATTCAGTTAGGGTCCAACTGGTACAGGGTCCAAACGACCTACACCCTTTGTGGCCCAGATCTGGTTTGCCAGATCTGGCCCAAACACGGTTCAGCACAGCACAAGCACGGACACAATCAGCCCACATGTGGCAGACCATCACATAAACAGTGCCATCATTGCCACACCTGGCCCAGATCTGGTTAACATACCACTTGCCATGCCAGCGGTCGCCCGGCAGCGCCAGTTTGACGCCTGATCCAGGACAGACCCGTCCGCTGTGTGGGAAGTACTGGAATGTACCGATCACAATCGACTGTCATCGAACAGATGGTTTTAGTGTAAGAAACTCAGTTCCCTAAAAGTGAAATAGTAAACTAGTAAAATGGTCACTCAAAAACAAGTGAATATGACTAGTACACTGATCACCCAAAATAAGGGCACAAATTAGTACCCTGATTCCGAAAAATAAGCACGAAAATCCAGTGCACTGGTCAAATGAGCAAATAAAATAGTGTCCTGGTCATGTGAATCTACTACATAAAAAAATAGTGCCACGGTAGTGCAGCTCACCTGGACATTCACTCCTCCAAAGTTTTTCAGTCCTTTTGTTTAAGTCAGCCATTGAATGGTATTATTTCAGTTGCCAATTAAACACAAACATGGTTTAACATGGTAATGAAAATATTTTTGAAATAAAAACTTACAGCGTACATTATAAGCTGGCCACAATTTTTAATTGATAAAAATGTTTTGGAAACCAAAAAAATTCAATCAGAATTATTTTGCAAATATTTTCTGTTCCCAGATCCATATAAATTATAAAGAGTAAGTGATCATGTTTGTAGATCTATTTAAAATAACCTTCAATGCATTGGGAAAAAATATGTGACTTGTCTGGAAAAGTGTGTTTATTAGATTCATACACTCTCCAGGACCGGAAGAAAGAGGACTGAGGGGATGTTGTGTGGTGATCATTTCCAACAGGCATCCAACAGTTTACTTACCAATGAATGCTTCACAGCACCACAACATATTCTTTCCTGAGGCTTCCCACAGCAGCTGGCCTCACGGTGAATTTAAGAATAGATGGCTCTATATTTTCCTGTGGCAACTTTTCATACAGTTGAACACTATCAGCATGATCAGTGAAAAAGTGCTTTTATTGGTATTTTCTACAAAGGTGTGGCCCAATGGTGAAATGAAGAGGTGAAATGAAGGTGAAAATGCATTGCACAGCAAAACCTGTAACGTGTTCAGCCTTGCTGCTTAGCATCTATAAAAGAAATTTCAATATGGCTGTCACTGTTGCCATATTGAAATGGAATCAGAACACCTCGAACAAACTTTCATCTCCAGAGCTACAGCAAGGTGAATACAAAGGTTCAGCTCGATCAGTCACACAGTTTCAGAGAAGATTTTTAAAGATATTTCTAAAATGAAGGGGTATGGCCCAATGACAGAGGTCAAATATAGGTCAAAATGTCATGCACAGCAAAACCAGCGTAATATATGTTGAGTGTTGTCGTTTGGCACATACACAGCAAACTTCAGCTGAATCGCTCCATAAATGAGCGACTAATGAGCCAAAATAGCATTTTCAATATGGCTGCCAAAGACGGCATATGTAAAGTTGGATTGGAGCGCCTCAAACAAACTTTGGGTTCCTCGTGGGCAGGAACATGCATGCCAAGTTTCAGCTCGATTGGCCCAGTAGTTTCGGAGAAGATGATATTTACAGACGTCGACGCACGACGACGCTGCAGGCCATGACATAACCTCAGGACATAACCTCATCTGGACTTCATCCCGGTGAGTTAATAACTAGTACCCCTGTGTCAGGGGGGGGGTTGAATAGTGTGGCTGAAAATGTAGGACACTGGGAGGAAGGACAAGCCGTTTCAGAGATGCAGAAGTACTTGGATTGACAGCCGTAAACAATGCAATAGAAGACCTGCCCAAACTCCGCACAGTTTTAAAACATACTGGAATTGTGTGAATTTGCGCATGAAAGTTTGAGACAAGTGTTGACTGAACATTCATAAACTTTCACCGCGATATATGCAAAAGTTCTGACGCTGTATTGATATTGGCTTATAACGCCCTGCTCTCCCTCATTATTGGGGTGAAGCGATATAAGTTTAAAGGGCAGGGCGTGGATGTTGAGGAAGCGCGTCCTGAGGACGCCGTTGCCGAGGTCTGGCTGTGGAGCACGGCCGGAATGGGGAAAAGAGGCGATGCTTCACGGCTGACGTTTTTCGCAGTTTAATGCTGAATAAATAAGTCAGGGCCGCTCAGACGATAATATTTCACCCTGGACATTTCCGTGCGCTGACTGCCAGCTCGCTAATGGCCGTCAGCATATAACACCAGGCCGACCAGCTGAGTTCCTCCGGAGATTTCTTCCTGTTGGGGATTTTTTTTGTCCCCAAGTGATTTTATTTCTGCTGTGGAGTTTTTCAGTGTCCTGTGCTAATCTGTAAACAAGAAATTACTCTCTATATATAATTGAATTGAGCAGCAGCACAGCCTGTTGTGGTTCTGGAAACCACTGTAATAGCAGCCATTCAACAAAGCAACACCAGTGATAAAAAAAGCGACTGAACTGCTGATCATAATGGGATTAAAATGCTTGTTTTAATGACAACACCATGTATAGTGTTATATTGATGGTGAGTATTGAGAGGGAAGCCCTCTGACAGTCACACAGGAGACACACGGTGATGAATTGACACCCTCGCAGAAAAGTGAATGCACCCTTGAGGTGAACCGGACAGGAATATAAATCGCCTCCGCACACAGATTCGTGGAATTTGAGGCCGCACTGCTGTGTCGACTCAGTTTGGTCGGGCTCTTCGGGGCTCGGCATGCTGGCCTGAGGATCTTCGTCAGGGTAACCCCGTTCAGATTTGACTCTCATAACCGGCAAAATATGACTGATAAGGACTCAGGTTGTCCCTTTTTCTCCTGCGGTTTGGTTATGATTTAATATGTGCTTTTACCCCATCGGCGATTCTCACCAATGAGGAACTGTTGACCCGTCCGCTGTCCGCCCATCGGTCTGTCTGTCCATCTGTCTGTCCTCATAGCAATTGTCACCACTCTAGCTGATGAACTGTTTTAGGGACAGCCCTCAAATTTAACCCTTTCGGCGCCGTGGGCAACTATAGTTGCCCAATGATGTAAGATATCGAAGTCAGAAGCTGGCGGAAGCTCTTTCAACAGGTCAGGATAACTACATTTTTAATTCCTTAAGAATGCATTTAGCGCTCAAGGGGTTAATTTGTTTGTGAAAATTGGGTTTTTGCAGAAGGCTATTTGATGTCAAAGTCATTATATCCAGTTTTGACCTAAATTGAAGGCACACTGAAGGGGTATATAACGGCGAATGCAATTTAGTTATCACTGTTGGGCTGTTTGTAGCGAACCATCTCCTACTCCTGCTTGGCTCATGTTGAGACACCTGACCCCCCCAGTGAAAGCCTTGAGCCGGTCGACCCTCCCGACAGGACTGATCCCTTCACCCCAAACTGTGATGCAAAGACCTTTCTACAGAAATGAGCCGGCATTTCAGGGCTCGACTCCAATATATGTTTCACATTTCCCACCGGAACCTTCCCTGCCTTACAATGGGCTGGACTCCCATCTGCAGAACTAACCCATCTATCACAGGACACACACATTCACTCACGCGCTTACGGCCGATTTAGAGCCCCCAGTTAGCCTAACATGCTGAGTTTGCTGGAATGAAACCGGAGTATCTAGAGGGAGCCCACACAAACATACCCTCTCCACATGGCTGGGCCCAGACCGGACTCAGACCCGCGACCTGCCCGCAGCAACACTGAGCTGCAACCTGTGGGTTCACTGTGGAGTCCTGTCAACTTGACCTGGGTTTGTGAATCAGACCACACACTGCTATATCAAGACCAAAAACATAAACATGCAAGTGTACTGGTTTTTTTGGATTTCAACCATTTTTACAATCCTATAAGTATTAAATAAAAAATGGATACACTGTCGAGTCTAGCAGGAGAATATTGAAGATGTTATTCTTTTTGATTCCTTTTGGGGTGCAGTATTTAGGTTTGTCCATGTTACTGGGTATTTTGGGGGGTCCTCCTGAGCGTTTAGGGGGTTCGGGGGAGGGGGGTCGCTCATTTCTGCTGTCGGGGGTTCACAGATTCTCAGACAGACACACAAAAGAGCCCCGACACTGCAGACAGCGATGTCAGCACTAAAAACAGAGACAAACACACCCTGTGTTTTGGTTGCACCTGATAAAACCGATTTAGACCCATAATTTTCAATTTAAACCACGGAGACGTGAGCTCGAAATGCTTTTAATTGACATAATTGGTTTAACCTTGACAGGAGCCGTGACCACTGAGGTTATATATGCATATCTTCTGGGGCCTCTGTTAGCTAACGCTGTTATGTGCGTATTGAGAGACGGAGATACTTCCTGTGCAGCTGCCGCTGGTCAGAATGGTTTCTCCGTGACTCAGAAACCTCAGTCCGGTTCTGCAGGGCGGTAAAAGGGGCCAATAAGATTCCTGTCGCCCACAAAACCTGAGGAATTTCACTCGAAAATCACTGTTAGAGTTTCTTGAAGGCACGCTAGTGAAAATCGCCCTTATTTTTGTCTGGAATATGGTAAACTGCTGTGGTGTCCTTCCCTGAGACACATTCAGTGGGAATGAAAATACATGTGGATTCTAGCTCAAAGGATTTTGGGTAAAAACACAGCCTGGGCTCCTATCCTGATCTGCATTGCAGTGGTGAGCTTTTTTGTCCTGATTTTATTTTGCATCATTTTTTCCCCATGAAAATTTGTGACAAACTATTAATTCTGTTGACCCACATCCTGACAATCTAGCTTGATCTGTTTTATTTTAATACAACCCCAAATTTCAAAATAGTTGGGACAAAGTGTAAATTGTGAATAAAATCGAAACTCAATTACTTTCAAATCACACCAGCCAGTATTTTATTCACGAAAGAACAGCGATAACATGGCAAATGTTGAAACTGAGAATTCTTATATTTTTATCCAGAAAATGGGCTCATTTCAAATTTGACGGCTGCTACAGGTGTCAAAAAAGTTGGGACAGGGGCCTGTTTACCATGGTGTAGCGTCCCCTCTTCTTTTTGACACAGAGTGGAGGCGTCTGGGCATTGAGGAGACAAGTTTCTTGAGTTTAGCCGTTGGAATTTGATCCCACTCTTGTTTAATACAGGCTTCCAGCTGCTGGAGAGTTTTGGGTCTCCTTTGACGGACTTTTCGTTTAATTATGCGCCAAATGTTCTCATTCGGTGAAAGATCAGGACTGCAGACAGGCCAGTTCAGCATACGGACTCTTCTACCACAAACCCATGCTGTTGTAATAGCTGCAGTATCTGGTTTTGCATTGTCCTGCTGAAATACACAAGGTCTTCCCTGGAATAGATCGTCTGGAGGGGAGCATATGTTGCTCTAAAACCTGTATATACCTTTCAGCATTCATGGTGCTTTTTTAAACATGTAAGTGTCCCACACCATATGCACAAATGCATCCCCTTTCTCCTCTTTAGCCCGGAGGACACTACGCCCATGATTTCCAATAAGAATGTCAAATTTGGACTCGTCTGACCACAGGACACTTTTCCACTTTGCTACAGTCCATTTTAAATGAGCCTTGGCCCACAGAACACAGCGGTGCTTCTGGATCATGCTCAACGATGGCTTCCTTTTGGCATGATATTTTTTTAGCTGGCATCTGTGGATGGCACGGCGAACTGTGTTTACAGACAGTGGTTTCTTGAAGTATTCCTGGGTCCATTTAGTTATGTCAATGACTGAATTATGTCGATGAGTGATGCAGTGGCATCTGAGGGTCACAGGCATCCAGTAAAGGTCTTCGGCCTTGTCAATGGTGGGTTTACACGGGGGCCTACAGGGGCCTGTGCTCCCTGCCGATGTCCTGTGCCCCGTGCTGGCCCCTGTGCAGACTGAATAATAAAATTATACTGTATACTTTTTAGGAGGATATACGCTAGCGCCAAAACCGGACCTAATGCCACTCAAGATTCTACACGGACTGATTAGAGCGACGCACCAAAGTGCGTTGGCTACCGGCGTTTGCTTTCACTGATCTCAATACGCTGGCTGGGAATTGAATATGAGCGCAGCAACCAGCAAGAACAACCTGTTGCAAGAGACGAAGGTGTTACTGTTGTTCTCCATTCCGGCAACGAAAGCTTGTTGTCAGGTTTGTAAATGTCTCTTAGAATTACGTTACGAATCACACTCGGCAAAGTACTTTTGTACCTAGTATTAGTGCAGTTCACAAACCTATGATTATATTTCAGTTGACCGCAGCATTTTTCCAATTCATATTTTCAATCAGTCACTCCACAGCAATATTGGCTTCCAGAAATGAAAATGGCACATTGTGTCCGAGAGAGTAGAGGATATATATATTTGTATGTCTTATGATTATGTTGATTACTTATTTCATTGTGATTACAGTAACTAGAACTAGTTGTTTTTGTTAGTACTATTTTGTTACATTTGGATGAATAAACACCTTTTCAAAACTAGCTTCAATCCACAGATGGTCTACTGTATACTGTATATTTGTAATTTTGGTTTATGTTTGAAGACCTATTACTCCTCAATTACCAGATCCTTCTAAGTACTGTAGCTCTGTCCATCACTAATTAAAGTCATCATGACCTGCACACCTGTGTGAGCCGCTGTGTGTTCAGGCACTAGCAGCATATTCTGTAAATCAGTGTGAAGACTGGACTCTCAAGTCAGTGGCCATGAATACAGAGGGGTTTGTACAAATGTTACTTGTGTCCTGTGGCTCTGATTGGCCCAATAACTGATGAGGAGTTTTGTTTTCTAAAAACGAGTCGCCCATTCTTAAGGCCATAAGCCATTTGATTTGTATGATACTTCACACTTTATTGTGTTGTTTTTATTTTCCGTTTTTGATGGTCATCGGTCAATGCATTTTCCTTCATGAAAAAATCTTCAGCATGATTTTATAGGCTAAAGCAAAATAGAAGTTTTTAATGCTTTAATATCATTGTTGTTGCTTTTTAAATGTATTTTTGGGCTTTTTGCCTTTATTCACACAGGAAAGTTTAGAGAGGCAGGGAGTGAGTGGTGCTGCAGCACGTCTCAGTTGCAGGCCCATGTCTAGGGCCGTCATTGTTGTTTTTAATGTGCCCCCCTGATTAAACACTGGCCCCGCCTGGGCCCCCACACTAAAATTTGTCCAGAACCGCCACTGGGCCTTGTCCCTTACGCACAGAGATTTTTACAGTTTCTCTGAATATTTTGATGATGATATGCTTTTCTACTTTTGTTTTCTCTTGTGTTGCTTCCGTTTTTTCAGGCTATTTTACGTCCTTTGGAAGCCCGAGTACTTTCTGGCGGTCTGTATAATTCTCTGTGTTTGTATTGTGTCCGTACTGCTCGGTCTCTCCTCGACAGCTGCACTTGACCTCTCTATTTTACCATCCATTACACATTTTGTGGATAAAAATGTAAAATATCTCAACATTTTTTCAACATTTGAAATGTTATCTATGTTCTATTGTAAATAACATATTGGCTCATGTGATCTGAAAGTCATTGCATTTTGATTTTATTTACGCAATTTAAACTTCGTCCCAACTATTTCAGAATTGGGGTTGTACATTTTGTTGATGTACAACGTATAACAACAAATAAAGGTTGTGACATCATGCAGCTGGTGGTGATAAAGCGATCTTGACTGGGCTGCTCTGGCATGATAATGTGGTCCAAACATCCGGAGTGAGCAATAAACTTCAATGGAGAAAAAAATAAAACAGAACACAGGAAAGACAACCTTTAATCTGACTGCGCTGCCAAGGCCGTCAAACAGAACATTAAGGCCTGTGCAAGAACAGGATTATTATCCGGCGCGGATTACATCTCTCCTCGTGACACTGGGAATAATGATTTATTGATCTAAGAATAGTTCCACTGTCGGCGCAGCAGCAGTGTAAGAGAGAGAAATTTCATCATCGCAGTCAAAGATCAAGAATACAGAAACCAAAATATGAACACATGGTTGTGGTTTTATTTTTGTATTTTCACATTCTGTGATGCTGTGTTTCAAGTGCCGCTTTGACAGTGAAAACTCTGACTCCTGTTTGAAGGCGATACAGTCAGCAAACCTTAAAAAAGCTGCACAAATATTCTGTCGAGCGAAGACTTCTCTTTCTCACCGACCGCAGTTTCTGAGCGGTGGGCTGCTTTGGACTCGACAGATCGCTTATATCAGAGCGGCTTACGGAGGAGAACTGACAGCAGCACACTGCTCAGAGCCATTCTGCTCTCAGCCACAAAGGAAGATAAAAAACAGTGAAATGTTAAAATCCTTCCAGTAAAAAGTACATTTCTACTTATAAATAAATAAATACACTCTGCATTTCACTGTTTGGAATCATCTAAAATGAGACTGTAAAAACAGCCACAGATCTAGCAGATGCATCTTCAGTTAGATACGTGGGTAACCAGGCACACAGACATATTGGCAGACAGACAAGTTAATTTGGATTTAAAACCAGTGAGTTCGAAGTCGACGCCAGCTTTATCTTGCAGGGTTTTACATACATATTGTACAAAGTATGCAGGACTTTAAGTCAATTTTGTACAGAGTCACACTCCAAAGGCTTTGTTACTGATCAGTGGATGGATATGCAGACTGACACATTGATAGACAGACAGACAGTCTTCAGAAGTGCCATCAAGCTGGTCTCCGGGGACGTTTGATCGGTTAGCTAGTATGATGCCAAATTGGCACGCGGTTTAATAACATCTGAAAGCGCGAGCAGCCCTGATGTCAAGACTCGCTATTCCTCTCTGATCTTATCCTTGCGAGCCAGAGTTTCGGAGAGGAAGTGTCCGTAGGCCACCTGAGTTCCTCCGTGCGGCGAGAGTCTGCAGTAATTGGCGCTGAAATTAAAGAATCAGGGGAGAGGGAGGTGGGACGGGCGAAAAGGGAGCCGGTAAATAATTTCACTCCCACACAAAATTGAAAGATTCAAAGGAGATGAGCCTCTTTGTTGTTTCACGATGTGACCTCCAGGCAGCGACTGCGGAAACCATTTCAGAGCGCTGAGCCGAAAATATCCCTCCGCTTTTTTTCTGATCTGGTTCTTTTGATTTTTTATTTTCATTTTCACCAGTCAGGCCGATCACATGCAAAAATAATGTTTAGCAAGTTCGACTTGAGCAAACAACATTGCACATCGCCAAATCAGTTTTATCGGTGGCTATATGAATGTTGAATGCTTTTGGATTTGTGCAACCATAGACTGGCGGATTGCATTAAGAATGTTAATGCGCTTCCTCTATCTGTTGGCCAGCTCTCAGCGTTCCCAGATGGTATTGAGTATGGGAGCGCATGCAACGTCATGTCACCGTGTTGTAAAAATGTGTGTGCCTGGTGCATTATGTAGTCCTGTACCAACTCTCATCGCTCCAGGCCAATCACACACTTACAAAGGTCAAGATGGAGCAAATGGCTTGATTCTCGAAGCTAGCCCTTAAAAAAATATATTTAAAGCAGAAATATGTTTGCAACTCTCGCACCCTGTATTGGGGGATTACTGCCTGGTGTTCGATTCAGTCCTCATATATCCACAATAAGATGTGGGGCCCCTAAGCAAGGCCCCTGGCCTTTGAGTGGTCTGATGGCTTCAATACCAACAAAACTAAAAGCTGCAGAAAATAACCTCCAGTTCACAGATGGGAAACTATCTACCTGAAGTAATTTTTATGGTTCTCTAGCAGTATGTGAACGAGTTAATGTTCATTTGAGCAATGAGACAGTTTGACTCTCATAGGCTCCAAGTGTGACGCAATGCCTCCCTATAGCTTTGATCCTGAAAAAGCTAAATAGAGTCAAATTTTCTGCGAGGAAACACTTACTCTTTAACTCCTAGGTGGGCTGGTCGGTGTGGAGCTGGTGGTTGCTGACTTTTTTCTCATAAACTGCTGACAATTTTGAAATTACATTCAGAAAATACATATATGTCAAATCAGCCCATTTCTTATGGGCATGAAACAAATTAAGTTTTTTTGGTGCTGAATTTGTTTGGCCTTCTCAAGGTGACATTGAGGGAAATTAATGTTAAAGTTCAGCTTTGAAGTGCGACGTAGGAGTTCTCCTAATTTATCAATGGTGAAGAGTAGCGTAGTTGTTTGGCTCGCAGCTGGGTGAGTGACTGCAGCTTGATGCATGTGCCATCGCCACCGGCGACCGGTCACGGCAACAAAAGGTCACCCGGTAACCGCTCATTATGAAACTCGTGGCTCGTGGCTTCCTGACTTTTTTGATCTGTATTTATTTTTGCATATTAGATTGGCGGACATGAATAAAATAAGCATAATAAAAAAATAAAATACTACTTTTTAAAATTATCATAGGCTGTAGTAAACAGCTTCTACCTTTTTCACTGTTTTTCTTTCACCTGATATCGCAACTAGAAGCGCACTGTAAACTCAAACAAGCTCAGAGTCTTTGATATATTAAGAGTACTCTACAAACACTGATCTAGGATCAGGCCTGTTCTTTCCACATTTAAACCAAATCCATCACATGGTTTAAATCTGCACAAAGGACAACTAAATCAATATCATTGTGGATAATTGCAGCATTTCTTTGAGAAGAAGCATCGATGGAGAAACGGTCTCTCCTGTCCTTCAGATAGAAGGCCACAGTGGTCCTGCAGTCTCCAATGCCTGCGCATCTGGGTTTCTGATGTACGACTAAGGTCAAAGGTCATCTGTTTGCTTATCGCTGCAAGAAGAGGCCACATCAGTGTGGGCAAAAATCTAGGGTCGCCGCACGGGTTGAGGAATGATGTGGCTGTGTACGCGGAGGAGCTGGACACGCGTAAAAACACGTCACCTCGATTCGTACCCCTGCTAGGACCTTGCCCCTGACAGATAACCTCTCCTCGGGGTCCGCGGGGGATAATCCTGCAGTGATAAGGACCTCTCTCGCTCAAAGAATCTTCTGGAAGCCTTATCTGCATGACGCGATGTTAGCGGTACGATGCGTATAACACGACGGGACAGCTGTCCGTGAGTGATGATAATCTTCACCCCCGAAGATCGCCAGGAATGATAATCGCTGGCTCCAGCGAGCGCGGCGGCCTGCCAAAGCTTTGCCGACGTCGCTCGCGCTGACGGACATTCCAGGATGGCTTTTAGATGGAGGTTAATTGCTTTAAGTGCTTTTAGAGAGGATCAGAGGCTGAAGACACAAAGTGCCAGACTAAGCTGTTCACATGTGGAATGAGTGATCAGGAATGCAAGCTCGCTGGAGAAAGCTCTCGTGCTGTTTAAATTCTGATCGGGCTGCGGGTACTCATAAACTGTTAAGAAGATGGCTCTTTCAGGGATGGTATGAAGATCTTGACAGCTGGTCCTGGGATTGAATGGTCAGAGATCCCCATCATTTCAGTTTTATCTCCGGTGCACATTCCTCATTGGCTCTGGCTCGTGGACACCATCAGATAGATCTTCCTTGCGCTGCCTGGTGCGAAGACTGCGAACATATGTTTGCTTAAAGCTAATAAACAAATATATCAGTAATATAAAATATGATAAGTTAAGTTTGTTATCCTTCAAAAATGAGGTACCCTAATTATGTGCAATCGAAATCGCAAGTGCAGGGGTTGTGTCACCTCTAATATAGTGTACACCATGATATATTGCGTAAAATATGTTAGAATTTAACTACTGTTTACCCAAATCCTTTTACAATGTTGGACCAGTGGTCACTGAGAAATATAAATGACTACAGTGCATCTGAGGCTTGAATTGCATAAATTCCTCTGCTTCAGTCAGTTATGAAAAAAAAATCCATGATGTTATGCCATTATCTGCAACAACATTTCCAGTCATTTCAAAGATCTTCTGTCACTGAAAAAAAAAATCTAGTTTCACTCAGAGTCATTAAGGGAATTAGTTCCCTCAAAAGCAATTTCGTTCAAGATATCTTTAATTTCGCCGTTTGAACCTCGGCGCGAAACCGCAGGGATTTATCGGGTCATCGTCAGTTAATAACTCAATCTGTATCATCTCAGCTTCCATTCATAGTTCACGTCTTCGCGTATTGATCTATTTTCGCGGACGCTTTCCCGTCTCGTGAGAAGTCCCTTTGTGAAAGATCGAGACCAAAGGTGTCGATGCCTCCGGCCTCTTCGCAGGTTTCACCTCATTAAGCCCTATTGGTTTTTTGCGTATTAAGAAATGTACTGAATAATGAATAGTCTGTCAGATGGAATGAAGTGAGATATGGAGATCTGTATCACTCCTGCCTGGAGACAGATCTTGAGAAATCAATTTATCTCTGTCTCAAAAATTTAAACTAAACATCACTACTGCATATGCCTATATTTTGGTCCAAGTATGTTTCCTGTTTATGGAATCTACATGAATGATCAGACAGTGACAGGGTTTAGAAAGGGCTCACAGAGATATAAATTCATGCGAATAACATCTGAGACTATTTACTTTAACCCTTTATTTTCCTCACCAAGAATAAAGTCAAGTAAATGCGTTGATTTGCTTTATCAATTGGTTGAGGAGGAAGTTATAGGGTTGACATCATGTCCATTGCACTCAAATCCATTAAGTTGGAGTAACACACACTGTAACCCGATAATACGTCTCCAGGAAAATATGAGTGAATTCGTTCATGAAAGCAGACAGAAGTCACTAATCAAAGCGAACTCTGGAACAGTCAGTTAAACCGAAGCACCTTTATTATGCAGTCAGCCGCCAGACAAGCGCTTGTCTTTTTAAGAGGGCGAAGGGGCTGGAGTGGTTCACGGCTCCTTTTTTCCCAGAATGCTCTCTTCTGAGAATCCCTTGACCCTTCCCACCTAGACGCCATTTTGTCACCTTACAGAACAAATTTTTACTTCCCCTCACACCCCCTGTGTCAGCAGGGAGACATGCCGGATAGCTTTCCCTGCGGAGAGGAGAAAGTATGTTCTGTTGCTTTGTTTTACTTTAGATATTGAGGTCGTCTGTGTGTGTGTGTGTGTGTGTGTGTGTGCGTGTGTGTGTGTGCATGTGTGTGTGTGTGTGTGTGTGTGTGTGTGTGTGTGTGTGTGTGTGTGCGTGCGTGCGTGTGTGTGTGTGTGTGTGTGTGTGTGTTAGACTGACTCAGTATGCCGCAGTATAGTGTTAGATGTGACCAGAAACAGTTATGATATTTACAGAATTAATCATTTTTCTTTCTAAAGTCAGAAATTTCCTCATAATTTGTCCAAAAGGTTCAGTATACTTGACAATAACCACTTGAAGACTCAACATTTGAAACAACTCGAAAGGTGAATTTTGATGTAACATATCAAAAGCATACTGGTATGCTAATTTTAATAAGCTGTCCCAAATGTTTCTGAACAGAAGACTGACTCGCTGAGGAGATAAAGAAATGTGTCCAATAGCTCTGCCCACCATCCACAGATTTTTATTATTAGATTATGAACAGACAAATGGAGCCTTTGTACAAACTGAGATGGCCACGGTGCTGTAAAGACCTGCGGGAGGTCCGAGCTGAGGTCTATGCTATAGTTCCTTCAACAATACAGATGGAGTGGGGGGGGGGGGCGCGGGGGGGTCACATGGTGGCAGTTTGCTTGAACCCCCCAGTCACCCCCCAGCTCTGATTCCGACTCCACAGTTACAGGGTGACCATAAGCCCTGCCTCCATTGACCTGCTCATACGCAGAAGGAATGGTGCGATAATTTTGTCTCTATTCTTAATAGTTAGATGAATATTTTGACATTGACTGAAGAAATAAATTTTTTTTCTGTATAATTTTTTTTATATATCTTTTTTGTTGATGTGACTGTACCACTGATGTGCAGAGATTTGTGACATCACATATAGGGATATGGCATCACATTGAAGGCTGAATGTTCCATTTCACTCAATTTTTTTCTGGTTTCTGACATCACAATAGTGACCAGAAGCTCTGTTTTGATTATTTTATATCACTGTTGAGGTTCAATGTTCCAATCTGCTATTTTTCTCCTCTAAGTATGAATTGCATTCCTCATATGTAGCTCAGGGTCACATAATATGCATTTTCATGCGCTTTGTACATTCAATGAAATATTTTCAGGTGCAAATGTATATGCATGTCTGAGGTATAATATATGAAAATGTGCATGGTGGTCTGGTGGTCTTTCAACTTCATGCATATGGAGTGATTTCAAAGGTAAGCTGTTCAGTCATCAGACAGAGCGCTGAAGACGAGCGCTCGCTCGCTGCTGAGTGCCACTGACAGGGCCTGGATCAAAGCCAGGAGACAGATGAACATTTTTTTGAAAATATTTCAATTTTCTTTATTTCCTGGCGATGCTCACAGAGCTTAGAAGGGCGTGAATGAGTGTCGTTAAGCCCTGGACACGTATATCTAGTGGTTGGAAGACCACCGCAGGCATTCCTTCGATTCTGTTTCGAAAAGCTTTATCTTAAGCATGGCAGCGTACGTCCTTTACTGAACCCTATTCGACACAAACTCTCCAGACTTGCACGTCCAAAGCAGATGAATCTAAAATACTTCAAACAGATTTATGTTTTCAGTCTAACACTAGGACAGAGTGTCACTGCCCCCCCAACATTACAATTCAGAATATCCAACAAGCCCCTTTTCTGTTTATCCTTGTCCTTGAAGCAAGAACTGTCATCCCCACGGCAACGCTTCTTCATGTCCGTCAGCAGATGTCAAACTTATCCACACCCTCCTCATCCTCTCAATCATCATATTTCTTGTTTCTCAGGGCAGAATTCATCTGTTTGCCAAACATTGCTTTCGTTACTGACACAGGTTTAGAACATACAGGCCTGTATTACTGATGCATTTTAGAGCTAAAGCACTGACCTGAGAACAGCTCTGACTTCCAGCCCACAATGTAACAGGTGAGGTTGTGAATCAGGGAAAAGACTGATTCACCGAGAGGACTCAGTTATATTATAACTCCAAGTTAGGCCTATAAGTACTTGGACAATGAGACAATTTTGAACAGTCCTCGAGTCAAGCATGATTCACACATTACACTCTGAGAAATAAAATGTTGGCTCAACTTTAAAAAGTAAGGCGACTAGCTGCAAAGCACTTTTGAGTTGGCTCAACTTCAAATTGAAATTTTGAGTTCTTTCAAAAATTATTCCGCGAAAACTCAAAACATGCGGAGCAGCAGGTTGCCTCACTTTTTTATCTTTATGTGGTATCTCAATGCCTCAGATAGTCAGCTGCAAACACACGACTCACATAAATGACTGATCATAGCACGAACTGAAGCCCACTGAAATTGTCTCACTGTCCATGTACAGCACTTCCAGAACTTACTTTTCATCAATATTAATCCCCTTTGGGGCATGTTGACTGGCTGTATTTTTCATTCAAACCCCATGTTAATGTGGAATACCTGTCCACAGCTGTGGCCAATCAGTGGAATACCTGCCCACAGCTGTGGCCAATCACATTTCATCACAGTGCTGCCCATTGGGAGGGCAGCGCAGCAACTGCATAAAGGGGGGGGGTATTTGTATACGTAAATGTCAAAATTTTTATTGTAGCGGGCAGTATCATAAATCATGGACCTAACGCAAAAAAAACATTGGTAATAGAAAAAGCTAAACCAAAATCTAATTTTCCAACAGTTGAAGTAAGATTATGCTGATTTGGCACAAATTTGGTAGAAAAATCTAGAAGAAGCCGCCAGTAAGTGCAGTGCGTTAGTGCAAGTGCCTGCTGTTGTGTTTGATGTCAATATTCAGAATTACATGAATATCACGACGGAAAAAAAACAGTGAAGGTGCCCAACAATTATGACGGCAAACAGTGGAATTGATAATGTGGATATATTAAACATTACTTATATTTATTTTTTGTGTCTGACTTTTTGAAAATGACGGGTATAATTTTTAACTAAAAGTCCTTGTGATGGAGGACTGACTGAAGGCAGCCAGTGACCTAGTCCCACTTAACCCTGTTCTCTCCCGTACTCTCAGACACTGGAGCTGTACTCCCGAGGGAGTTAGCGGTCAGGCGGCCGTCTCTCACACTGGAGACAGGGAGGCAGTGCAGCCTCGGGGTGTCGAAAGGTGTTTCACTGCGTTTGGCTGGCAGTTAATAAGATCAGACCAACTGTTGGTCAGTTTGTTGAGGCCCTGACATATTGCTCTGGGGCCCGGACTGGCCCCTTCTTAGTATCATGACAGGGTCGAGGGCCTCGCACAGGTCTGACTAGGGATACAGTGAGATCTGAGCCAGCAGTTTTCTGAGCCCTGGTCAAGTTTATTAGATCAATAACCCTTTGAGCTGTCAGGAGGGAGAGCTGAGAGAGAGAGAGAGAGAGAGAGATTGAGAGAGAGAGAGCTGAGATTGAGAGAGAGAGAGAGAGAGAGCTGAGATTGAGAGAGAGAGAGAGAGAGTGAGAGAGAGAGAGAGAGAGAGCTCCCATCAGTGGTTAAGTGGAACATTCACCTGTCAGCCCTGCTGCAGGCCTGCAGAAGATCGCTGACCGCCCTGCGTGTTCGTGCTGATGGGATTTCTCTCAGTCGGCGAATTTCCAATCACCCCCGGTGTACCCCGCATGTGCTGCATCAGCTTCGGGTCGGGAGGGGGTCCGGGGGACTGGGAATGTTGGGGGGGGCATCGCTTGGGCGCCTTTGTGGCTCCAGGCTTCAATTTCACCATTAAAAAGAAAAAATTCCCCTATTCCATTTTCACCCTCCAACAGCCTGCCTGTCTGTCCTGAACTCAGACCCCGCAAAGGTGATATCAGGAGTCATTACAGGCTGGTCTGTGAGCTTTCGGACAGTCACATGGTTTTATGGTTTCTTGACCTCACACTCAGGCAGAATTGTACTTGAAGACAGTAAATAATAATAAGACAGTTTAATAATTATAAAATGCAAAATTAATATTGGAGCTAAATACATCTGTATTCTACGACCCCCGTAGGAATTGCAGCCATTTAATATATAACATCAATGTCCCGATACTTCTGGTCATCGTATGAGAGAGGAGTCTCCGCCCCACATACAGGCTGCTTTAGCATGAGGACAGAGAACCGTTCAGCAGGATGTTCCCCACTGATGAAGACGTCCCACTAATGCTGGGGCCCTGAAGCGCCATCCAAACCCCACGACTTAACCCCACCCCCCCCCCCCCTCCCCCTCCTCTAACTCCACTTGACCTTTGACCTCCCCTTTCAAAGACAGGCTTTCACTCAGCAAACAGGGAACAGGACAGAGCGCGGCCTGTATTAGCTGTTCTCTTATTCGCCCGCTCAAATTTAATGAGCTGTGCTCCCTGTTCCCTCTTTTTATGGCTCTGTGTTCCTGTTCCTGCTCTGTGTTTCTGTGTTCCTGTTCCTGCTCTGTGTTTCTGTGTTCCTGTTCCTCCTCTTTGTGTTTCTGTGTTCCTGTTCCTCCTCTTTGTGGTTCTGTGTTCCTGTTCCTCCTCTGTGGTTCTGTGTTCCTGTTCCTCCTCTTTGTGTTTCTGTGTTTCTGTTCCTCCTCTTTGTGTTTCTGTGTTCCTGTTCCTCCTCTTTGTGTTTCTGTGTTCCTGTTCCTCCTATTTGTGTTTCTGTGTTCCTGTTCCTCCTCTTTGTGTTTCTGTGTTCCTGTTCCTCCTCTTTGTGTTTCTGTGTTCCTGTTCCTCCTCTTTGTGTTTCTGTGTTCCTGTTCCTCCTCTTTGTGATTCTGTGTTCCTGTTCCTCCTCTTTGTGTTTCCGTGTTTCTGTTCCTCCTCTGTGTTTCTGTGTTCCTGTTCCTCCTCTTTGTGTTTCTGTGTTCCTGTTCCTCCTCTTTGTGATTCTGTGTTCCTGTTCCTCCTCTTTGTGTTTCCGTGTTTCTGTTCCTCCTCTGTGTTTCTGTGTTCCTGTTCCTCCTCTTTGTGTTTCCGTGTTTCTGTTCCTCCTCTTTGTGGTTCTGTGTTCCTGTTCCTCCTATTTGTGTTTCTGTGTTCCTGTTCCTCCTCTTTGTGTTTCTGTGTTCCTGTTCCTCCTCTTTGTGTTTCTGTGTTCCTGTTCCTCCTCTTTGTGTTTCAGTGTTCCCTCTCCTCCTCTTTGTGATTCTGTGTTCCTGTTCCTCCTCTTTGTGTTTCCGTGTTTCTGTTCCTCCTCTGTGTTTCTGTGTTCCTGTTCCTCCTCTTTGTGTTTCTGTGTTCCTGTTCCTCCTATTTGTGTTTCTGTGTTCCTGTTCCTCCTCTTTGTGTTTCTGTGTTCCTGTTCCTCCTCTTTGTGTTTCTGTGTTCCTGTTCCTCCTCTTTGTGTTTCTGTGTTCCTGTTCCTCCTCTTTGTGTTTCAGTGTTCCCTCTCCTCCTCTTTGTGTTTCTGTGTTCCTGTTCCTCCTCTTTGTGGTTCTGTGTTCCTGTTCCTCCTCTTTGTGTTTCTGTGTTTCTGTTCCTTCTCTTTGTGGTTCTGTGTTCCTGTTCCTCCTCTTTGTGTTTCTGTGTTCCTGTTCCTCCTATTTGTGTTTCTGTGTTCCTGTTCCTCCTCTTTGTGTTTCTGTGTTCCTGTTCCTCCTCTTTGTGTTTCTGTGTTCCTGTTCCTCCTCTTTGTGTTTCAGTGTTCCCTCTCCTCCTCTTTGTGGTTCTGTGTTCCTGTTCCTCCTCTTTGTGTTTCCGTGTTTCTGTTCCTCCTCTGTGTTTCTGTGTCCCTGTTCCTCCTCTTTGTGTTTCTGTGTTCCTGTTCCTCCTCTTTGTGGTTCTGTGTTCCTGTTCCTCCTCTTTGTGTTTCTGTGTTCCTGTTCCTCCTCTTTGTGTTTCTGTGTTTCTGTTCCTTCTCTTTGTGGTTCTGTGTTCCTGTTCCTCCTCTTTGTGTTTCTGTGTTCCTGTTCCTCCTCTTTGTGTTTCTGTGTTCCTGTTCCTCCTCTTTGTGTTTCTGTGTTCCTGTTCCTCCTCTTTGTGTTTCTGTGTTCCTGTTCCTCCTCTTTGTGTTTCTGTGTTCCTGTTCCTCCTCTTTGTGTTTCTGTGTTCCTGTTCCTCCTCTTTGTGTTTCTGTGTTCCTGTTCCTCCTCTTTGTGTTTCTGTGTTCCTGTTCCTCCTCTTTGTGTTTCTGTGTTCCTGTTCCTCCTATTTGTGTTTCTGTGTTCCTGTTCCTCCTCTTTGTGTTTCTGTGTTCCTGTTCCTCCTCTTTGTGTTTCTGTGTTCCTGTTCCTCCTCTTTGTGTTTCAGTGTTCCCTCTCCTCCTCTTTGTGATTCTGTGTTCCTGTTCCTCCTCTTTGTGTTTCCGTGTTTCTGTTCCTCCTCTGTGTTTCTGTGTTCCTGTTCCTCCTCTTTGTGTTTCCGTGTTTCTGTTCCTCCTCTGTGTTTCTGTGTTCCTGTTCCTCCTCTTTGTGTTTCTGTGTTCCTGTTCCTCCTATTTGTGTTTCTGTGTTCCTGTTCCTCCTCTTTGTGTTTGTGTGTTCCTGTTCCTCCTGTTTGTGTTTCTGTGTTCCTGTTCCTCCTCTTTGTGTTTCAGTGTTCCCTCTCCTCCTCTTTGTGATTCTGTGTTCCTGTTCCTCCTCTTTGTGTTTCCGTGTTTCTGTTCCTCCTCTGTGTTTCTGTGTTCCTGTTCCTCCTCTTTGTGGTTCTGTGTTCCTGTTCCTCCTCTTTGTGTTTCTGTGTTTCTGTTCCTTCTCTTTGTGGTTCTGTGTTCCTGTTCCTCCTCTTTGTGTTTCTGTGTTCCTGTTCCTCCTCTTTGTGTTTCTGTGTTCCTGTTCCTCCTCTTTGTGTTTCAGTGTTCCCTCTCCTCCTCTTTGTGGTTCTGTGTTCCTGTTCCTCCTCTTTGTGTTTCCGTGTTTCTGTTCCTCCTCTGTGTTTCTGTGTTCCTGTTCCTCCTCTTTGTGTTTCTGTGTTCCTGTTCCTCCTCTTTGTGGTTCTGTGTTCCTGTTCCTCCTCTTTGTGTTTCTGTGTTTCTGTTCCTTCTCTTTGTGGTTCTGTGTTCCTGTTCCTCCTCTTTGTGTTTCTGTGTTCCTGTTCCTCCTCTTTGTGTTTCAGTGTTCCCTCTCCTCCTCTTTGTGGTTCTGTGTTCCTGTTCCTCCTCTTTGTGTTTCCGTGTTTCTGTTCCTCCTCTGTGTTTCTGTGTTCCTGTTCCTCCTCTTTGTGTTTCTGTGTTCCTGTTCCTCCTCTTTGTGGTTCTGTGTTCCTGTTCCTCCTCTTTGTGTTTCTGTGTTTCTGTTCCTCCTCTTTGTGTTTCTGTGTTCCTGTTCCTCCTCTTTGTGTTTCTGTGTTCCTGTTCCTCCTCTTTGTGTTTCCGTGTTCCCTCTCCTCCTCTTTGTGGTTCTGTTTTCCTGTTCGTCCTTTTTGTGTTTCCGTGTTTCTGTTCCTCCTCTGTGTTTCTGTGTTCCTGTTCCTCCTGATTGTGTTTCTGTGTTCCTGTTCCTCCTCTTTGTGTTTCTGTGTTCCTGTTCCTCCTCTGTGTTTCTGTGTTCCTGTTCCTCCTCTTTGTGTTTCTGTGTTCCTGTTCCTCCTCTTTGTGGTTCTGTGTTCCTGTTCCTCCTCTTTGTGTTTCTGTGTTTCTGTTCCTCCTCTTTGTGTTTCAGTGTTCCATTTCCTCTTCTTTGTGTTTCCGTGTTTCTGTTCCTCCTCTTTGTGTTTCTGTGTTCCTGTTCCTCCTCTTTGTGTTTCAGTGTTCCATTTCCTCTTCTTTGTGTTTCTGTGTTCCTGTTCCTCCTCTGTGTTTCTGTGTTCCTGTTCCTCCTATTTGTGGTTCTGTGTTCCTGTTCCTCCTCTTTGTGTTTCTGTGTTTTTGTTCCTGCTCTTTGTGTTTTTGTGTTCCTGTTCCTCCTCTTTGTGTTTCTGTGTTCCTGTTCCTCCTCTTTGTGTTTCTGTGTTTTTGTTCCTGCTCTTTGTGTTTCTGTGTTCCTGTTCCTCCTCTTTGTGTTTCAGTGTTCCTGTTCCTCCTCTTTGTGTTTCTGTGTTTTTGTTCCTGCTCTTTGTGTTTTTGTGTTCCTGTTCCTCCTCTTTGTGTTTCTGTGTTCCTGTTCCTCCTATTTGTGGTTCTGTGTTCCTGTTCTTCCTCTTTGTGGTTCTGTGTTTCCGTTCCTCTTCTTTGTGTTTCTGTGTTCCTGTTCCTCCTCTGTGTTTCTGTGTTCCTTTTCCTCCTATTTGTGGTTCTGTGTTCCTGTTCCTCCTCTTTGTGTTTCTGTATTTTTGTTCCTGCTCTTTGTGTTTTTGTGTTCCTGTTCCTCCTCTTTGTGGTTCTGTGTTCCTGTTCCTCCTCTTTGTGGTTCTGTGTTCGTTTTCGTCCTTTTTGTGTTTCAGTGTTCCTGTTCCTCTTCTTTGTGGTTCTGTGTTCCTGTCCCTCCTCTTTGTGGTTCTATGTTCCTGTTCCTCCTCTTTGTGTTTCTGTGTTCCTGTTCGTCCTTTTTGTGTTTCAGTGTTCCTGTTCCTCTTCTTTGTGTTTCTGTGTTCCTGTTCCTCGTCTTTGTGGTTCTGTGTTCCTGTTCCTCCTCTTTGTGGTTCTGTGTTCCTGCTCCTCCTCTTTGTGTTTCTGCGTTCCTGTTTCTCCTCTTTGTGGTTCTGTGTTCCTGTTCCTCCTCTTTGTGGTTCTGTGTTCCTGTTTCTCCTCTTTGTGGTTCTGTGTTCCTGTTCCTCCTATTTGTGGTTCTGTGTTCCTGTTCTTTTTTTGTGTTTTTGCCTTCCTGTTCCTGCTCTTTGTGGTTCTTTGTTCCTATTCCTTCTTTATTGCGGTTTCCACCTTTTAGAGTTCTGCTCCTCAGATGTGCCAACCGATTCGACAGTGACTTCATCTTTTCTGCTGCATTACTCTCAGCCCGTTCCCAATGAAAAATCGCACCATTAATTCACTGAATAATACGTACTGATACATTTCCAATAATGATTAAGACATGAAAATTACAGCGGTAGTTATGCTGCAATATGAGAATGTATGGACATAAGTTATCTGTAGAACTTTCAGTGCAAACTTTCTCATCAATCCATGTTCATGCAATTAAACGTATTTAGAATAGTCTGCTTGCAAACAAAAATCTGTGCTGTTTTATGAGTATTTTGTGAACGCAATAAAGCAAACTAAACAAAAATTTGCAAGTTATTCTACTGATTACTCCTTGTCATTAATCTGATCAATTGTTTTCTTAACTAATCAAGCAAGTGAGTGGGGACAGGTTGAGAGTGAGCGTCAGCTGACAGATGACGATGTTGCGCATCATGACATATTTGTGACACCTCTGCTGCTCCCCTGCTCTCTTGCTCTCTCAGCCCGTCCTTCATTTCTTCCCCTCTGTTGGGCATTTTTACTGCTTCTACTTCCTGGAAGGTCCGATGACTCAGATAACAACCCTTCTAAACATATTTTTTCGCACTTTTGCAGTTTTATTGGAAAGGATATTAAAGACAGACAGGAAAAACGTGGAGGAAAAAAGGCGAGTATCCAGAACAGGTGAAGCACCAACGTCACTGATGTAACTCTGATGGGAACAAGCCCCGCTAAAGAGACATCTCTGACGGTATTTTAATGGAAGAATTTTTACAGGAAGCGGTGCCACACTTACGAGAGAGTTACCATTGTGCTGCACTGAAGTTATTTGTGGTCCAAAGGCTGTTATCAGCAGCACTGCTCAGTAAAACACCTCTGTGTTTAAGAGGTCTGGGGAGACATTACTACTGACTGAATTATTTCTCACCATTTTAAACAGGCCAGTGATGTGTTATGAAAGGCCTCCTGCCACCTGTGACATTCAGTTATTTACTACACAGTTCACGCGCTTAACTGCGCTGTGGTTGCGATGGTTTGGGGTGCAATAAGGTGCTTTGGCTGACGAGGTCACTCACAGGCTGGCCATGTGATTGGGTACTTTAGGTGAGGCTGATGTGAGTTCCCAAGAAGATTCTTACCTGATCTGGACACATTTTTTGGAAGAACTCCGCTGTTGGGCCCTTGAGCAAGGCCCTTAACCCATAACTGCTCCAGGGGCTTTACCCCTGTTTATCTCTGTCCCTCCCAACTTATATTATAGTTCTTAGTATTTTAACCTGACTGTCCTTTTAAAAGATGACTTGTTCTTAAGTGACCTGCCAGGCGAAATTAAAGTTTAAAACAGGCCGATTTCTGAGGTGAGCGTTTCTGCAGTTCTGCGGCTGCAGTCGTGTATGAGCGCAGAGGTGGAGTCCGAATCAGAGCGCGAATCTCCCTCCGCGTTCCCCATTACAGTGTTAAGTGTTTTGACTTACAGATCGTAAACAGCGATAGGTCGCCCTGCGCAGCGATCAGATCGGCAGCGTATAGGGCCCTTTGTGTCGCAACGTACGTCTCGGATTCCCCAGCTCAGGCTGAGCGATGAGAAATGTCTCCTGTTCGCATCTCCGACCACACGAGATTAACAAATGAGAAAGCAATTCACTCTGAGTGCAATCAAGTCAGCGGGCTTTTCTGCTATACAGAGTTCAACTGTTTCAACACTGGAAACTGACTTCTCTCACACCATTTTGCACTTTAGTAATCCCTGGGTTTTTTTTTTTTGTATAGCACAGTGAATAAACAAAAGAAAATTCACACAGTTTTAATTCTTTCTTGAGATGTTGCTGATATTAAATTTGGGGAAACAACTGTGTAAATTGAATTCAATGGAGCAGGACTAATAATAATTTTAAAGGGAAGTTCCGTGCGCACACACTTTTAAGTTCTGGCTGCGCCGTTAAAATAGAGTGCAATGAAGACCGCGAATGGATGTTTAAAAAACCACTCAAGCGTAGTGAAATTTGTTCGCTGTAAATAATGAGTGTTTTGGGACAAATGCAGATTTGATCTTCCTTTATTGACGTGTTTTCCAGTTATTGTAATTGGCAACTGAAGACACGGTTTCTCATGCGATCTAACAGGGATGAAATCATGGGATAAACTCAGTATAACTGAGAATTGGGATGGACAAAACATCTGTTTTAAACAATTATTAGTCCTGACCTGTTCTCAGTCATTTTCATGATTAACAGAAGGTTCACTCCGAGAGCACTCCGCACTTAACAGGTGCTGCTGGTTCTCCCCAATTAGGTAGGATGACAATCATTCATCTGGACGCATATTTGCCGTATTTAAATCAACGTTATTCAAAATTCCTCTTGGTATTGAGTGAAAAAAGTGGCACTCGGCAGTGAAATATATTACAAAAAGTATGCGGCTCAAGCTATCTGCGCAGGCACGCAGTATTGAATAATGTTGATTTAAATTCAGGGAATACGGGTCCAGATCAACGATTGTCCTCCTGCCTAATCATGGAGAACTAGCAGCACCTGTTAAGTGTGGAGCGCTCTCTGGGTGAACCGTTTTTTAATCATGAAAATGACTGAGAACAGATCAGGACTAATAATTATTTAAAACGGATGTCTTATCCATCCCAATTCTCAGTTCTACTGAATTTACCCCATGATTTCATCCCTGTTAGAAGTAGCCAGGAGTAGCCTAATTGTCATAAAGGGACATGTCTTGGCCCACCCAATTCCCTGATCTAGAGTGGGCCTGATTCAGGACATTCAGTGAAAGAATTAAAAGTTTGTCAGCTTGTGACTAAAACACTAAAAAGTGTTTCACGTTTTAAATTAACTGAATCCAAGCTTTCGACGTTGATGAGAGTAAAATTGAATATTTCTCTCAACTTTGCAAATATCACATAAATGGGTACGCTGAGTAATTCATGTACACAGATATATTGAGCATTTGCAATGCTGAATTTTCCTCATTTCATTGAAGTGGATGAAACGTTTCTACAGTGGCCCCTACTGGTTGAAAATGGAAGAAAAACACTTTCTGGGCAAGAAAAAAGACTCCAAGCTCTTTTAGTTTTGACATAGATCTGGATAATGAAGTTTAGGACCAGCGTGTCTGGTTTTTTTCACGGCCACTAAGCATTACACCCTAAATTTAGTTCTTATCGCAATTTTAGACGCAAATATGCGTTGCTTGGTGTCGAGACTTTAGTCTAAGAAGACAGCACCAAAACTTTTATTAATACCATTCACAAACGAACTGAGTCAATGTCTTTTCTTTCTTTTTCTTTTTTTTTGCAGCTTTAAACTGAGTCTTGCATAACACACACACACTCACACACACACACACACACACACACACACACACACACACACATCAAAGGATGTAAAACTAACAAGTAAGTCTAAAAAGGTAGCAATCATATCCATTATAAATTAATTTACAGACCAACTGAGTAACACACGGCTGAAACAAGCCACAACACGTCTACGTTGCACCATTGCTGATGCACAAAAAAGACTTTTAAATACTCCGTAAATAATCATATATTTATACATCCATATGTACATGAATATAGAGTCTATGTTCTCTAGAATAATAGACAGGACACTAATTTGAAAATATGCAGGGCAGCAGAGCCACACTCAGTGATTATTATCTCCTGCTTTAGAAGCAATTACAGTGAATCACTGTCTGCACTTGTTTCATTCTGAGACGGGACCCACATACGTTCCAGCTTCACACTGGAGACACACAACACGCGCGCGCACACACACACACACACACACACACACTCCAGGAAAATATTAGCAGTGGGCTGTAAGTGTTTGGGGGTGTATTTACAATGAGACAAGTTCATCAGTGTGGCTCCGCCCCCTGGTTACCTTTCTCATGACACCAGGGTTCACCAGTGGCCCCACCCACTCCTCACTGGCCCCGCCCACTCATCGCTGGCCTGATCCTGCTGCTGAATGAGGGCCCTTTAGGTCTGGGTTCACACTCCCCGTGCCCCGCACCAGACGGGGGTGGGGGGGGGGTGACAGGTCCTGCAGTGTCTCCCTCTGCCCCCCCACACCCCAGAGCTGAATACTAAATATCCCCAATACACTGTGGATGGAGAGTCGGGGGGGTGTACAGAGAGTCCTGTCCTGACAGACAGATTTACGGTGGGGGCTATATACCCCCCCCACCCCCCATCCCCCCCACCCCTGCTGCTCAGGAGGTGAGACTCAACCAATGGTTCCCAAGTTAGGCTGGGCCTGTCGGACCCCTCTGTGTGTGTGTGTGTGTGTGCGCGCGTGAGTGTGTGTGTCTGTGTGTTAATGCATGCTGCAGTGTGAGGGAAGAGTACTCGTTTGAGAGAGTTTGCAGTGTGTGTTGAGAGAGTGTGTGGCGTGCGGTGTGTGTGAGGTGTGGTGTGGTGTCTGAGCTGTCAGGAGAATTACAGTAGACCCCCAGACACAGTCAGCAGTTGTCATAACAACCAGGGTCTCAGGGAAAAAGGGGACCGTGACCCCCCCCCCAAAACGCTGGGTGAGAGATGGAGAAATTATACGGCCACAGGCGGAGTACGGGAGACGTCTAAATCTCCATCGGCATGTCCCCTTCATGGAGTATGTGGGTGCGGTGTGGGCCTGCTGTGTGTGTGTGTGTATGTGTGTGTGTGTGCATGTATGTGTATATGTGTGTGTGTGTGTGTGTGTGTGTTTGTGCATGTATGTGTATGTGTGTGTGTGTGTATTTTTGTACTTGCAACACAGTAATGACTACAAAACATTTTTTCTGCAGAGCGGGGACCGTTATGGGAAGTGGGAAAGCCAGTTTTCACAACTTCTAAAGCCAGTAGTGACTTACTGGTTAATATTAGGGTTAAGGGTAGAATTAAGGAGAGGCTAAGGTTAGGGTAAGGCTTTGGGTTAAGGTTAGAATTAAGGAGAGGTGAAGGTTAGGGTAAGGGTTTGGGTTAAGGTTAGAATTAAGGAGAGGTTAAGGTTAGGGTAAGGCTTTGGGTTAAGGCTAGAAATAAGGAGAGGTTATGTTTAGGGTAAGGGTTTGGGGTAAGGTTAGAGCTAGGGATAGGTTAAGGTTTTAGAATTAGGAATAGGTTAAGGTTCGGGTAAGGGTTTGGGTTAAGGTTAGAATTAGAAATAGGTTAAGGTTAGGGTAAGGGTTTAGGTAAGGTTAGAATTAGGGATAGGCTAAGGTGAGGGTAAGGGTTTGGGGTTAGGTTAGAGTTAGGGATAGGTTAAGGTTAGGGTAAGGGTTTGGGTTGAGGTTAGAATTAGGGATAGGTTAAGGTTAGGGTAAGGTTAGAATCAGGGATAGGTTAAGGTTAGAGTAAGGGTTTGGGTTGAGGTAAGAATTAGGGATAGGTTAAGGTTAGGGTAAGGGTTTGGGTAAGGTTAGAATTAGGGATAGGTTAGGGTTAGGGTAAGGGTTTGGGGTAAGGTTAGAATTAGGGATAGGTTAAGGTTAGGTTAAGGTTAGGGTAAGGGTTTGGGTGAGGCATACATTACTTATTGGAGAAAAGCTATAGAGACACAGGAAGAATGAATGGAATAATGTAATGTCCCCACAAAGATATAAGTACAAGCATGTGCGGGTGTGTGTGTGTATGTGTGTGTAAGTGTGTGTGTGTGTGTGTGTGTGCACTGCCTCAGCATCTAAACAGTCCACCACACTGCAGCAGCGAACATGTTTCTCTAAAATGGATTCTTACGGAGCTTTTTGTGCGCAAACAAGTTCTATGCACATATTTCCCTCAGTCTCAGTAACTGTGATCGCATGTCATAATAATATAATCATATTTCAGATCGTTTTCCCCTTTGAAGTCTGTTTAGGGTGACTCTGTCAGATCCTGTGATATCAGGATGCATGAGCTTTGGATGTTAGTAAGTGAATCTGCTAAGTAAATAAACACATCAAAGAAATACTGTCACCACAATTGTTGGTTTATGTAAAAACTTACTGATGGGACAGGAATGATTTTTTTGTTGAAAAATGCAATTCTCAATTATTTTTGGGAATATATAGATGAGAATATTATTTCAGTTAGAGCATGTCCATCGAGGCACAACATTTCAACTCATTTGCAGATTCCCCATTTCAGATTTCAGGTGATCAGCACCTTAACCCAACCCACATTTTTAACCAGTGCAGGGAAAAAAAAAGATTTTTATTAGCATTATTACAAGACTAAAAAATTTGAAAGCGAGATCTTTTTACAGTACATACAGTATTACCGTCATGTAATTGGGAAAGCTGAATGAAAACTGTAACTGGGGCAGCTTGAAGAACCTAAGTGGGTGGGAATGCGAGGCATCATGTGACCAGATGTTGGTGAGGGAGACGAGGTCCCCAGATGCCAACAGTCAGTTTCCTGGAAGTATTACTGAGGTTCACCTTCTTTCTCATGAGTCACCGGCGTACTTTTACTACCACAGTGACGAGTCAGTAACCAGGTTAACGTTTAATTCAAAGGAGGCCTTCTTGTAGTGTAAGAAGCAGAATTCATTAGTTGTTGTTGCTTGGTCATGCTTGTTATCAGACAGGTTAACAAGGGGAAAAACATTCCTAATGTAATAGGTGGGATTCAAACCTACCCGCGCAGAGCACAATGGATGAACAGTCCATTGCTTTAACCCCTCAGCCACCTCATCCACGTACTATTCTAGGTCAATGTTCAACTGCTGCAGATAAAGAGCGGATAAACCCTTTTTGAAATTGCAGGTTTTTGAAATTAGAACTAGAAATAACGGCAACATAAATGACACAATTTCTGATTATCTATTTCTCGCGTGACATTCCAGCCAACAGACATGTTGAGGAAAAAACAAATAGATCATTATTAACCCTTAGAGAGCTGAAATAAATAAAAAAAATATAAATTTAATTATTGTGTTCTGTTGAAAGCCTTCTATGTGGTGACTTGTTTAAAAGAGCTACCCTAGTCGCCACATGACAGGGTTTCAATAGCTATGATTTTGATATCTAACATTACTGAGCAACAACAGCTGCAGTTAGTGCTCCAAGGGTTAATAAAAATTTAAATACGCTCTACAATACTCCGGTTTCATGAGTATACACACCCTTTCAATTAAGATTTCGCACTTAAAGAACCGCTCCACAGAAATGGGACGTGTTTGATCTCTTATGAGAGTTTAATTAGCGACAAATAATGCAGGTTTTCTGGAATATCTGCGGCTCTCTATTAACCCTCAAATAGTCGTCTTCTTTGAACAAACCCACTCGTGTGTGTCTTTATATTTCAAACTCGTTTCACCATTATTATCTGTACATCTCCATTTTTTGTTAACTGTTGATTGTGAGGAAATGCCATTGGGAGTCTGTCCCAGGTTTCAGAGGTAAGCCGGTCAGATTTGAGTTTCACTTTACAGACGCCAACTCTTCAGCGTCTTTAAACACAACCAATCCTTTAACATCCACATCACACTTTAGAAACTCAAACACAGGTAGAGGAGCAGAGTTTGACAAAGGTGTTAAAGTACTGAGAATAGCTGTCCATCACAGATATACCTCAGCATTGTCATTTTATAAGATTCTGATGGTCAAATTCCAGCGTAGTTTGTTTTAATCTCAGGGTGCTGTGCTGTTTGTGGTGAAACATCCCACAGTTACGAGTACTGCTCCTGCTGAAGTGGGGCTTTATAAATGAAGTGTTCATTTGCTGTTGTTTCTGCAGTGGTCGTGAAACAGCAGGGTTTTGTGCTGAATGGCCTGTCCCGTCATCTCTTCAGTTCAGCTGCATTAGAAGGGAGTGAAGATTATGTGCGGAGTTTGTCACTCTTATGGACTGAGTGCTTTCGTCTGCGGACGATAGCTCTGTTTGGGGGGCGCGTTGTGAAAGATTGCGGGATTGGTGCATTGAAGCACCTCGGCATCGTGGGCGGCGCTTGACCGGTAAAACACAGCTGGGGCGTTTTGCCACAGTGCTCTGTGTGGGACGGGAGGTACGGTTTTAACAAATAACAGGTTTGTTATATTTTTTCTACATCCTCCTATTTTCACTTTTATGAATCTTCAGATTCCCTGATGTCTACTGATGAAACAACAGCAACATTTCTAGAATCAATTAACACTGAAAAAATCAAAAGCCTAAATTATCTTTCATTTACATGTCATCACAATGAGTTGCAGTAACATGGATAGAAACAAAAAAATTTTTCTTTCATTTGCTCTTTGCCGTGTTTGCATTACAGAGAACATTTTATTTTAATTAAAAATTTCTTTTAAAGTTTTGAATTGTCGAAAAGTTTACAGTAAAGAGCAATGAAGGATTCAAAACTAAATCATATCCATATTAGCCAAAACCATCCATCACCAAAAAAAATGTATCAGTTCTCTTAGGTACATTGTCTCACAGTTTAACGATAAATAAATAATACTAATAATAATAGGGGAGGGCAGACACAATTGTAACGTTTTCACTTTTCACTCTATTATTAAGAGATCGTTTTACGTACGTATGTAATATTTTCAGGCAAAGCACCAACACATGTCTGCTATCATAAACCACTTAAAGTTTTTCAATTGATTAAACAGGTCTTGAGTAATATAACTGAAAATGGACTCTGTCCGATGTTTCAACTGAAGTGCGTTTGAGTCTTAATTGTAACCGCTGGAGTTACAATTGTAACACTGCTAAAAAAAGTAGTATTAAACTCATCGTTTTCAGGTCAAATCAATTATATTTCATTCAGGCAACTGTTTATCGTTTCTTTAACATCAATAATGTGATAAGAATGTCCTATCAGAACTATTGTATATTATTAAAACATACCAGATGTACCAGTTGGAGCATTTGTGTGAGTTCCTTGATAGGAAAATGCATTGATTGTGCCTACAAAGCAAGTGACTTTGACTGATGGAGTTGTAAAAATGTTATACAACCCTAATTTGATTTAGAATATAATTGAATGACAGCTGACTGAACATAGGAACTGAACATTGGCAAATATGACACAGAAGTTTTGTAAAAGTCCCATTCATACCTGCACTGGTACCCCTGCAGGGTCAATTATGTAGCAACACCCCAAATCACTTATTTGTGGGGGCATTTTTTTGGGGACATTCTGTAAAACAAACAAAAAAGCAAACAGAGCAAAATTATTCGAGCTGTGCTTGCAAATGTCTGCTGTTATCTCAAATGTAACACGTGTTACAACTGTGGCACTCGGCGCACCGTTCATTTGGCGTTGTTTACAGAATGGACCTAACGATCATAATGTGTTAAAATGATGCAAACTAGTAATGAACATATACATACAGATACCCAAGAGGATTTTAGGTCTGTAACATTAAAGAAAAAATCTGTAGTCAAAAAATGCTGTGGGAGTGAATTTTTACTCACTTTGTGGAAAACCACCTTCTCTGGCGATATCTCCCTGCAGCAGGGATGAAAAGACTCGCAACTTCCTGGGTACATGTATTACAGTACTCGTCACATGCTGACGTGATGACATCACGACCGCATTGGCCAATCAAGAGAAAACATGCACGTTACAATTGTGATGCGTTACAATCAAGGCGGCTCTCCCCTAATAATAATAATTATTATAATAATAAAATGGCTGGTGGTTTGTTTTTGGCAAATTTCTCCCGTTGACAACATTCAGCTGCAGTCTAGTTATGTCACTTGATTCTCTCTCAACAGATACTCTGACACAGCCTTACTTTTGCCAAATTTCTCAGTATCATTAACATTTTTTGATAAATTAACCCTAAGGGGCTCTAATTTCTTGGCACAGTGCAGGGTGGCGTAGCCCACGCAGTGGTAATTTTGTGCGGTGCAACACCGTGCACAGCCACTTTGGTAATTTTTTAGACGGATGTGCTTCGAGATGGGTGTGGCGGCGTAGTAGGGGGAGGTGTCACATATTCATCAAGATGTAGTGACAGTTTTGTAGCAAAAGTTTTCGCTGAAGTTGCGCAAAGAGCACGCCAGCTCCTACCTGGTTTACTTTCTGTGCAACGGTAATTTGGCTGACCGGCGCACACTGCGCACCTTACCGAAATCTCACAGGCAGGTTTCCAGAATGTCAGACACATTTCAATGCAATAAATGATTACAGCAACCTCTATTTAATGTAACTATCTGAATCAGCACATAGATAATAGCATGTATATGGATTGTCCTGATGTCAGATCAGAGAGAGAGAGAGAGATGTACTTGTGGGCGCGTGAGGGCGTGTGCAGGCCATGTGGGTCTGTGCCCTTCAGCTGTTTTCACACTGGACACGAAACAAATATTTCACACGACTGCTTACATTCAAAGTCAATGCAAAGACGCGAATACATGCGGAAACAAAACAAAATGCTCACCAAATTTATATAAAATAAATAAATAAAACTCCACGGCGCCTAATAGTTCTGCATTGGTCTGCCTGTTGAGCTGATGATTTCTTGAAAAACTGCAGTGCCAGTTTAAAAACAGACACAATGACCCAGCGTGCCACTTTGAAATGATTATTTCTCTCATTGCAGAGCAATTAAATATGAACACAAAGTGCACACCAGTGATACCCAACATCCATCCTGGTGGCCCACTGTCCATGCAGATTACCCAACCACACTGCAATCACAGGGTTTAACCAGGCTATCAATTTTTTTTTTAAGTAGGTGCATTAATATTTTTTAGAGGTGATCTATTGTCCTGAGCCACATGTTGACAGAAATATGCATGAGTGTCATGAGGAATAAAAACTCCTTATCGACGTTGTGATGTACTCTAAACAGTTACACAACAAAAGATTAAAAATGTAACCAATCAAATTCAAGAATTACTAGGTTCCTAATTTGTGGGGAAAAAAAATTGACACCTGGTTGCAAAAAGTGACCATATAATAGTGTAATACGCAAGAAAATGAACATTCGACACTCAAATGAACACTTTTTATCAAACAGTGATAAAGAGTTTATGCAAAGTATTTTGAAAGAACTTAGAACACCTGCCTTCAACAACCTTACTTGGAGCTCACAAATTTTTATGTCTAATTTGATCTGGAATAAGTACATTGTATGACCTGAAATTACTTGCAATTTACCTTGGGTACTTATGTCAAACGTGGCTTTTGAGTGTAAATAACTGCTCTAAGCAAGTAATGCGCCTAATTAGGACAAATGAACTTCTTGTAAAAATCCAGGATTGTAAGTGTGATTGGACCAAAACCCCACACGTACACGGAGGCCCCAGGACAGGTGTAGGTGGCACTGGTCCGCACTACAGGACTTACGATCTCTGTGACTGATGGCTGCACATCAATGTGGCATGAAAATAAAATGTAGCATAATGTCTCCATGAGAAAGCACGATGTACACTTTTCTTAAAAAAGTAGTTCTAGGTTTTCCTAGCTGTTTATTTGGTCAGATTCCTGCCCGTTACCATGGAGAATGATGACATCATGATGAAGGCACTTTTCTGCAGGTTTAGAGATGATCGAAGCGCTTTAATGCTTTAAGGCTGAAGTGGACTTCTCCCTTTCAGGTCCGCAGGCCGGCGAAAGCATCGCTCCTGCTACGTATAAATATTTGGATTAATCCTGGTTTTATTATGCAAAGTGACCCTGAGTGAAGGCCCCTTCGCATGGGCAGGGACACGTTCTGTTAGCCCCTCCAGATTAGAAGTGGATCAAACTGAGCCCCTCTCTCATTCTCTTCTCTTATTCTCCTCTCTTCTTCTGTTCGGCCGTCGTCTTTCTCAAATACCCCCCAACAATTGAGATGAGACGCTCATGTGTGAAATTGTCTCCATCGGGGGCAGAATCGGGGCAGAATTGTCTTAATCTGGGGGGTGTGGGGGCATGAAGGACTCAGAATGCGGCCTCTCGCCCCAAAAGAAGAAGGCCTGTAGGATCGTTGGTAACAGTCGCATTTCTGTGGGGATTTAGGATCTGTGTGAGTAACGTATGCCTGACCGAACACCAATGAGACCCTGCGCTGAAGGGAAGGGAGCCTGTTATTCTGGCTGTGATAGAGCTCACCACAAAACAGTCACACACACTCATGCTCGCACACACACTCACACACACACGCACGCGTGCACACACACTCAAACACACTCACGCGCACGCGCCCACACACACACACGCACGCGTGCACACACACTCAAACACACTCACGCGCGCGCGCCCACACACTCACACACACTCATGCGCACACACACACTCACACACACACGCATGCGTGTGCACACACTCAAACACACTCATGTGCGCGCACCCACACACACACTCACACACTCATTCGCACACACTCACACACACAGGCACGCGTGCGTACACACTCAAACACACTCACGCGCACACACACACACACACACACACATAAATACATATACAAATACATACTGTACACAGACAGACACACGGACGCACATATGTACATTAATACATAGAAACTTACATAATGTAGCCACCACACATACACACGCACATGCATATACACACATCCATACACAAATACACAAGCACACACACACGTACTTACATACATACACAAATACATACTGTACACACACACACGTACGTTAATACATACACACATACATGCTGTACCCACACATACACACGCACTTCCATATACGCTCACGTACACAAGTACGCACACACACACACACACACACACACACACTCCTGTGAAATAATAAGATTCACAGAACAAGCTCTTGATTTATTTCTCATTGCTGGTCTGAAAAAGTGGAGGCAGGTAGAAGCTCTGTTCAGTTCTGCCAAACTTCATCAGTCTTTATATGAGTGCGTCAGGAGCCGGGGCTCTGTCTGCTGAATTGCAGATTTATGAGGAAATCAGGGAAAAATTGCATCAGCTTGTAAATTAGTGCAAAGGGGACTAATGATTGAATTCACAAACATTACCTTCACTTCAATTCTATATCGCACTTGTACTGGATTGATTAAACTCTGTTTACAAGGCTTATTTTTTTGCCTAGCAGTTTAACCTTCTCTTGTCTCGCATTTCAATTAATAAACTGACAAATATTACTGAAGACTTTAGCACTGAAATAGCGAATAAGTATATCTAATGAATAATGAACAGTAAAAATGCATGATTAATGATTGCCGTATCAATCTGAATAATGACACAGGTTCTGTTTTTACACTGATGACAGTGATAACCTAGAGTCAACAAGCCAGAGTCTTTGTGTCACAATAATAGGAGCAAAGTCTTAATCAAAATAAATCATGAACAACTCCTGAGGGATTGATAATGATCTATAAAGAAAACACCTGGTAATTACTGTTTTATCTCCGTTTTAATGCTAATCCTCATCAAAGAGCTAAAGAATAAGCTGTTGTCAAAATGAATTATAAGCGTGGCACCACTGTTTCCTATATCCTGGCTACATAATTAACTATTTTTCAGGCCTGAGCGGTTTATAGATTCAACGGAAAGTAACTAATTATACCTGCGGGGACAAAATCTTGGATACAAACTCCACACCGACGGGAAACAATTTATTGTCTTGTTTATAAAAAAAACCAAACAGAGGAGGAAAGCATTTGGGGGTTATTAACACAGGAAACGGTCATTTTTCACTTTCAGAGTGCCGCGCAAAATGAGATTTTACTCCTCACGCACTTGTGTAAATAATGTCCCGGGCTGAGCTGTTTAATTAGGGTTCCTCAGCGTGAATTTTAATGCAATATTTTTTCCCATTGTGGAGCAGTCTGGGCCATCACAGCGCTCTCCGGCTGAAGCCATTTTGCGCAAATGAGTTAAAGGGGTGATTCCCAGGAGGAATTAGTCTGCGTAACGGGAGTATTTGTGGAAGTCTCTGGGGTATTCGATCATTCATCGATCGAGAGGACTATTCCAGAGTATACAGGCAAGAGGCTGGAAGACTGACTGACACCAATCATTTTGGCTGTGTTTGCATACTATAAGGTGCAGCATACTACATAGTCAGTATGCACTGTTTACTTCCTACTAAATGAACGATTAGGTATGCCATTACCAATACAGTTTTCACACTGAAGTATGCTGGAGTGAGACAGTCATGTGACTGTATGTGTGATAGATACAGTCACGTGATGATTGTGTCATGTGTCTGATGGCCGATCTAACCCAGCCTCAAGAATTTTTGTTTTCAAATTTCAATCAAACCATGGCTTGAAGTCTATTGTTATGGTGTTAATCTGTCTAGAAATGACAAAATTTTCATTTATGTTTCATCTATTTGATGCTTTCTACACATTCAAAGTTAGGCAAACAAGCCATTTTCACCAATTTTAGTGGATTTTCCTGCATTTAAGGCCAGAAAAACACAACAGTACACAATAAAGCCGTTTCTATTTGCTTATTTGAATATACATACTGTTAGCTTCATTTTAGAGAAATAATATTTTTAGCTAGATGACTCTGTGTTAAAAAAGACTTTAATGAAAAATGGCGATGGCAGAGCTGAAATGTTTCAGAAAACAATTTTAGCCAGAAAGTAAATAAAAACCCCACTCATTCATAAAATGCAGCGATGTGATCATGCATAACAATCATATGGCAAAATATTACTGATTTTGTGTTATGATTCTGCCATGTTCTGTTTATGTTTTGCCATGTCTTTATCCATGTCATGTTTTCTTCCTGTTTATTCCTGCATATTCTCCCATAGTCCAGTCCCTCAGTTATATTCCGGTCCATGTTTTGTCTCATACCATGCATTGCACTTTGTCTCCCCCCGTCTGGTCTTTTGTCATGTGATCGTTCACTGTCCCAGTATTGTGTGCCACACTTTCGGGTGATTTCATGGTTTCTGGTATTTCAACCATTCCTTCCAATCTTGTTTACTTCCTTCACCTTACTTTTCTATTTTACTGACAACACTAACAGTTTGTTTTAGTTAAACTTACCAACCAAGACTAACATTGTTTATAGTACTAACTTACTAACAAGTACTAGGGATTGTATAGCTGCACAATACTAATTGACTAACGAGCTCTCAGCACTCGCTCTGCTCTAGTCTCCGCCCCTTGCCTTCACTCAACTTACTCTGCTGTGTTTCAGCAGATTTTCTGCACCTTGTTAATCACTGTTCTGCCTCTCACTCTGTGCACGGTAGAACTCCCTAACCGGAGCCGTATGTTTGTCCATAGGCTGTCTCTGTGATCCCTGTCCGCGTTTTGGCTTCTCCCAATTTCCAATCTCTCAATCAGGAACTTCCTCATGTTCATTCCTTTGTAATTAGTCTGATCCATATCACCTGCTTTCCCTTTGTAGCATGTGACTTCCCCTATGTGTATTTAAGCAGTCATTTTTCATTTCATTTTTCTTGTCATTTTACTCACAGCTCTTGTCAGAACATTGATCAATATTTCCTTGTGCAGAGCGCCTCTTATGCCATTGAATATTGTTTCTCTTCTAATGGATTGACCGACTTCAATTTCGTATTGTGGCTTGGCAATTCCTGTGTTTTTTGTCTTTGACTCAGACTCCATTAAAGGCATACGTTTTTTGGATTTCCCTCTCTTGCGTGTGGTTCCTGAACCGTACCTCACATTTTGAGCTGAGAATGTGAAATTATAGGTTATTATTTCAATTTTTGTTGCATCTTTGAATACATGTACTTGTCATTGGCAGAGAATGTCAGTTTTATGGACTCCTATATATTATTATTATGGCAGAAAATCTCTTGATATGAGATTATCTTTCACTATGGCCATTATTATGTGAAAATTATCAAGACACTCATGCATGACAGCTATGTGTGAGACCTATATTCCAAAGGCAATTCATGACATTTTTCTTTCTTAATCCTCTGAGTTATTTATTTATGAGATTAGAGTTTCTCTCATTTTTGACCTGAGCAATAAATGACTGGAAAATGTATCCGATAAGAATGGACATGGCAATTTTCAGACCAATCACATTGTGGGACATATTCCACCAATATGAAAATGAATAACATATCCCAAACCAATCAGATTCAAGTTTCAGAATTCATAAACCAATCATCTCTGGGATATTTTTGACCAATGAACACATGAGAGGTGGTATTTATAGCTAAGATTTGGAATGGGCTTTGTCAGTACAATGTTCCAACATGGTGAAGTACCACTGATGCATTTTATGCAAGAGGAGGACCACTGCTGCAGAACAAAACAACCCATAATATGCTCAGATATCAAGTTGAACTGTTACAATGTGCAGTTTGCAGCGCAGATCCCCCAAACTTTAGTATTCCTGTGTAAAGCACAGAGTTGCTATTCTAGTAGGGCCAATATCAAATGTCAACATTTCTTAGAAATCTGCTTGCTAACGCTTATCAAATAGTTTCTGATGTATTAGAGGGTATATACTAGTATCCTAAAAAGAAATAATTTGGAAAATCAGGAGAGCTGATTTTGATGCTTAATGGGACACCTCCTTTCCAAACAGGCCTCGTGCAGATAAACTGGGGCACTTGTGCCCGATTAGGTCACACCGCATACTCAGAAAATCTTGCAAATCTAGTATCTATCAGGGCACTTCTTATGCGCTCAAAATCCACAACCTGCGCAGATGGAACGCAGTCCATGCTCAGTATGACGTCATACATGAATAGCATTAGCATGCGATTCTGAACGCAGCCTTTATGTTCATATCTTTCTCTCCCTTCCTCGTTCCTCGCCCAGGAATCTAATGAGGTTTGAGAGATTGGAGGGCAGCCTTTGTCTCTTTGATCTCTCCATATTGAGCCAAGCTGACGGTTAGAACTCCTGAATGCGGCTCGGTGAATAAATCCGGCTTCTGTACGCGCACTTCACGTTCCGCCGCGCCACTTTAGCCGTGTGAAGCTATTGTATCCCCCAGAGACGCAAGAGCGGTCTCGTTCTGTTCAGCCCAGACCGCTAAACCCTCTCGAACCCGGCGGAACCTTTCATGTCAAATCGATCGGCCGTGAGCGCTAATGAAGACGGGGGGACTGTAGCATTTGTTTTTACTGCCCTCTCTCCTCCCCACTCGCAGCCCGTCGTGTGAACGGGTCGGACAGCGCCGCGGGACAGGGCTGGTGTGGAAGTCCGAGTTCCCAGCTAAGCCCCGCGTAAGCTTTGACAGCTGTTATAACAAGCGCCGGGGCGAAGCGCTGGAGTTTACGGAGTAAAAATAAACACAGCCACTGTCTAAAGCCCAGCCCGGCCCGCACTGAACCTGCGATAATAATTTTACAAGATGTTCTCCACGATCGGGGCTTTGGTCACTGCCTGCTACTGACTTTACATCGAGCGCTCACTCCCTCTCCCTGTTTATGCATTTTCTTCTCTTCCCATGAGTTCTTCGTATGTACTGGCGTCTTCACATTGACTTTGAATGTAATCTGTTGTGCGAAAACTTTCTTTCGCGTCTGGTGTGAAAGCAGCTTTAGGCGGGAAATTAAGAGGAAACAGGAAGAGACGGCTGGGTAATCGAGGGAAGTAGAATGACACGGCTCCTTAAAAATGTCCGTTGGAAGAGACGTCAGTCACAGGTATGGCTGACGGAGGGCGTGGATCCACAACACAATAATGCATCTGTCAAAATACTGCCGCTAAAATACTTCTGGAAATTCTAGGGTTTCTGCCCATGTCAGGACCCCTTACAGACCCCTGTAATGCACTGGAATCTCCATAATGATGGCAGATCTTGATCAATTTTGGAGAACAAGGAAAGGCTCCAGGTCTGTGACAGAGGTGGTTAGATTGAGCCCAATGCTGACAATTAACTGTTCAGATCAACCCAATTAGGCTAACAGCAGTGAGTGCATTTACACGACGTTAGAGAAAATCTAATGATTGTGTTAGTCCAACTAAAATCTGAATTTTAAAATGTATGTAAACACGTAGTCTGACCAGAATCGTACTAAATCGAATTTCTCTTTGTTGGACTAACACTCTCAGATGATGCAGGTAGTACTCGCATTACCCATCCATGAGCACACTTGAATCGAACCGAGCTGGACTATATGCTCTGAGCAGGCCCAACAGATCATCGTGCCGGGTTCTGACCCAAAGTCTTGTGGACTTGTAAACACCAAACTGATCAGCAGCAGTTCTGCACTCTGCCCAACTCGCAGGTGTGTACAGAGCAGTAGCCATCCTCATCGGCGAGGGTACTGGCGCTTGAACAGTCACGTAACTTCTTCCATTAATCCACACAATTAATCGAATGACCTGCGCGTCATCCAAAGATTTTCCTTCCACTCGCCATTGGAAAACTTTCGGAATGACTCTCTCCCACCAGTCTTTACTCCTGACCCACATCTAACATGAACGGGAAGCCCGGGGGGGCGTCTCCCAAGAGCACAGAAGCTAACTTACTTAGTTTGAACCACAGACTGTGAATGGATGAACTACGCCAGTCGCTACCTTAGTTGGCAATTACAATTCGGGTAAGGCACTCCACGGTAGTGGAGAGGGCACAAAGTAGAGCATAGCGGCATTGCCGCCTAACTTCGGCTAACGCCATAACCGCCAGGGACAGCGTACATTTCAATTGTACGAAGAGAATAGCGTTCAGCCTGTATGAAATTACAGATTACGAATTACAGCTCCTGCTGTCTGCACCTCCACCTCAATGGGTCACACCTGCTGCTCGCTGAGGTTGAGGTGCCGTAAAGAGTATTAAAGCACTGCACAGTGCAGCTGCATTCTGTGCCCTGAGCCCAGTAGAAGCTTTTGCCGCTCCTCCTCTCTTGTTTTGCTTTTGTGTTTAAAAGTAAAGTTTTTGTATATTTTTACCCAGCCTGTGTGTGTGGGTCCCTTCTTCTGGTTTTCGGTTCATGGTCCCAGTGCCCGCCGGCTTCTTGCCTTCTGCCTGCGGGGGCAAAACCATGACAACATCACCTGCTATCGTAATGGAGACGGACATGGCGATAAATCAAATATCCTCCAGTGCATGTATTCTGGGGCAAGGACAATAGTCCAATTAAATGGCCTAATCGAGCTATTACAGTAGCTCGACTTAACTTTGCACATAAACGTACTAAGTTTTAATTTGTTAGCATGAGGGAAAAGGGTTCTAACAGTCTGTGAACACATTTGCTGTTAAAAGGTGGAAAGTCCAGCGTTGAGAGAGTAAAATCCTGCCGTGTGTTTCCTCTGCTCTGAGCAGAGCCGAGCGATTTCACTAATCAGACCCCGTCCTGACTGAAGTATTGGGCTCCTGGGAAAATTCAGGAGGCTGGGCCAAAGGAGTGTAGAGAACTTGTACCACCACCCATGATCTAGTGTCAAATGAGCCACGCTGAAGAACTGCACGTGCTCAGTGTGGTGTCATGTTGCCACAGTAACGCACGCACTAACCATCCACCCACCTGAAATATTCATGATTTCGCCCTATCGATGTCCGCCTACTGTCGTAGCATTTAATTAATACGGGTTTAAGTACATGCGTATGTGTTACTACAGATGGTAAAAAACTATTCATTCAGGATGTTCTTGTGACAAGACACATCTTTTTGTACCAGTATCTATGATAGAAATATGAAAATGAATATAAATGAACATCCACACATTCACACACGCGTGCACACACAGCGAGAGACGGAATTAGGACAGCGTTAAAAAAAACTGCCTCTGTTCATATCCTTGCTCGAATTTAGAATTGTTAGTTGCAAGCTCCGAGCGATTGTTTTTATTTAGTTTTTTTTCTTTCCTGAAGCGGTTTTGGTTAAGTGCTTTCCTCACCGGTGTGTGCGTGTGCGTGTGTGACAGCAACCCGCGAGACAGCTGCAGGCGCGGCCAGAACGAAACAGGAAGTCACTTAATCTAAGAAAGCGCAGGATAATCTCTATGGACAGTTATGGTCCATTACGCTCATGACTGTTTCAGTGAGAGACTGTCAGTGCTTGTGCGAGCGCACAGGAAGTGCACTTACATTTCTGCCATCTAAGCGACAATAGATTTACTGTGCAGGCAAACCGAGCACTATTATGGTATATTTTATTTTTCATATGACTCATAACATATGTGGAATGATTTGAGCTCAAGGCACTTATCATGGTCCATTTAGTTCTTTAACTTACTCTGAATCCGATATAATTTTTCCAGTGATTTATAACTGCTGCCTGGGCCAACCGTTACTGACAGACATTTTTATGCAGCACAGTGGTATATTTCTGCAGGGTATAGCGCAGTGGGAACCTGCAGGTCGTAATGTTTATGTGTGTTTACGGGAGCGGTGATGCATCATATACCTCAGTTTTTGTGCTTTTCTCAAGGAAACACAAGACTCCCAAGCGGTCCAATGCTTCCAAGAAAGTTACACTGCATCTGCATGTAGTTCTCACCTTATGCCAGTTCACTGTAAAATACATGCATGCCAGGGAAATCCAATCAGTGTCCGCAGTGTCCAGGGGAATAAATGATACAACAAAAAACACTTTTATCGCAAGTATTTTAGCATTACATTACATTATTACTTATTTATGTTCCTTTCTTTCTTAATAATCTTAAAAGATTACCTATCAGGATAGACAGTTTTGCTAACTCTAACATTTGTCGGTTGGATATGACAGATTCTCCAGCCTGAATGAGCTGAGTTTCTGTACGAGACTGAGACACATTAGACCTTATTCCCAGCGATGGTTGAAGGAGGGTGTGATGAGGTACCAGCCGACTATACCACAGGATTACTGACACTGCGACTGAGGCTGCAGCCTGACGGCGTCCAGCTCAGTCCCCAGGTAGAACAGCAGTAACACCTTCTTCAGGTAAAGAGCCTCCATTTTTCATGAAGATCTCGTGGTCGAAAGGTCCAGGGGTCAGAATATGAAGCGCCTGCTGAAGGTGCGTGTTCCACGTGCCAGCTGATTTTCCTCATTAATTCGACCTCCTAAGCGTAGTATTGAGTTGATTATAAAAGCCAGACGTCTGAAACCAAATACGGCAGAGGAATTCTGTGTTTGTAAGACGGATAGTTCTCAAGTACCGACGACAAGTAAAAGGGTCATGACTTGTGTTTTGTGCCGTGGTCAAAGGTGACTGCTAAATGCTAACAATTTAATAACATGATTCTTTCTGTAAAACTGCTGCACTTCGCTACTGTTACAAACACTTAGCTGATGTAGTAGCTAGTTCTCAAAGGGCAACAAGCACTGATCCATTTTGGGATTTGCATCCTCTGTTCTTAATTATTTGGTTTGCACAGCCCTTCCTGTGATCAGTGTGCCTTTTATTAAGCCACAGCTGCGGACCTCAGAAGTGGTCAGCACGCGTGAGCACATTTATCCTGCGTCTCAAGCAGGAGAGAACCAGCCCATCTGCACACGGCCGTTTCAGAGAACTGCGCCTGAACAAATGCCTGGAACAAAAATCAGCTCAAACACCGGCCCAGCAGGCCTGGAGTAATTACGCTGCCCTGGCTGCTTTCACCACATTAAACACACACACACACGCACATACGCACACGCGCACACACACACACACACACACACACATGCATACTCTCAGACACAAACACACACCTGCATACACACATACACAAACTCTCACACATGCACACAATCTCACACAAACTCACACATGCACACACATACACATACACATACACACACACACAATTCTTAGTGAGTCAGTGTTCCTGAGCTCCATTGCAGTCAGATACGAGCAGGAATGGTGACATCATCATTAGAAAGTTCACTGAGGATTAAAGGTTTCATAAATATCTCTTTTTCTGTAGAGGCCGGATGAATATATCCATCATTTTGCTGAAATATGATGCGTCGGGGGGAGTTAAGTAAGAATGCTGAATATTACACTAAATAGCAGCGTGTTCCACAGATCCCCGATGAAATATAATTAGGACTCAGATGTGATTGAATATGCTGCTGTGTTGAATAACTAATACGATGCAGCATTGTAATTGGATTTGGACCATAGAGCCAAAATGCTGTATGATGATCAGCAGCAGTCCTGCGCTACAAGCTTAGCTGATTTTTTAACTTAATAATCAACACCAAATTCAGACCTAAACAGACAGTTTCAACTCTAAAAAACCTACAGACCCATATATGGGTCCATCATATGCAGCCGCTGTATTCACACCTATGGAACTCCTTACCTAAATTAAATTATAGTGGAGAAATCCCAAGATTTCCAATAATCCTAAATACAATCTGCTGAAAAACAGGGAAATGTGTATAAATGATGTTCAAGATCTGAATGTCTTCCATTTGATGAAATGCTCTGGCCGTAAAGAATGGAGTCCGGGGTGTGAATACTTTTCTCAATATGAGTGTGATGTAGCTTCACTGAAGCATTTTGACCAGCAGATATAGCATTTGTATGTGACATTGGGACATTGGGCGAGAAGCGATATAAGAACACATTTTCTCTTATTTTTGTTCATATCCCCTTATTCTCTTCTCACCCATCGATTTCTGGGATGGACCAACGTTTTCTTATTTCTGCTCTGAGGTAAGATAAAATTTTACGAGCGGTGGAGAGCGCTCTTACCAAGGTAAGAGAAAACAGAAAACTGTCACCTCTGTCCACAAATTGCTTGTCCAATGCAGGGAAACACAAGTTTTAAAATTTAAACATTAACAATGCATCATATAATCAAATTTTGATTGTTTTATGTTTTTGAGAAATTATAATGATGATATTATTTAATTTGGTTTGGGGACCACAGGATCTCATCTCTGCTTTTTGCGGATGATGTTGTCCTGTTGGCTCCTTCGAACCTGGACCTTCAGCATGTACTGGGGCAGTTTGCAGCCGAGTGTGAAGCGGCTGGGATGAGAATCAGCACCTCCAAGTCCAAGGCCATGTATCTCGACCGGAAAAAGGTGGCTAGTCCCCTCCGGGTTGGAGGAGAGCTCCTGCCTCAAGTGGAGGAGTTTAAGTATCTTGAGGGAAGGATGGAGCGTGAGATTGACAGACGGATCGGTGCAGCGGCAACAGTAATGCGGTCGTTGTACCGATCTGTTGAGGTGAAAAAGGAGCTGAGCCGAAAGGCAAAGCTCTCAATTTACCAGTCAATCTACGTTCCTACCCTCACCAATGGCCATGAACTCTGGGTCATGACCGAAAGAACGAGATCTCGGGTACAAGCGGCTGAAATGGGTTTCCTCCGCAGGGTGGCGGGCCGCTCCCTTAGAGATGGGGTGAGGAGCTCTGTCACCCGGGAGGAGCTCAGAGTAGAGCCGCTGCTCCTCCACGTCGAGAGGAGCCAGTTGAGGCGGCTCGGGCATCTATATCGGATGCCCCCTGGACGCCTTCCTGGGAAGGTGTTCCGGGCATGCCCCACCGGGAGGAGGCCCCGAGGAAGGCCCAGGACACGCTGGAGGGACTATGTCTCTCGGCTGGCCTGGGAACGCATCGGTATACCCCCGGGAGAACTGGAGGAAGTGTCCAGGGAGAGGGAAGTCTGGGCATCCCTGCTTAGACCGCTGCCCCCGCGACCCGCCCCCGAATAAGCGGTTGAAGATGGATGGATGGATGGATGGATGGATATTATTTAATTCTTTGGCTAAATAGTTTGGCCAGGTAATCCTAATTAGGACTAAGCTATAAAAACCCTTAGATCAGGCCCGGCGCTAGAACAGGGAATGGGGGGGGCACAGACACGCACCTTTATGACAATTAGGATAGTCCTGGCTAGTTCTCAATTATTTTCCTTCATTGACATGTTTTTCAATTATCGTAATTGGCAACTGAAGACGCAGTTGCTCTCCATATGCGATCTAACAGCGATGAAATCATGGGATAAACTCAGTAGAACTGAGAATTGGGCTGGACAAAACATCCGTTTTAACCAATTATTAGTCCTGACCTGTTCTCAGTCATTTTCGTGATTAACAAAAGGTTCACTTTGAGAGAGAAGATAGATCAAGCACCCTAGATTGCCACGAGCAGACGGCTCTTTGCACACGGCACATCACCTGCCCTTATATGGTGTTTAGTGGGCGTCATATATGCTAATTTAAGACTTACGATCAAGTGGGATTCAATATTCAGCAAACATGGGTAAGATTTGGACCGTAAGAGTGTTTGTTGCATCCAGGGTTTATTTCTCTTATTTTTTCTCTAAGCGAAAAAAAATAAGAGAGAATATAAGAGAAATTTTTGAGAATGTTGTGCAAAAATTCTTAGTCTGACGTTGGGGCTTCTTGAAGGAAAACTTTCTGTCTCTCTTTCACGAGCTACACGATTTATATGCTGAGTCATGACAAAAACCAGCGAAGTCAGATTTCTCTGGACCAGGAATGCAGTCCTTTGTTTTTTGGGGTTTGGCATAATTTACGGGGTGAGACAGAAAAACAGAAGTGAAGCCCTTGAGGAATGTGGCTCGGCGGCCATTTTGTTTACCCTCCTGGTCTGGTTGGGCTGCGTTAAAGCCCCTCCTGTAATGAAAAAAAACACTGCGCGAGCAGCCCATAATCCACACTGAGACAACCACTACTTTCACAGGTCGGCAAACGAAGGGAAGATTTTCCCTCCTCAAAGCGAAAGAACAATAGCTGCTGCCAAGCCACCAAATGCGCTAGCGCGGATAGCATCTCCGCTCTAATGAAAAATAAACATGACGCCCCAAGCTTCAGTCAGTCGGAAAATACTACCTATCGGGTTGTGTAATTACAGATTTAATTAGTGTTCCTCTGTGGGGATCTGTGCGTGTGTTTGTTGATGTGAGTAGGTGTGCATGTATACCATAATAATTTAACACTTGTTTTTATTTTTTTTACCCACTTGACTCTGTCGCTGTAAGAGATCGATTCTCAGTGCGAGTCGCTGCACAAAAGCGATACCAACTGTAGGGAACAGATTAAACAGCGCAATTACACAGCGAGTCATCTTAAATGATTACAAGTCACTAAAAACTCTTTTACCCCCATTAAAAGTCCATTAATATGACTTCCACAGTCTATTTCTATCCTCTATTCTTAATCAAGCTTTTACAGGCCCTCTCACGTCCTAATGAACAAATCTGCAATCAGCGCACATCAGACTGGGCCTTCAGTCGTCAATATTTCCTGAAACCAGAATTTACTGAAACTAAATTCATCCAACATGGTTTCCTTCCATCTTGGGAGCATAATTTGGTTTTACATGGATAAAATGCTTAAAAGCAAGTGAATATGATTTAAATTGTTATTCTGTGTATGGCAAAAAAAAAAATTCTCTTATTTAGTTGGCCTGATTGTCTTTGATTATATGAATGCATGCACAATTGCGTGCGTGTGTGTTTAACTATGTGAAGGCCAATGCATGTTCATTTGAGTGAGTGTGTATGTGTTTGTATGGATATATGTGCAGTGCTTTACATAATAGACAGATTTGTCAGTGACGACTACATTTATGGCTCTGAATAGCTACTTTGGCAGAAAGTGTTACAGTTATGTTACAGTCATCATATAAAAAATAACCCTGAATTCTGTTCGTCACCCTCAGCCCCCATAGCAATGTGTACGCAAAGGATAAGAAGGTTCTTTACTTTATGTCACAGCTATTCAGCGGTTGCTTTCATTACCCAAAGGGACAAACAGGTTTTATGGGGGTCCGGCTGTCATTGCATTCTTGTTGTACAGTTCACAAGGGCTTGGCTGTCATGTCACTCTCTTGTGAACCCAATCACTTGACTTTTAAGGACACAGTGATGTGTAATATTACAGCCTGTATTTCACATTACATCAAGTTTCCTCGTCCTGTCGGCTTGTCAGATTACCGGTGACCTATGGCCTCTGACCCCCAAGAGTCCTTATCTCCTTGCTGGAGCCCGTCTCCATACAAACTGAAGGCATTGAGACTTCACTTGCTGGGCGAAAGGCCACCGATTCTATACATCAACCAGAGGCTTGAAAACATTCATTGTTCCACCGAATGACCTTTTCTTCAACATACAGTTGTGATTTTGTTCCGTATTAACTAGAAATAACAAATTAACAATGTTTGTAAAACACTGAAAACACCACACCAAGTTACTCCAGTTTTTTTGCACATGCTATAATGATCAAGCTCTGTGTTAAATATGAACACCTGCATCAAACACAGACTAAAGTGAGAGTGAATCTTGTTTTTCAAATGTTTAAAAACTACATGACTTTCATCTTTGAACATCCTTCACAATGAAAAGTCTTTTTTTCATGACTAAATGACATGAAGTTGTCTTGATATCCATCAGAAAATGTCAACCTCATAATAAAAAAAATTGTCTTGTAACCATTTAACACTTTCCTTGCCAGAGTCTTGTTGAGTTGCCAGACACTGTCAGCATTTTTGATAATATTTACTGATTTTTTAACATCCCCGGAGTTTGCAGTTTAATGTGTATATAAACAGGAACTATATCAAAAACAAGTACAAAACCCAAAACCAGTGAAGTTGGTACGTTATGTAAATCGTAGATAAAAACAGAATACAATGATTTACAAATCCTTTTCAACTTATATTCAATTGAATATACTGCAAAGACAAGATGTTTAATGTTCAAACTGAGAAACTTTATTTATTTTTTTTTGCAAATAATCATTAACTTAGAATTTAAAGGCATCAACACTTTGCAAAAAAGTTGGCACAGGGGCCTTTTTACCACTGTGTTACATCGCCTTTCCTTTTAACGACACTCAGTAAACGTTTGGGAACTGAGGTGACCCATTTTTGAAGCTTTTCAGGTGGAACTCTTTCCCATTCTTGCTTGATGTACAGCTTAAGTTGTTCAACAGTCCGGGGTCTCCGTTGTCGTATTTTACGCTTCATAATGCGCCACACATTTTCAATGGGAGACAGGTCTGGACTACAGGCAGGCCAGTCTAGTACCCGCTCCCTTTTACTACGGAGCCATGCTGTTGTAACACGCGCAGAATGTGGCTTGGCATTGTCTTGCTGAAAAAAGCAGGGGCGTCCATGAAAAAGACGTTGCTTGGATGGCAACATATGTTGCTCCAAACCTGTATGTACCTTTCAGCATTAATGGTGCCTTCACATATGTGTAAGTTGCCCATGCCTTGGGCACTAATACACCCCCATACCATCACAGATGCTGGCTTTGGAACTTTGCGCCTATAACAGTCCGGATGGTTCTTTTCATCTTTGGTCCCGAGGACACGGCGTCCACAGTTTCCAAAAACAATTTGAAATGTGGACTCGTCAGACCACAGAACACTTTTCCATTTCTGGGTGCTGTTGATAAATGGCTTTCGCTTTGCATTGTAGAGTTTTAACTTGCACTTGCAGATGTAGCGACGAACTGTAGTTACTGACAGTGGTTTTCTGAAGTGTTCCTGAGCCAATGTGGTGATGTCCTTTACACACTGATGTTGGTTTTTGATGCAGTACCGCCTGAGGGATCGAAGGTCACGGGCATTCAATGTTGGTTTTCGGCCTTGTCGCTTATGTGCAGTGATTTCTCCAGATTCTCTGAACCTTTTGACGATATTATGGACCGTAGATGATGAAATCCCTAAATTTCTTGCAATAGCTCATTGAGGAATGTTGTTTTTAAACTGTTCAACAATGTGGTGACCCTCGCCCCATCCTTGTTTGTGAATGACTGAGCATTTCAGGTAAGCTGCTTTTATACCCAATCATGGCACCCACCTGTTCCCAATTAGCCCGTTCACCTGTGGGATGTTCCAAATAAGTGTTTGATGAGCATTCCTCAACTCTCTCAGTCTTTTTTGCTACTTGTGCCACCTTTTTTTGTTGCAGGCATCAAATTACAAATGAGCTAATATTTGCAAAAAATTACAAAGTTTACCTGTTTGAACATTAAGTAACTTGTCTTTGCAGTGTATTCAACTGAATATAGGTTGAAAAGGATTTGCAAATCATTGTATTCTGTTTTTATTTACAATTCACACAACGTGCCAACTTCACTGGTTTTGGGTTTTGTACAGCGCATCTAGTTTCACACAAAAGAAACCATATTTTTCCAGCTAAGTGCAATTTTTTTTGTTCAAACACTTAAATATTGGTCATTTTCACCAAAAAAACCCTCATTTCAGACAAAAATAAAAAAAAACTGAAGACCTGGGTGCAAAAAGAACTCAAGTCCAAAACTAATGTTCTTATTAACTTCATGATACAATAGAATTTTTCCACAAAAAAGGGTTTATCAGCTCTCGATAGCCCCTGGAAACAGTACAGGCCTCCACACTATACAGCCATTAAAAAAAAAAAATTATCTGCAACATGTTCTGAAAACTAGCGGTTCAGGGCGGTCCCTGCCTTTGCCTGTAGTCAGCTGGGATTGGCTCCAGCTCGCCCCGTGACCCTACTGAGGAATAAGCGGGTATAGAAAATGGATGGATGGATGTTCTGAAAACTTTGACCCACAAAATTTAAAAAGCGTTATCTGGTGACTTAGGTACTCCTTTCACACAGGTCTTCAACTAATGTATATGGTTTTTGTTCACTATTTAATAACTGGATTTTTTTTCCAAGTTGTCCATGTGTAGCAAGGCCATTGGTCACAGCACAAAGTCAGATATCAATCAACTTAACCCCCCCCCAAGGCCCCCTGTCGCACAATAGGGAAAATCTTGATTGCTGGAATCTCTTTGTGGTGGGGAAGATTTCCGTGAAAATTGACAAAAAGTCTTGTCAATGGCGAGTCACTAAATAGGAGGTCACAGGAATCTAGATAGCAGACTAAGTGGGTCAACTGTTGTGTTCCAGGGTTCTGGCCTTTGGCCAGAACAGTATTGTTTAAGGTTTTAACAGTTTCATGTTTCAAGATTTCATAGTTCATAGTTCATAGTTCCATAGTTCATGTTCATAGTCACAGTTTTAACAGTTCCTTGTGTCAGGTTTTTGCATTTCATGTTTTACATTCCATGTCCATGTTTTTACTTTTCCATGTTTTTGTTTTCGCCAGGTCTGCCATGCCACTCCGCTTGTCTGCGTTCCGCCCCGTGCCTTCGTTTTTGTTGCACATTTCAGAGCTCTGGTTGGCTTTGGTATTTCCCTCTTCCTTCTGTGCTGTGCTGGCTTCGGGCCTTTCTAAGCTTAATTGGCAATTAACTGTTTTTAAGTTACTAACATTTACTAACATTCACTGGGTGGTGTTTTTCTTAGATAGGCACATTACTAATATTACTAATTTAGACAGGGAGTTTATTGTCATGATTCCTGCTTTGCTATTTCAAGATCTTGCTGTGCTTTTCTGTTCTTAACATTCATGCTTGCTTCCAAGCTGCATACTTAATTGGTACTTAAGCTGAGCACGCTCATTCTCTTAATGAGCAGGTCATGTCATCCAATCTCTGTCCATGTCTTGATCTTGCCATGCCTCTTGTTTCTCTCTCTCCAGGTGTTACCCCTCATGTCTTTGATTTCCAAGCCTTTATCTGGATGCGGTGGAAGTTGGCTGGCAGACAGTGTCTCGCGTCTCGTTGCATGTGCAAGTTTAGCCAAGTTCTTGTTATCAAAGTTCCCTAGCATTTCTAGTTTCAAGTCTTGTCCTAGCCTCTCGTCTTGTGTATATATATTTAGTCTTGTTATTTATTTTTCTAGATCTCTTGCCTGGAGTTTCCAGTGCCTTTTGTTTTTTGTCGTTTTGCATTCTTTGTTTATAGCTCTGTGCAGCATACTTTAGTTTGTCTTTTGCAACCCTTTGGGCCAAGTTTTTCGTTGGCCCTCGTGCCTGTTTTGTTTCTTGTTTAATAAATCCTCATTTCCCTTCACCCCGCTTTTGGTGTCTAACTGATTCCATATCAGTCAACAGTCGGTTTTTAAGGGTCCAGGATCATTCAGCCAATGAGGGGAAAGACGGGTGAAGTCTGGTCTGTAGCACCTCCATGTTGAGTGCTGAGTGTCAGTAACATGTGCTGGAATTCGGCGAAGCCCATGAGAATATCACACCGTACAGCGTGTTCTGCAGGAAAGGCCTTCTGCCAGTAACTATGGGCCAAGGCCAAAGACTGTCCCTCACTACACGGGGCTTCAGGACACAGGAAAAGATCTCGTAAAAAGCAGTAACTGAAGGAAGATGTTCTCGGCGTGACAGGTGCTCGTGAAAAGATAAGGTTCCGTCCTCTGGTCCTTCCTCTCTTTCTCTTAAATGAAGGCAACAATTCATCCCTCTCTTCTCAGAAGATGAGGGAGTGAAATTTCAAAGCAAAATGTGTCTGATTAAAATACATCCATCCTCACAGACGCTGACGAATATTCTCATCCCGTCATTGTGTCTGAAAAACCAGGGCTGTGTGATTTATCCTGCAGTCTGGACTCAACAACACATTTTCGGTTAAAAGTAATTAAACGTACATTACTGGCAGTGCTGAAAAATTCAATTCCTTTATTACACCAGGGATATTACACCCCAGGTCAGTAATAAATTCCCAGTTTGGAGATATTTGAATTTTATTGGGGTTTTAAATTAAACACAATCACAAGTTATCATCTAAGCACCTGAATGTATTTGGCATATTTACTGGCGTTTGTCTGGAAACGCCCGCAGCTGCGAGCACGACGAGTCGCCCAGTTTTCCTCTCTGAGCGAATCTCCCCCATCAGGCTCAAGAGAAACAGTCCGTCACAGGATCAGATTTACACTTAATTATGGCCTAACGAGAGGAGCAGAGATGAGATTTCTCACAGGGGGCGTCCCGGCCCTGACAGAGACCCTCTCCTGTAATCTGTGTGGGGGGAGACCGGAGACCCTCTCCCTCCATCCTTCTCTCTCTCCCCCTCTCTCTTTCTCTGTCTCTCTCCCTTCTTCCTCTCTTTCTCTCTCTCCCTCCCTCACTCACTGTCCACCTCATTTAATCTCATCCCCTCTCCATCTCTCCTCTTCTCTCTCTATCTCTCCCTATCCCCCTCTCTTTCTTTCTCAGTCTTAATCTCCCTTTCTCTCACCCTCTCACTCTCTCCCTCCATATCCCCCCCCCCCCCCCCCCCCTCTCTCTCTCTCTCTCTCTGGGATGAGCTCGATCAGGCTCAGGCCCTGTGTTCTGCACAGATAAGGGGACACATCCTCCGGAGTTACTGGAGGTCTGTGAGCTTTTATTTTTCAGGGTCAAATCCCCTCCCCACACACAAGAGAGGAGAGAACACACTCACTGACCTTCAGGTCCCGCATGAGGAGGTCCTGCAGCCATAAAACAGCAGTTTTTATGTTTGTAACTCAAGTTCCAGGTCCTGGATGCCATTAGAGCAACAGGTCTGCATGTCTGCAAAGGCTCGCATCCACAAGGTCTCTGATACGGCTGTTTATGTCATGACAGCTCAGTCAGATCTACACTTTTAAGTTATTAAATTAATAATTATAATTAAAAGTCAAGTTATAAAGCACTTTTTAAAAACAAAGTACATTGAGCCAAAGTGCTGTACAATGACAATCGGTAAAAGAAATAAAATGGAGAAATTAAAACCAGAACAGGAAAACATCGCAATAAAAACCGGACGTGACTAAACATAAACGATCAAGCAGATTGATAAAGTGTGTGTGTGTGTGTGTCTGTGTGCGTGCGCATATGTGAGTGTGTGTGTGTGTGCGTGCGTGTGTGCGTCTGTGTGTTTGTGTGTGTGTGTGTATGCATGTGCATGTGTGTGTGTATGCGCGCACGCATATGTGTGTGACTGTTTGCGTGTGTGTGTGAGCGCGTGTATGTGTGTGGATGTGTGTGTGTGCATGATTGTGTATGTGTGTGTGCATGTGTGTGTGTGTTCGCGTGTGTGTGTGTGTGTTTGTGTGTGTGTCAGTGTGTGTGTGTGTGTGTGCGCGCGTGCGCATGTTTGTGTGTGTATTTGTGTGAGTGCACGCTTGTGTATGTGTGTGTGCATGTGAGTGTGTGTTCGCCTGTGTGTGCGCGCGCGTGTGAGTGTGCAGGTGCGTGTGTTTGTGTGTGTGTGTTTGTGTGAGTGCACGCTTGTGTATGTGCATGTGCATGTGTGTATGCGTGTGTGTGTGTGTGTGTGTGTCAGGCAAACTGCATGTGTTATCCCTGCATTGGTGGTACATGCAGCACAAAGCACAGCAGCCACTGTTCGCCATGACACACGACTGTCTCTCAGCATCTCAATCGTAATTCGAATGTTGTTGAAATAATTCATATATCATACGACTCAGAGGAAAGTGCTGTATATGGAGCAAGACATCATTATGCCAAAAGTATTTTATATTGATTGGTATTAATGACAACTTTCAATAATTCAACTACAGTAAATAAAGTAGCTACGCATTGCAAAATTACAGGTCATTCAACCGACTGTACAGGCAGTTTTCCTACTACTTACGGGATCATCCAGCGATCACCACAATGATGATGTAATTATCGAGAACACACAGACATTCATTTGAATAAAAGTGGTGAATTTATCTCATTATCATGTTGGAGTTTATAGCTTTGAGATTCTTAACATCGCCCGCACTGAAGCCTCCTCATTACCACAGTAAACCACTTCACAGATGGACCAGTATTTTTTCCTTCAGTGTGTGCGCGTACGTGCCTTGTTTCCCCGCCCAGCATCACCTACCACTGGGTAGCATGCTGTGGACGGTAGCCTATTTCTCAATGCAGGCCCAACATATGAGCCGTGGTATAAATATTCCACTTAATGAAGACGCTTGGTGAAATATCTGACATCTCTTGAAAACAACGAGCTGAACCCTCTCGTTGCGGGCGCCTTTTGTCACAAACCGCTCCCCGATCAAACCCCGTGTGGGTTTATCCTTGTCATTTATTTCTCCCTGAGGGGCGTTTCTGGCGCAGCTCCCGATCGAGATTCACTGGGGGAAATGTATTCTCATCAACTCCGCGGCGCGCGTAGTCGATATGCCAGAAATGCTCAGTGCAAAAAATAAAATAAATTATAATTTGACGGCGACGAAGGAATGGAGAAGCAGCAGGTTGTGCTTCAGAATGAACCGTATGTCACACACTCGTAGCGCCGGGAGGCCGCAGAAGAAGCGATGTCGATGGGATGAGTGACGTCTCCTTTTCTAACATCAAATACGCTGACTGAGTTCAACGTCAGTCTACCGAAGGTGCATCTGCAGAAGCGCGGGATAATTAGGCCATTAGAGCGCATGTGACGTGACGCCAACCATAGACATATGCTGCGACATCTATCATATATATTTTTAAATTGTTCAGATTGTACATGTCTCTGTCATTGCACCAGTCTGTCATTAGATCAATTATTGAAATAAAAACAAATCCCATATAACGCAAATCAGTTGTTTAAACGTTGATATTATATCTTCTCGACAGAATCTTAATTAAATCATTATTTCAAACACGTTGAAAAATGCTGATTGTACCGAGATTATACTTTGAGTTTAATGTAGGATCCACAAAATAGACAGAAATGCAAATATTACGCTGTACAGGACTTGTTATTTCATAAAGGGGACATATCATGAAAAACTAACTTTTCAGTGCTTCTACAAGCTTTTCGGCATCATGAGTGCCCGCCAACACACAATCTGTGAGATAAAATAATTTATCTAGTTTTTCATGAGCTTTTTTTTCATAAAACATGGCATTCAGTCTTGGCTACCCTTCCGACATCACGTGCAGGTTTGTGAGAATTGTTCCACCCCTCATCTGAATATCTCCACCCACAGCTTATTTTTTTATGGCAACATCTCTGCTTCAATCAGCAAAAACCCGTATCTGTGTACACTCTCAAAAGAGATGTGTTGAAAATAACACAACACGTGTTAATTTTTAACACACCTGTGTGTCTAGTTAAGGACAACACATTTTGTGTTGTTTTCAACACAATCAGTGTTGATTTTTATTTATTTATTTATCAGTTTTTTACATATTTTGTGTTGAAATTGAAATCGTGATAACACATTTTTCTGTGTTATTTTTCAACACATTCATTCTAAGAGTGTGCCGTCTGACAGCTTCGTACTACTAATCTAGGGCAACACAACGCAGGACTGACAACAAAATTCCTGGGAAAGGAGGCATATGTTTTTTGGAAGACGTAAAGAAGTGGTAGCGTCAGTTTATTTTTGTGGAGAATATGTAGCTAGCGAGCAAGGTGTTTCCAATTTCCATTTATATTTAATCTGATATTCAAGTGTTACAGGCATGTTACTAAATTGACTGCAAAACTAAAAACTGTCACCAGTTTTGTAGGGGACTTAGCAATAGAAATAGCTTGCACAGGTGATCGTCTTAATGGATTGTATTTTTCTATGAATGCAACGACAATCCTGGTCAAGCCTGCAGATGGTAACATTGCTGACTAATAGTGCAGCTAGTTTAATAGTGAGCTGGGTGGCTGGCTACTTATTCCATCGTCTGTATTTAGAGACTTGCCAGTAGCTACCGTTGCTCCCCACCGACATGGTGCTCTGTTCGCTGGCCAATCAGAACCAAGCTCATTTCACTGAGGAAACGCCCACTCAGAAAGACTTGTTTTTCACAGGGTAAGGAATGACAGGAATCAAAGTACCCGGAAAACATGGAATTTTAATATTATTTGCTTAAAAGCTTTTAAACCCCCCTTTTGGACATCCAATAATATTATGCTGTGGGGATAAAAACAGAATAGTTAGTCTCCTTAAATGCCATGCGGCCTTCTAGATTTATAGATATTATTTTTAATTATTATACACCAGCGTAAAAGCATGGCACTGTCAATATCTACAATTTACGCATAAAATATGCCATTCAGCTGAAAAGTGTTGGCTAAAAACTAGAAAAAAAATGCACTTAAATAAATCATCATAATTTACGCTATAAAAATGCAAAACTTTTGGGGGGAAATGAAAATCATGCCGAGTTTAGAAATTTGTTTCACACAAGATATCGTAAACAGGGGCGAGTTAAGAACCAGAATAGGGGAGGCAGAGGACAATCCCATCGTTGGGTTTATTTATAGTAAAATCATAACACTGGGCCAAAGCCCAGAGGGGTAACACAGTGCAGGTCAGATATGATGGGCGAAGCAGTGCAGGCCAGAGGCTTTCCGTGACGACTTCCAGATGGAGTACACACTTCACCAGTGTCAAACTATACAAAGGCAGGATGAAGTATTTTAGGAGGAACACAATCCCAATCCCGATGAGTGTAAAAGGCTTGGTAGCTTGTTCCAAATAAAGTGGACAGACGAATAGACGATTTTAAAGAATGCTGTCCCGATTCCGGAGACTGTGAGAATTGCTTAGGCAATTAATTACACAATGAAGAGTTCTCCCGTGTATTGCTATCATTTAAGATTACATTTGACAGTCTAAAGACCAAGAGTTTTATGAGTTAATATTAATTTGTACTAAAGTGAATAGAGCAAGTGATTCGGCAATTTGCAAACTCAAAGCAGGGGATGTAAACATGTTACACGCACAAGGTGGCGTAATAATGAAATGAGAGGCAGCCGGGGTCAAAGGGACGTGAAAGACCCAAACCAGTCTACAGACACATTACTTCTAACAGACACACTCAGCACTGAAGGGGAGGGGACATGAACGTCGTTCTCATAAAGGTTGAGACAACAGGACAGAGACAATGTCCGCTTCTAAGCGAGAGTTTTAAAACTGGGAAGCCAAGACCAAAATATCCACCCCATACCAGCGCTATTTGTTTTCCTCAGTTTGCTCGAGCACTGCTATCACACACAGCACCGAACTCTTCAAGGGCTTTGAGTTCATCCGAAAACGGTTCTCCAGTTCCATTCCTGACGTCTTCGCCGCCTTGAAAAGAGGATTTGTTTGGTCTGAGATCGGAAACATATCGCTTTGACTGCCGCACGCATCTCCTTCGAGCAGGAATCCGGCCATGTGGTTCTGAATCTTTGTAAATATGCTTGCACAGTTTACTCACACACACGCACACACACACATGCAGGCAAAATGAGATTCTCTTTGCTCTTCTGCTCTCGGTAATGGGATCCGTCTGGTTGCTGAGAGGACATTTCAGTAGGCTACAGCCCCCTCACCTGATGAGGTCATTTCCTCCACTCAAAAATGTAATAAAAATAGACCTAAAAGGCATAAAATTATATTTATCCAATTAGGCTGTAAGAGTTAAAGTAGCACATTAGCGTTAGCTCGGCGTATGGTTCGCCTGCTGCAGAGCGGTGGGGACAGCGGGCTCAAGATGAGGAGGCATCCCACACAAACGTGTTGTGAATTAGTCCGCGGTAACACAATATCTTTCGTTTGGCGATAACGCGTTTGTTTTATTATCCCTGTCCTTCCGGGACTAATGAGAGCTGGTAGGAGGGGGACGTTAACGAGTTTTTCCACGGAAACAAATTGGGATGATTTACTCAGATAAGCGGTTAATGCTGGTGTGGGTTTACATGCCCAAGGGGCGAGTTTCCGGGCGAACACTGATGGGAATGCCACAAACCCAAAAAAGATAGGGTTTATGGTCATGCGAGACAGTTATGGTACCTAAAATGCTGCCCCTAATGCGGACTGAATCAAATCATATTATGTATTGAGGGAGCCAAAATGGCTGCTGTTTTAAAACTCCACTCACTTTATTGGCGTCATCTCAAGTGGTGGATTATCTCTAAACAGCCTTTGTAAGAGGTACCAGCTTTATGACGGTCTCACCCTATATATTTGTTGAGAGTGGATTAGATTTGGATTAAATCAATTCTGTGGTGATTTTTTTGAGGACTAGTTGGATAGTCGTTTGTCTCCACACTAGTCCAGGCCGCTCAGGATGAAATGACTGAATTATCACCAAAAGCCTCTATTATAATGGCAGCATCTCAAGCAGGGACAGGGGGTGTTTGGACACGGCCAGAGTCAGTGTCTGGATGGGTGTGAGTGTCTGTGTTTACTGTGTGTGTGTTTGTGTCAGGCTGATGGGTGGGGCCAGGGCACGACAGGGTCCGTTGGTTTAGACTGGTGGAAGCTGGAAGTCTAAACTGTCTGGGGCTTCCCCTGCCAAACCCCCCCCCCCCCCCCGTGTGTGTGTGTGCGTGTGTGCGCGCGTGTGTGTGTGTGTGCGTGTGTGCGCGCGTGTGTGTGTGTGGGGGGGGTAATTACGTGTGTGATGCACAGTGCATAGAGGACCTTAATCCTCTGCCTCCCTCTCTCTGCCACAGCTGCCATTATCCTCAGTCATAATGCCAAACACCAGGAGGATTGGCAGTCCTGATTGCTTGTGTGTGCATGTGTGTGTGTGCGTGCGTGTGTGTGTGTTTGCGTGTGTGTGTGTGTGTGTGTGTGTGTGTGCGCACGTGTGTGTGTGTATTGTATATGTGTGCAGGTCCAAGCATGTACTTGTAAATTTGTGAATGTATGACACACGTCAAATAAACCTAGAAGCCCGCATGCACAAACACACACTCAGTGGATGTTTATGCAAGCAGAAGCTGATGTGTCTCTGAAATGTTTTCATTTCCCTGAAAACAGAAAAAGCTCTGATTCGGCGATGAGGCAGCGAGGATTTCAGTTTGACTGCCCAGAACATCGTGATGGATTTCACCAGCCTGTTCACATCCTCGTCCGCTGGGAAAGAAAAGCTCTCTGCAGTATTCATTCCGGTTCACATGAACGAGGGTGCGTACACTTCAGCTATTCCTGTGTGACAGACAGCAGCAGGCCATGCTCCCATTGACTCCCAAAGCAATTTGCAGGACAGATTTAGAACAAATAATTAACCATGCATCAGTGTAGAACACTGTTTGCAGCTGTGCAAACTGTATCCTTGTCGACAGGTGTGTAAAGCGTTTTCTGGTCTGGACTGGCAAACTGTTTCGCAGTTAATCGTTAAGGAAGATAGATGATAGCTATTTTTTGTCAGCAATATTGTTTCAGAAATTGGCCGCAAGCCCACGCTAGGAGGTGTCAGTGGTCGTAAGAGAAGTCAGCGGTGAGCTGTAATCAATGCAGCAACTTCAGCCTTTAAATGGCCCCAGTTTATTTATTTTCAGTCATAGCTTTTTAAAATGAGCTCTGAGGTCAGGCACTCTCAGGCATCGACTCAAAAACACACAACTGCTCAAACTTTTCTGGCTGCTTGTCTGCTTGTAGTCTTCCTGTGTCTGGTGTAACACACTAGAGTTTTGAGTTTTGTGTGCAACAATGTACTTTCTGTAGTTTCATTGCATGTTTTATATGCTGTCTGTCAGTTTATCTCAGTTGTTTGTTTATGAGAGGCACTTCCTATGTCACTCTTGATCGAGTGGAAAGTCCTGTTTAAATACAGTACTTGACTGATTGATTGATTAATTGATTAATTAATTGAAATACTTCCATTACGCCAAACCTTCCCATAATCCCTCAGCAGACCCATTTTGAGCAAATGACGTCATAATCTCACACGAGAGGTCGCAAAATAGTGAGTCTCGGTAAATTTCACTCCACCAAGGTAAAACTCAATAACGTCATACTCCCAGAAAATCTATCTTCAGTCCCCCAAACAGCTGACCAAATGTGACCCTGACCTTCGACCTGATGACCTCCAAAACCTTATCAGTTCAGGCAACCCCTGTAGGGAATTACTGCGTCTTATTTGGTCAAAATCCGTGCCTTCCTTCAGTAGATATCGCGCACAGAAGCTATATGTCACGAGCAGACGATATAACGGTCGTACAGACGACCGGAAAACAGTATGCACCTCAGCTGCGTGTGGCGGAGGGATCACTTGCGAGCAATCTACGAAAGAAGAAGAATTCTGTACGAACTCAACAAAATTTGTTGAAATTGTTGAATGGAATGCTCTGTAAGTCTCACAGCGCTATCTGAACCTTCTTAATGTTGCTCAGTTCTGTTTTGACGTGGGACTTTCATCAAAAAAACTCGTTTTCTGTCAATAGGCCTCACTGCGCACTACCTTATTTTATTTGGAAAATTCTACTGTAGAGTTTAGAATAGTTTCTTCTATTTATTAATTTTTTTTCTGGACATGCCATTTCAATAGATTGTCATTTCATTTTAAAAACGTAAATAGTTTTTGTTTACCCTTGCCTTATTTATGAATAGAATTCTATTAATTTATGATTCCAGGACAGATTAGTAGTGTAAAAATAACTAATTTTTGTTACTAATTTGGAAAATAACGCACAGCAGCACAAACAGCCTGCAAACACGGGTGAACTGAGACAGGTTAGATTATTTATTCATATCTCCGTCTGGGGCGAGGCGCCGTGGTGATGTGACGTTGACAAATCTGTCGAGATTGTGACATCACTTGCCCTGAGCAAAGGTTCACAGCAAAAAAAAGGCGAGCGGGAGCTCTGACAATGGGCAGGTTTATTGGGTTGCTGCGTCCGCTGGCCTGCCGAGTATCAAAGTCACGTCTGCATATTAAAACGGCTGTAACGCAAAACTGTCTTTTCTGAACCGCGTTAGTCTAGTCATTTTAAACATAATGTATCATTCACCCTCTAAATCTGATATATTTACATCTTCCCAAAACCCTTTGATCACGGCTTGGGTCTCCAGCACCCGCATAGAGAGTTGTAATTTACAGTTAGGCATGTATAGTGGCGAGTGAGGAGGGCAGAATATAATGCTGAACAGATGTTGCTAAAACACAGGGACTCATACTCTGTAAATAGTGTTTTATAGCTCATAGAACCCCTGCTTGAAAAAACGATGACATGCGATAAACACAGACGAGTGTTTATGTGTTTGTTCGCTGCAGCAGTAGCGTATCTCTTGGGGATTTACCCGATACCTGACAGGTGGTCCCTCAGGAGAAAGTGCTGATTTCCCCTGTAATTTGAGATCACTGCATCTCTTCCCTCTCCTGTACTTACAGTGACTGAAATGACACAACACAGACAGCAAAAAATGTGTCCATACGTTGAAGCGTAGGGCATTTTTTAATTGTTTCGGTGCAGTGTCCAACCAGCTTTAGCTCTTGCAAGCTCTTGGCAGTGGCTTGCATCTATACAAAAGGCTTTGGCCTACAGTACAGGCACAAGCCAATCCCTGGTCAAATATCAAACCAGGAGCAAACCGTAACATCACTTCTCAGCAGTAAACGCTCTGCTGAAAGACTGCACTGCATAGGACGGCTAATGGACAAACAAATTTGGAAACACTGCGTGGAGCAGCATACAATAGCCGGGCAGTTTGGAACACACACATTGTTTAGAGGACGGTTTCGATGGGTCCCCAACCCATCCCACAGCTCTCACACCATTCAGCCTTCCTCATACCAATGGGCAATTTACCATCTCCAATTAGCCTGGCATGCTTATCGTTGGCTGGGAAAACAGCAGCACACAGAATGAACCCGTGCGAACACTGGGAGAACATTTCAGCCTCTCACAGAAAGGCCCAAGGCCAGATTCAAACCCGTAACCATCTGTGTGTGGAGGGGACAGTGCGATGCACCCATGGCACTGATGTGCAGCCCGGCCGGATGGGAAGACCTCTGTTTTTGTGTTCTTCAGTTTGGCCCTTAACCCCAAATGCTTGCAATTGTCCTCTCGGTATTTCTGAGATCGCAGCACGCCACGATAAATGTGGGGGCCGCAGGTTTGCCTGGAGGGGGGTTGCAGAACAAAAAGGTGACTGGTTTGAGTCCCCGGTGGGAATCTGGATTCTGATTTGGTCTGGATAGATGAAGTTTGGAAGAACTCTGTTGTTGGGCCCTTGAGCGAGGCCCTTTACCTCAAAACGTCTCTGGGGTGGATTCCTTCTCACTTGCAACTGTCCTATCTAGAATTCTACCTGCCCATCTTAGAAAAAGAGAAAAATGTTCCCGGTGGAACCTTCCCAGGTGACAAGCAAATGATGGAGTGAATGATGGAGGAAAAGGAAGTGAAGCACTGACGAAGAGATGCAGTTTATTATTTTGGTTTTTTTCTCTTCTGCACTCGAGGTGTAAATTCACATGCGTGACAGGATATCAGCCTCATCAAGTCCATCAAATCAGCTGGGTCCTTCACGTGCAGTCATCCTGTGCCCAGGGTTGTTGACGACTATGGGATCAGGCTGCTTACCACAATCAAGGTCTACGAGACTGAAGTCTTATCCTTCCCACTGTATGGCAAATATGCAAATTCGGTGGCAAGATCACGTTCCCAACACTGAAGTTCCCGAGATCAGGCCATCAGCATCAATGCTATGGTGGCCAAGGGCCAATGAGGCTGAGTCACTCGTGGACATAATGCCAAAGCAAATCCTCTTCTCCGGCTCAAGCATTACAAGGGCACCCTAAAACTCACACTGAAGAGTGTGACATCAGCCACTGTTTGCGGAAACCAATATCCACTGGCCGCGCTGAGTGGAGGCAGCTGGCGACAGGTTAATAGAAGAGCTCGCTCTTGTAGAAGCAGGGCTGTGCTGGGAACATCAGGACACATACGGTTCGCCCTCCTCCAGCGGCACTCAGCACAGACGACAGACTGAGAGGCGGTTTGTCGTGAGATTTTCAGAGAAGGCGAGTGTTTGCATGAGTCACCATTTCAGACGAGGTGAATAGAGGAGTGTGCACGCCTGATTGGCTGGATCACTCGGTTGCATTTTCTTTTCGGCATTCATTTGTCATCAGCCTCATTTTGCACCATTGACTCAAGAAATGGTGGCTGATCTGAGGACAGTTACTGCTCTCACTGGCCAGCAACAAGTCTAATGTCAATTGTCGTTAGTTGCTTGTTTCCTCATAGGCATAGTGCTCAGTATGCAAGGAAGTGGTTGTTTCTGCACAGCTCAATTTCAAAGAGGCTAGAGAGTGTTTTAATCTATACAGAGTGATTAATATCATCTTCTAATAGGGATGCTGCTCAGGCATTGGTGTTTGCTTGAAATGAAATATAAATAATTCAAATTCAACCCCAGATTTTAGGTCCTTCAACACAACTCTATCAGAATTCAAAAGTTGCAGTTTGCGAGCCTGCTGTGGCAGGCCTTTAAACTCTGCTTCAATGTCACCAAAGCGGTGCATTCTGGGTACTCCAGAGGCTTCCCCAGTCGGTGCATGTCGCTGACGAAAGTGGGGCGATCGTTTGAACGCAGTTTGAGATGTTTATTTTCCGCGGCACGGCCGCAGTTATTGCCAGGTGAAAACAAAAGAGAAATTGTTAAACTGCGGCGGCGCGGGAGAGTTTAGCGGTGCGAGCTATCGGTCGCGGAGGGGCGAGGAACACCGTCATCGTGACTAGTCTCAGATAGCCTTTGCCACTCTCCTTGGCCCTGCGTGGCTGTAATACAGCAGCTGCTATCCAAGAATAACAGTAAACCACAAATCATTAAAACCACAAAGCAAGTATACAAAAACACCTAAATTGCCTCACCTGCGGAGAAGTAGAAATTATTGTGGGAGAGGGAGAGGGAAAGAGAGGGAGGGAGAAAGAGTGAAAGAGGGAGAGAGAGAGAGAGGGAGAGAGAAAGAGAGAGAGAGGGAGGGAGAGAGAAAGAGGGAGAGAGGGAGCAGTGGCTGTTTGTCTTCTCTCGTTTACGCAGTTCAATGTATTTTTTCGCTTTGTCAAGAGGATCTGAACGAGTGAATCTCTCACCTGAGCCAGAACAGGTTCTGAAGCCAGACCTCGTCTCCTGTGCTGATTACATGCAGGTCCCCAGGGGTCGGGGGTCAACACAAGATCATTTTTATAGAGCATCATGGCTGGGAAACTGAACAGACAAGAGACTGAAAATGCGTCCACAATTCTTAACAAGCCCCCTGAAATCACAAGGCAACTGGGCTAAAAAAAATGCCCCCTTGGCTTAAAAATGCCTCACAGTTCATTTGTCTGCCAATTATCCCCAACGCTGGGTTTTTTGGCTGAAGGAACAAACAGCTGCAGTATAGTGCAGTTCGAGCGCCGCGCCGATACCCCGCCAGCCGCAGGCTACACGCCACAGAAAATCTTATTGAGCATTTTAGTCTTGAAACACATTCCTATTCATTTTTTTCTCAGTGAAACGTAAATTCTGCCACCGATGTGAAACAATTTTGACTCATTTCTAGATTTCTCAAGAGGGTACGAACATCACATTTTTCAAGCACACGGTAACTCAAAACAATATTTTCTACTTGTGAGAGAAAAACACGAAGATAGGTGTCATAATAAAATTAAATTACTTGTTAAGAAGGACACGTCTTGCAATGTAAATGTTCAGGCGGGGCTGAACCTCTCACTGAATTGTTTAAAGTGGATTTCAACCTGCACGAGTGAATATATGTGTCACATGCCGTGAGTATGAGAGACTGTGTAAATATGTGGAGTGATTCATGAGACGGACGGGTGTTTCACAGCGAGGTGTCACTGAAAATACAGACGAATATGAGTGACTGGAATAAGGTTCCTTCACTGGACAGTTGGGTTTTCCTTCATCAAAAAGGTAAGAAAAGAAGTATTCGAGCTGCTTCCTGTCAGGACAGGGGAGTTTACCTTCCTTGAAGGGGTGAGGGCCTCGGTCAGTCATCTCCTCGGCTCTGCTCCTCTGCAGAGAGCCTCAGGTGAGGAGATTTGGGCCTTTGCTAAGGAAACCATTCCTCTGGGGAGGTCACAAGTACAACATCCATCCAGGGCAAACTCAGGACACACTGGAGGGACTACATTTCCCAGCAGGCCTGGGCTCACCTTGGGATTCCCCAACATGAGTTGGTGGAAAGTCTCTGGGGTGAGAGAGAACTGCGTGACTCCTCTTGCCTTGTTACCATGGCAACACTGACCAGGCCCAAGCAGTAAGATCCTGGATGGATGGATCAAATCAAACTGCCCACAGAGGGGGAGACGAGGGCGGAGGATCAGAACACGGCGCTCGTGCAGCCGCCAATAACGACGGTTTATTCAATGTCCTTCCCCACCTCCTGTCCACGGTCCCTCCTCCCTCTCATCCTCCAGTTTCATCCTCTCCCAACTGTCTCTGCGTTCTCTACCCCTCTCTTTTCTCTCTTTCGCTTTTTCACTTGGGTTTGGCGCCGGACGAGAGCGACCAGCCGTTCAGAGGGCCAGAATCTCGTCCAGAGAGCGTCGGGCGAACATTAGCAGCCCTTTGAGCCGCAGAGAGAGGATTTCCTTCTGCCGTAAAGAGGAAATAAAAGGTGTCTTTATGTGGGCAGAGCGCGTCTACGCCTGCATTCGGGCTGCAGACAACCCCTCAGAGCTTTTTCACTGTCCAAAAACAAGCACTGATGCAGAGAGATTCCTTTTATTTCAATTCACTTCCTAAAAAGTACTATTTAGCTATGAGGTGGTAAATACCCCTCTACTATTCGTACTTAAATCACCCGCCTCGTGACATGCACCTGTCACGCTTGTGACTGACATCACCTGTTTGAAAGCGCAGTGGTGTCCATTTCATCGACTCTCGTTCCCTTGATTATCTCGTTTTCAATTTCTTTCCTTGAATTCCTAATTGGAGGAGCTTAGAGCAAGGAAAGGAAGGACAGATGTGAAAGATGATTGAGTGGAAGGAGAGGAAAGTGCTGCCCTGCTGCCTGAGCTCTTTCTCCCTCCCTCTATCTCTCTCTCCCTCCCTCTCTCTCTCTCTCTTTGTCCCTCTCTCTCTCCCTCTCTCACTCTGTCCCTCTCTCCTCTGTCTTTCCATCTCTCTCCCTCCCTCTCTCCTATCTTTCTTTACTTCCCTGTATCTCTCTCTCGCTCTCTGTTCACACACCGGAGGGATTACCGCTAACTCCAGCGGAGAGGCGTTAACTGCATCATTAGGCTCCCGATGCCTTTGAAAAAAGAACTGAGCTTCAGACACCTTCCGGAGTTTTCTATCGATATTTGACACCAGCACTGGCACCAACGCTTCCCTCATCGTGTTCCGCCTCTTCAAACTGATTCTTCTTCTTTGTCATATATTTTTATTAACACAACATTATCATTATCACATATCTGCAAAATTTTCTGGGGATATCCTTTATGATCAATATCAGGAACAATTATTATTATTATTGTTTTCTGACTTAAAAACCTGCCCCTCCACCGCTTCCTCTCATTAATGGCAACCTTGAAAGTTTGTGAGAGTGGATCATTCCTCGAACCCTATCGTAGACGGCGATGCTGCTAATCTGTGGCTCTGAACAGGAGACTCACCTCAGAGACACACCTGCGCTGTATTCAAGTCTAACTCCAGATAAAACATGTCGGGGGGGTTGTTTGGGCTCCCGTCCTTCGGCGTCGCCAGCGGGGGAGGGGAGGGGTAGAGCGGAACGGGGGCAGATGTAACAAAGGCTAACGGCTAATGGCTAACTCCCTTCCGCTGGAAGAGAGAGGCAATTACTGGGGACTGCTGCTTGGCACAATGCACCCTCCCTCTGTTATCACGCACGCTCTTCGATAACACACTCTGTGCTAAACTGATTGGCACAATCTGGTGGCGCATCCTACAAACACACACACACACAGCAAGGCCCAAGGAGATGTTTCACTATAAAGACCCGTCTCTGCGTCCAAACAGTTTTCATATCTGTGGTGTGAGATGAATAGAAACTGTAAAGATATACAGATCTGGTTCTTATGACTAGCTTTTAGTATTTTCTCTTTGGGGGGGTGAAAAATTGACTGCAATGAACTACCCCTCCCCCTCCCTCCCTCCCCCCCCATTTCAACTGAGACTGGGATCTTGTCTGTTGGCGAAATCTCGCCAATAACTCGACTTAAGGCGATAATTTTGACTTCGCTCCATATTCAAGAAGGTGGCCAACAGTCTGCCACTGCTACCCGAAAGCCCACGTTTGGTGCAACAGCGCACTGCATGACATCATGAGGGATTGGGGGCGGGGTTTGTGGCTGGGGTAAGGGCAGATCCAAAATGTTAATTGACAGCACAGTGAGGGTGATTCTCTCCCTGGTGCTCTGAGTCTGAGGCTGTGCCAGGCTGAGATAAGTGTTTTTCACTCAGTCGTCATTCAGCGTTACGGGCACAGAGCCCGGCACAGCGAGTGACCCATCCTCTGGCTGTCCTATGGCTGCTCAAAGCTGCCAGATCGCTGGAGTTACGGGCCAGATCGCCCACTGCCCGGGACCCCCATCCTCTCCCTACCCCACACCCCCACCAACCATTATCACCCCACCCCCCCATCCTGACCCAGAGCCCCGCAAACGCCAGGGTTACGCAAAAATAAAGGCCACACAGTCCAGCGGCATACAGACCAGCGGCGTACAGACCAGAGGTGTACAGACCAGCGGCGTACAGGCCAGAGGCGTACAGACCAGCGGCGCACAGTCAAGCAGCGTACAGACCAGCGGCGTACAGTCCAGCAGTGTACAGTCCAGCGGTGTACAGACCAGCAGCGTACAGACCAGCGTACAGTCCAGCAGCGTACAGCCCAGTGGTGTACAGTCCAGAGGCGTACAGACCAGCGGCGTACAGACCAGTGGCGTACAGTCCAGCGGTGTACAGTCCAGCGGCGTACAGACCAGCAGTGTACAGTCCAGCGGCGTACAGACCAGCGATGTACAGTCCAGAGGCGTACAGACCAGCGGCATACAGTCCAGCGGTGTACAGTCCAGCGGCGTACAGACCAGCGGTGTACAGACCAGCGGCGTACAGACCAGTGGCATACAGTCCAGCGGTGTACAGTCCAGCAGTGTACAGTCCAGCGGCGTACAGACCAGCGGTGTACAGTCCAGAGGCGTACAGACCAGCGGCATACAGTCCAGCGGTGTACAGTCCAGCGGCGTACAGACCAGCGGTGTACAGACCAGCGGCGTACAGTCCAGCGGCGTACAGACCAGCGGTGTACAGACCAGCGATGTACAGTCCAGAGGCGTACAGACCAGCGGCATACAGTCCAGCGGTGTACAGTCCAGGGGCGTACAGACCAGCGGCATACAGACCAGCGGCGTACAGTCCAGCGGCGTACAGACCAGCGGTGTACAGACCAGCGGCGTACAGTCCAAAGGCGTACAGACCAGCGGCATACAGTCCAGCGGTGTACAGTCCAGCGGCGTACAGACCAGCGGCATACAGACCAGCGGCGTACAGACCAGCGGTGTACAGACCAGCGGCGTACAGTCCTGTGGTGTACAGACCAGCGGTATACAGACCAGAGGCGTACAGACCAGCGGCGTACAGTCCGCTCACACATGGTGCTTATGCTGCAAAACCAGCAGCCTGAGACACATGATTTACTATCTGTGATGAAACCATCTTTTTTCCTCCATCTCAAGTTTTTTGTTTCTATTTCATGCTGAAAGTCTCACTGCGTTTTAAGCTGCTACACGACAACTAGAGACTTCTTCTTACGCCTCAACGCACCCTCGTTTTCTTCACTGAGCTCCCTTTCCTTTGTAGAACTGAAGAGTTTGTGACCTAAACGTAATTTATCCATTTGAGTCATTTTGAGTAAATCGCCTTTTTCTGTGTCGGTGCTGATTGCATTTTAGAGAAAAAGACAAACTTTCACCATGAAAAAATACACCTTAGGTTCTGAATTTCTAAAAACAGATTTTTGCACCATGTGGAAGAAGCACAGGGCTCTTACTCTATGGTATTATATCACAGTCCCATGGGGGGGATCTACCCCCTCAGATCCCATCTGTGTGGCCATTAGATGCATCAAGCAGCGAGGGGGGGACGAACATGACATCACAGTGTGGTAACATAACAGTGTCCTGGAATCATGATGTTGTGACATTACAGTGTCATGAAATCATAGTGCTGCGGCATCACAGTGTCCTGAAAGCAGCTCAGAGGACCCCCCACTCCCTTAAAGACCTAAGCCTGAGATTCCTGACCAATGCATTTCTTTATCAGGCCTCTATTACTATCACTATCACTATAATTTACTGCAGTGTTGGCCCCTTTAAATATTGCTGTGTCACTTGCGCATGGTTCATATATCCCCCTGCCCAAAAATCTCATTAGATGCACATTAGTTTTGTGTATAAATCAGCTTGTATTGGCCTCAGGAATGTGGCCCTTTCACTGCTCACTTGTTGCGTTCTCTGGGCAGCGTTCGCCGGTCACACCCAGACAGCAAGATCTACTTCCCAAGATTAAGGCCGACGGCAGGTCACCGTAAACAGGGAACATTATCTGGAAACAGAATCCCGGACTTTATTAGTTTCTATAACTCTCCAGCCTACAGGCCGTCCTGGTTGAACAAGCTCATCTCCCTGGTGCAATGCTAAAAAATAAGACCAGTCAATCTTTACAAGAGCTTCTGCTCAAATTTGGAATTTAATCTTATTTCTACTGTTTTTTGCTAAATGAGACAAAATGGCAAATGAGAAGATACTGTTTGGTCCATTTCATAAGTCACCAGAGGGCTAAAACAATTTCACTTTTCAAGTAAATATTTACTGAAGTAATATTCTCTTTTGGAGATTTGGAGTCTTATTACAAGGCTAAAAAAGGAAGTGAAACTTGTTTCTTTTTTTGCAGTGTTTATATATATATATATATATAGGTTTTAGGCATATTAATGCCAAAAAAACTTCATTTCAATCATTATGGAGCAAGGATATTGGGTAAATAAGAAATAAATACAACAAAAACATTGCCTTTGTGGTGAATAAGTTTCATTATTATTTAATTATTGAGACAACAGTTTCGATTTGAGAGAAAATGATTCCAAATTATTTATTCGTTATTTGAAGTCCAAGAACGAGACTAAATCTTTTTTAGCAGATTGTCTGCTGAATCTCACCCCACCAAGTCCATTTCTAACCACCACCCTTCGGGTGACGGTCTGACAAAACGCTCTTTATATTAAATATTTGGCAAACGCCTTGGATGCGGGCGATTTTGATTATAATCTGCCAGTCCTCCTGTCGCTGTCGAAAGCCGATTCTTTTCACCGATTGCCAGAGAATCAGCGGCCTTGTTTTCGCGCGAAGCAAATGAGTGACACAGCCCGTTTCGGGGCCCCCGTTCCATTAGCGACTGGGCTCTCTCGTCGATTGCATGGGGCTACTAATTCATCTCCGCGAACAAAGAGTCGGCAGGGGAGGTAAATAAAACTATTTTTAATTACAGTAATGCTGCTGCAGCCCAGGGTTTGCCTTGTCCACATGATTGCTAGTATTCAGCGTATGCAAATACCATGTGCGACGGCTCCGCTGTTGATCGCCACTTTGAGAGAGTTGCTTTCTTTTTCCCGTGATGTCAATGTAGATTTGATTGATGCGTTCCCTGAATCTACACAGTTATGATTCCAAATGAAACTGTTTTGACTTCCAAGTGCGACCATTGCTACCGTTTAATGTTGGAGTTTTCCAAAAACAGTTTGTACCTCAATGTAATGATAAACTCCACACACATTTTGGGCAGTTCATGCTGGTGGGTACTGTGAGTTGTAAATAAATAAGTGCAGGGTTCAGGAAGAATGTTTACTGAATCCACGAAAGTGTGACAGGAAGCAGGTTTCTGGATTTAGCTGGACAGCTTGACCAAGTATAACTCAGAACCTTTCTAAAACAGACACGCGGACTGCGAAGATTTCTCTTTGAAACCCTGCATTATGATATAAGTTGTAGGTGTAAGACCTGAAGCCAACCTATTGTCTCGGTTCGACTTGGTTGCTCATTTTAGTCAGACTAAGACTTTTTAGCGTACACTAAACTAATAAGGCGACCAATGATTGGTGGAAAGCTATCACCAAGGCCAGCCTTTGATCATGTTACTGGTTTTCAAAGCATTCAAAGCTTCTGAATTTGCTAGTTGACCTTTCAGTGAATCAGACAGTAAAACTTTAGTTCCTTTGTTGTTGTTTGCAAAATCCTTTCCGGCGTATTCCTGATCTGGACAAAGGTGTGGCGAGTCATCTCAAACGATTCTCACGCTCAACAAGCGAACCTCAGATGTGGGAGAAACTGTTGTTTAAGTTTTACGCACAGCTAAAGAAGCTAACAGGCCCGCACTATTCATTCTTCTTTATGGGCAGCTATTATCCCTCTCGCAATATCGGGCTCTATAAGAGAGGAGCTTGAAAATGAAAACAACTCAATACCAGCCCGACTGCAGCCCTGTCTCGCCTCCTCTGGTCCCTGCGGCCCAGCACCACAACAATGAAACCGTAATGAAACTTCAGCCTCCATTAAAGTTCGCCAGACTGCTCGTGGGGAGAAGAAATTGGGAAAGTCTTTCCTGGTGAGAAAACACACTTCAAACACTCGGCGGCCCTTTCTCAAGAGAGAGAGAGAAGCCGCTTGAAGTTTTTGCATGACGTACACTGACGTGGACCGACACCATTTTGTGGTAGTTTATGCTTTGACGGTGTGCATTGTGTCTATATATATTCTTGGAATTATTTGTTTATTCAAGGAGGAAGGCATTATGGATGATGACTGTCCTTTGACCTTTCTGTCAGTGTCGTACGAAATTATGTTTTACCGTGTCTCACCATCAGTGAGGTCTTGAGTCTGTCGCGGCGCCTCGTATATTAGCATATCAAAGGATAACTTCTTTGATTCGGTCTTGGGACGTGCCGGTAGAGACTGGGGCCCAAAATCCTGAAGGACACCAAAACAGCCCACACACACACACACACACACACACACACACACCAATGCCCAGGTGAGTCGCTCCACTCTCACAGAGGGACACAGATGCTATGAGGGGATGATAAAACCAGGCCTGTTTTCTAAGGCTTTACCATCTCCGAGTCTGATTAGTGAGCGACCCAGTTTCTCTCTTGGCATCGTGGTGAGGTCAGGGGTCAAAGGTGAAGGGGCGCAGCAGGGTCAATGGCAGTGTCTGAGCCGCTAAGCATGGATAGGCCATCAGGGACATCCTCCTGCTTGCGGCGGGTTGAGGGAGGTCTGGGGGCCCAGAGCTGCGACACGCTATGAAGAGTTTATCAGTCATGTTGAGGTGGTTGGCTTCAAACTCCTGATTCATGGACTTAGTCTGAGAGCAACACCAGAACCAGACTGCCGACAGTATTCCGCACTGTCAGATCTAATCAACTTTATTCATTAAGCACTTTCTACAGATAACTGTTCCAGATCCGCTTCACCAATGATAGGAGGGAAGAACCGTGAGACCCGAACCCCAAAATGGCAGAAGTATGTGGTTAATAAGAACCCGAAAACGATGGTGATAAGAAGACTCGCTGATGGGAAGTAAGCCTACAGTAATAAATAATGTTCTCTAAAAGCAGGGCGGACATGTTCTCAGAGTTCAGCCATATTGCGAGTATCTCTTATGACCCAGGAGGCTGGCTGTAGTCCGTGTTGGGAACCTTCCTCGGTGATTCGGTGCTTTTGTTGTCTGTTGCCTTGTTTGGCATTAATGAGGGTGCCTTGTGGTGGTTGGGGCGGTCCAGTTCATCAAATTGTTGGGCAGTAATGACAGCATTTTAGAGGTATTCAACTTTTTATCAAGTTGTTTGCTGGTAAAGGAGGCAGCCATTTTCTTTCGTTGAACTGTTCGGCGGTTAATGGGGCATATTGCGGTAGTCAGGGCATTTTGGCGGTAGTCCAGATTGACGGACAGGCATGCTGGGGGAAAATCGGTGAAGCTCCGGGAATCGGAAGCAGTGTTTTCAGAGTTTGGGGGTGCCCTCAGTGACACGGCCATATTTAGGGATTATAAAACGCCCCCCCCCCCCCCCACCCTAGAGCCGCACGGAGAGCCACACAGATACAGTTTCCCCCGACCCCCTGCTCCTCCTCCAGGGAAACCCTCCAGTCATAAATCACGCCCCAGTGCCAGCGGCCCGGGGTCCACATGAAGGGTACCCCACAATGGGCGATTGAGAGCACTGCCTGGGCGAGAAACCGCTGCATCCGCTCCGGGGGAAACTGCCAGATAAGCGCTAAGCCAAGCCACCCGCAGAGGACCCCCCCACCCTCCCACCGCCATTACCGCCGCACTGAGCCAACTGCCCGAAACATTCAGTGTTAAATCAGCTCTTATATTACATTACACTGCATTACATTACATTACAGTTATTTGGCAGGGACTCTCGTCCAGAGCAAATTACGGTGTGTAAGTGCATGGCTACCGTCATTGGCTGAAATATAATGCAAAATATGTACCATTTTGTAGCTATTAATGTTAGGCATGTAGTAGATGGTAAATATTGGCTCAGTCAGCTAGAGCATGGGAGTGATTACAATAGACATGTCAACAGCAACTACCTACAGATCACATGTGACTGCTTTTCGACCCCCGGTGCTCTCTGTCAGAGTGAATGGTGCCTGTGTGTGTTCATGTTAAGGCTGTATATTTATAGCCAATCAGGACGAGGATCTGAAGTGCTCACGACCCAACAGCCACACAAGTGAGGGGCTCAGTGTCTGAGGATGACTGCGCAGGACATTGTTATTGAGTTTATAATCTGACAGCATTTATCGACACAATCTGTTACACATGCACGCACACAAACACTCACTTGCACACACATGCACACTAGCGAACACGCATTAACCCACAAACATATGTACGCACTTGGTCAGTGGTTGTATCACACTCAGAAACTCACTGACTCCAGCCATGGCTCATGCATACACACACTCACACACATGCGCACAGAGATACACACAATCGCGCTCACATACACACAAATACATGTACGCGCGCAACTGTGGTTGTATTACACTCCGAAACTCAAGACCTCCTGTCTGCAGTTATGAAACACACACTCACACACTATACATGCTCATAATGTGCACAAACACACTCCCTAACTTCCCACGCTGGTGATTTCCCCTGTGACAGGTGCGTGCAGGAACACGGTGTAAATGCTTTGGCCAGCGTACAGCGTACAGCTCGTCCTGTCTGTTCATGGCTATCAGCTCAAAGCAGGTGTCTCACAGATAAACGCGTATCTGAAGCGTTCCGCTGGCTGCTGGCTGCAGATGACTACTGTTATGCTTTTATTAAGCAGCAATATTTAAAATGCAAATCAAAATTTTCCAGGTCCCTGTATCTGTGTGGCAATTTAACTTCATGCTCGTGGAAATAGTCGCTCACTCTCCTGCAGAACTGTGTGTGGCCTGTCAGGTGTAAAATAGTCACTGGCTCTCCTGTAGTACTGTGTTTGGCCTCTAGGGTATGAATTGAGTGTTGGCTTCCGTGTGGTGCTTTGTTCCTGCTGTTGGAAATAAAGTAATCACTGTGTCCCCTGAAAGCTGATTTAAAATGTTACTTTACAGTGGCACCGTACTACTCAGGTGTTTGTGTGTGTGTGTGTGTGTGTGTGTGTGTGTGTGTGTGTGTGTGTGTGTGTGCGTGTGTCTCGCTGCTCCTACTTCAATGCTTTATGTTCACACTGAAGTCTGCAGGCTGGAAGGAAACATGACTTTCTCTCGCTCCCCCCCCCCCCCCGAGCCGAATCTCCCCGCTGCTGAAATAGTGAGCGTGGGGGTGGGGAGGTGGGTGTTAACAGTGAAATAATGAGTCACAGCTGTGTTTAATAGAAATACTGCTGAGAATCAGAGCTGGGAACCACACATGAGCCAGCAGATCTACAGACAGAAGTATAGAGACGGACAGAGCGAGAGTAAAGGGGTGGTGAAGAGAGGGGGGGAGGGGGAAACAGGCGTAATCCCGCTTCAGTCCTGACTGATTGACCGCTTCCTGTTTCCTGGCCTCTGTAGGTGCCCTGGCTTTTCCGATTCGCTTCCTCCTGCTTCCTGTAATCCCTGAGGCATACCCAAACCGACACCCTCCCTCCCGCATCCCCGAGCGAGGCATGCGTGCCGATTGGCTGGGCCCTGCAGCTTTTACGGAGCGATTTTAACGCCTGTCCTCTCCGCTGGCACTCACTCAGCTCTCCCTGTTACAGGGTCCGAATTTACGGCTCTGAGGAAACCGGGGGGTCGATCTCAGAAGGGTGGGACTCGCGGCGATGATGTCGGTTTAATGCACTGCGCTGTTTCACCTATCTGTGTCCTCGCACGCAGCTTCAGGCTTTGAAGTAGCACAGAGCCTACCTGCACTTCTGTGTTTCTGTGTGTCGAGCTGGAGTGTGTGTCCCTCCTCAGAATCAGAGCCTACCTGCACTTCTGTGTTTCTGTGAGTCGAGCTGGAGTGTGTGTCCCTCCTCAGAATCAGAGTCTACCTGCACTTCTGTGTTACTGTGAGTCGAGCTGGAGTGTGTGTCCCTCCTCAGAATCAGAGCCTACCTGCACTTCTGTGTTTCTGTGAGACGAGCTGGAGTGTGTGTCCCTCCTCAGAATCAGAGCCTACCTGCACTTCTGTGTTTCTGTAAGACGAGCTGGAGTGTGTGTCCCTCCTCAGAATCAGAGCCTACCTGCACTTCTGTGTTTCTGTGAGACGAGCTGGAGTGTGTGTCCCTCCTCAGAATCAGAGCCTACCTGCACTTCTGTGTTTCTGTGAGACGAGCTGGAGTGTGTGTCCCTCCTCAGAATCAGAGCCTACCTGCACTTCTGTGTTTCTGTGAGACGAGCTGGAGTGTGTGTCCCTCCTCAGAATCAGACCCTACCTGCACTTCTGTGTTTCTGTGAGTTGAGCTGGAGTGTGTGTCCCTCCTCAGAATCAGACTTGGTCGGCCTAAATCTTGTTTATAAATTATCTAGGCCTGAATCTGGGCTGATGATTAAGCAGGTCTGAATCTGGTCTATTGATCAGTCATGATGAATTCAGGCCTGTTGATTAGGCAGGTTGAATTGTGGCCATAGATTATTCAGGTCTTAATCTGGTCCACAGATCAATCAGGATGAATCCAGCCTTAATGATTTGGCAGGTTTTCGCTATTGATTGGCCAGGTCTGAATGTGGTATATAGATCAGTCAGGATGAATGCTGGGTTGAAGATTAGGCAGGTCTGATTGTTGGTCAAATATTAGTCAGATCTGAATGCAGTATATAGATTACACAGGTCTGAGTTCCGGCCATTGATGAGGCTTTTTAGTGCGATGCTGTGACTGGGGGATGCGGTAAAGCACCGTTAAACACAGACAGCAGGGTCTGTTTGAAATGCGGGACTCGTTCATTAGTTTTTGTGAGGCTCGGAGGAGATGGTGATGGGCGTCTCGCAGCCATCGCTGTTTCTGGGTCCAGATGTAGAGAGCTTTGAACTGATATGGGGTGGGGGGGGGGGGGGGTCTAACGGCTTTGATTTTGGAATTGAAAGGGAGACATTGATTTCCCTGCTGTCTCGCTGACCCCCCCCCGGAGGAACCCCACCCCGGGTACAGACTGGTTTTATTTTTCTGCGTAAAACTCGCTGGACTTGGCTCGCCTCAGTCTGCCATTGTCAGTATCACGGCGCAGTGGGGCGGTTGTAGGACGGGGGGGGGCTTGCCTGTGGGACTGGACCGGTGTAAATGATGCGACTGTGAATGATGTCATTTAACGGCATCTGAAAGCACAGGGAATAACCCAACCCAGTTGTTTTTCGAGCTCATTTCTTGTAAGGTCAGGACGACAGGGTTTCGCCGCTAAATGAAGGGGAGCCAGCGTCTCGGCAGGGGTGGGTTCTGATTATGGGATGTTTTCTGTCCTGATGATGAAAGACAGCTGGCCCCCCTTGTTCCGATCTCAGGTTGGGCTCAAGAGATTGCCGCCCGGTGTGATCAGAACCGAGTGATTCCACGAATAAATCCCGCACCCTTTGAAAAGCCCCCTCAGCTTCCTTTTTTCTCAAAATATATAACTCCAGGCCCCCCAGAAAGTAAGAACCGTTACAGTTTCACATCCAGGTTTCTATGGAGAGAGAGAGAGAGAGAGAGAGAGAGAAGGGGAACACAAAGGTGCGATTGAGCGCCCCGCTTCGCTTGTGCACCTGCTGAGGTCCTGGACTCGGGACCCGGCCGGGCGAGTAACGATGGCACAGCCGCTTGGGAAAATCTGCCATGGAGGCACCGTTAAGGACCCCGGGCCGGTCTGGCAGCACAAAGCAGTCCGTTCAAAGGGCCCCGCCTGCTGCCTGTAAGTCAACAAACCGCAGTTTCTTCGATAAACTGCCATCCTGTGTGGGGCCTTTGTGTCGGCGGAACAAAAGGGGGGTAACGCAGGGGCAATAAACGGTGGAGAGAGAGAGAGAGAAAGAAACAGAGAGGTTACTTTGTGTAATTGTTTATATACTTTCTTCCACTTTATCACGAAAGCCATGTTTTCTGTGGCACCACTGTGTGTTCGCTGCTCCTTTGACGGTGTTGCTGCAGTGAGTTGTGTAGAGGGACTGTGGAGTCGTGTTAAAGAGTGTGTGGGGCGGGCCGTGATGGCCCTCAGGTGGCCGGGGTCTTTTCCTGTGCTTGTGGTTGAGGCCAGATTGTTCCGGTGCTGCAGCTCACTCCCAGAGCCGCTGCAGGAGGGATTACAGGCCTCGAGGCTCGGCTACTAATGTCTGTGACATGGAGGGAACACAGACGACACAAAGAACAGTTTACTAAGCAGTGACACACGACCCAGGGGACAGCGAGGGAGCAGTGACTGTCAGCTTTTATAACATCCTGTGCCCCACACACACACACACACACACACACTCTCACACATACAAACACACACATACACACACGCTTACTCTCTCTTTCTCGCACACATGCACACATGCACACACACACTCTCATATGTACACACTCTCTCTCTCACACACACACGCACACTCTCCCACATACAGACACACTCACCCTCTCTTGCTCTCACACTCACTCACTCTCTCACACACACAAACTCACACACTCTCTCACACACACTCTCTCTCACACACATATGAACACACTCTCTCTCGCCCTCAGACACACTCTCTGACACAACCACACACACTTGCTCTCTCACATATACACACACACTTGGCTGATAGTTACTGTCTGGTCTGATCTTAATCTTCATGACTGATCTGTTATAAGAGCTGAACCTTATCTGTTCAGGGGTCTGTCGCCTCTCCAGTGACCTGCTTCATGCAATTATTGTGCATCGCTTTGGATAACAGCATCTGTCAACATAATGTAGTGCAATGAATCACATGCTGCAGAATCTCTGTCTCTCTCTCTCACACACACACACTTGCACACACTCAATCAAACATATACTAAACACCCTGCAGAAATATGCTAAAGCAGTTGCCGTGTCCCAATCAAACCAGATCTTATTTTTTGTGTTTTGAGAAAGAGTAGCGCTTCGTGAGCTAAAATCCAAACGGGATGTAGGCACTGGGTGCGCACGTTTATATCAGGCAAATGTGGAAACTGATCTGTTAGTAAAAGCAGTGGGGAAAAAGCCTTCAAATTTTCCTTGATTTTTCCCCCTAAAAATCAACCAAAAATTCACTTTTTATGCGTACACACGTGTGCCTTTCCTTTTGAGGCTAATTTTTTTTTTGTTTGTTTGTTTGTTTTTAATAATTAGTAAAATGTCCTGGCGGACACTGCTAAGATGCAGCCAACAGTACACTGGAACAAGGAGGGATTTGTTTATTAGGGGAAACATTAATCTTATGTGTGAAAAGTGTCAGTGTACAGCAGCCGCACAGTAATTAGTGACTTTCCATGGCTGTCTAATCCTGTGCAGACCAGCATAAAAACAGCACAGACTGGTGCGCATGTCTCTGAAAACGGCTCTGTCTTGTTTAAGAACCATAGATGGTTTTGAAACTCTGAAACGCAAGAACAGTCTGGGGGCTTCACACTAGGGACTTGGGCACGGATCTGAGAACACTTGACCCCAAAGTCCAGTTCATGTGGTGAGTGTGAACGCAAGCGTGCCGTAATCAGGCTGGGTAAGTCTGGAAGAGGTGGTCTCGGGCGCGGTTCATCCGCACTGGAACCAAATGTGAAAGCAACTGTAAGCGGACTGTTACGTGATGTCTTAACTCTTCGAATCATTTGTTTAAACAAATATGACGGCAAAAAGATCACTCTGGTCAAAAAAGAAATTAAAAGCTTGGGAGGATGAAAACATGCAAACACAACTGGATACTACACACAGAAACACAGAGATTTATGGAATAATTTGCGAGTATTTACATTTCAGTGGTTATTCCAGAGCAATAGAACAGTGCCGTGACAACTTAAGAAAATGCTGCTGTAATATCTTAAAAGTGCGGAGCACAGTGGGAGAGTCTGGCAGCTCAAGTGATGCAAAAGATAAATTTCCATGGACTCTTTCAGTATAGAGTATTTCCCGATCTGAAAAGCACGTAGGTGCGTACTGCTACCTACTGTATCGAAATTTTGACTAAAGCAGCTGCACCCAGGTATGATACGATATTACTGACCAGCGGGGGGAAAGGATAGGGGGGACAATTGTACTGTGGCACGGTACGGAACAATCGCACCATGTTAAAGTACCTTAAGAATATCAGGATGAAACAGCACAGTGTTTTTCATGTTGAGATGGGTGACGTGCGTTTTGGTTGACCATCGTTTCAGCCACATACACAAAATAGCAGTCTAGCGTAGGCCTTGGCACTGCCAACTGACCCAAGTCCGGACAAGCGTCCCATTCACCAGTCAGCATTGGTTATTGACAAAGTCTGTTTTTTACCTCTGGAACTTTAGATGCACAGGTAAAAACCCAAAAAGCCGAAGACAACAAGCACTTCATTCTCATTTCGTGCTTAAATACAGTGTTTATTTATTTTTTCCACAAAGTTAGCCAAACGTATATCCAGGAGAGCACACTGGGAAATTTTTTTTTTGGCTGTGATAATGTTCTGAAACTGGTGCAGAACAAATTGACAGTTACTGAGTCAGGTCAGAACACTATATCCACATTTACTGACTTTAATTGTAGCTAAACTGTGCTCAGTTACGCACTTTAGAGGCGAAACTGAAAATGCGGCGGATTTATTGCGATTTTGCCGCAGCTAGTAAGCGAGCGCTAATGAGGAGCTGAAAAACCCCAGGTCCCGGCCCAGACGGCCGCCTCAGAACTGCGAGCACCAGTTTCGCTCACATTACTCTTCGTTATTGCGAGCTGGTGGGTAGAGAGACTAAAATTGCAACATAGGAGCACCGTGAAAATAATGTATCGCGTACGATTAAGGAACTCTGCCCGATAAGTGTTTGAAGCTCTGCAAAAATTTTGTGTTTTTTCTATCCTGTAGAAAATTTCCTCTCGTTCACAAGATCGATATTCCCAGCACAGCGCTAAACCCTGAAATTTATGTCTCTTGATTACCAAGATCTGTTCAGTCTTACTGGGAAATTTATTGTCTGAATATGGCTTTATGTCTAAACGAGGAAAAAATATGTATGATTAATATATTTTTTGTTTTCAAGAGTGAAAATGTGTCTCTCCTTTTCTACCGCTCTTCAGTGGGTTGAGCGAGGAGGGGACAGAATTAGGAGGGAAACAGTTCAGGTAAAGTGAATGACTGACTGGTCAAAGCGCAGGCTTAAACTTCCAACCACAATCACAGTCATTCCGAAAACCTCTGCCATGTCAGTTAAGGAATAATAGCCCTCACATGTAACAAGCGCCGTATTGTGTATAGATATTGCCACTTTGGTGGTCATGTTAGGCTGTTGCTGTAATTTGTCACGTCACAGTGCAAATAATGAAGAAAATCTATTGTATTATTCATTACAGAGAACCCAAATGGAGGGAAAATGTGAATAATATTTATGAGCCCCTCCAGAAGAGTATTTACGCTAGTATCTAAAGAAAAGAAAATGATGCCCCTTTTCCGATATCCCTTCCCTTCTAAGAAGGTCACGTGATCGTGAAAGTTGCCCACAATGGCGCACATTACAGCCAAGGTTATTTGCGAATGGAAATGGCCGAAGTGTCTCGAATGTACCTCAGAATGTAAAGGTTATTTTTAAACTCCGGGTCCCCTTTTATAAGCATAGTCTCAGAAAACATGATTGCTGAGACGGCGAAAGTCTTTTTTTTTTCCGGTAAATGTTTGATGATGTTTGCCTACAGAGAAAAGCTTACAGAGTCAGCTGAAGCCTCGAGAGAGACACAGCCATTACTGACCTCAACCCGAGGCCGCAAATGCATCTACACTATGTGCCCACAGGGCATTTTAACAAATCATTACAAGTATTATAAACACAAGATATTTCTCTCTTTCTTGTGGATTCAACTGACTTAGCAACCACATCATATACGAGTGCATAAATATTTAAATGTTTATCATGTATTATTTATTACCCATTTATAATGGTTTCATTCGGTGCCAGTTGATATAATTTATTCTATTTGAACATCTGTGTATCTTTCAGTGGGAAAATATGAAGCCCACACAGGTTAAAGTGCAACGGTTGTACCAAGTTTATTTAAATACAAATACGTTCCTTTAAAAGATGCACCTGAATAGATCAACAGAGGCATGTCTCAGGTATTCAGCAAACTGTAAAATATTCGGTAAGCATGTGTAAATTGGCCTTCAATTTAATTTAGGGATTAACTAACTCTTACTGCTCATCAGGGAAGATTAATTATGGACCTGAAGTACGCCCTTTAATAAATGTTGTGTTTTTGGTAGTGCATTGCTGTACATGCCACAATTAATAATAATTTGGTTGCTATTGACCGGAGCATAAATTCAGTCTCATGATGTTTCCATCTGCTCTGTCAGTGACACTGTGGCGCACACTGAGCCCGTCCACACACAGCCCATGGTTGATAACGGGTTGGGTAGCATGGGTTTGATGACATGGGTTGACTCCTTCACACGAATGGCTAATAAAAGTTTTATCGAGACAGCTGCTGTGGTGTCTGTGCGTTACCTCACCGGATTATTCCTGTCCAGAGCAGAGGGGGACCTGGACCCTATCCTAGCTTACAATGGGCGAAAGACAGGGTCATTCGCACAGGGTCGTTCGCAAATCTATCGCAAGGTTCAAACGCGCGCACGCACACACACACACACACACACAAATAGATATGAGCAATTTAGAGTCTCCAATTAGCCTTCTTGCATGTCTTTGGACTGGGTAGAGCAGGAAAGCTTGGTATACAGAAAGGCCCAGACTGTATTCACACCAGTAACTGGGCTACTAACGGTGCCAACAGGATGCGCTTTGGTTTACAGTGAAACGAGTACTTTATAATCCACCTCCCAGTCATGTACCTCAGTTTATGCCTCCAGTTAACCCATATTTCAGCGACACCATCAATACAATATGAAATGGGAGCCTGTTTCACTCGCTGCAAAATTATAGTTGTCAATCTAAAGGATTTTGCCCGTCACAGTAACAAGATGCATTTTTCTAAACAATTGGAATTTCGCATTATCACTCAGACAAAACATTGAATGTTATTAGTTCGCTGGATTTAATTAAGTTCTTGTTATAGGTTGTATTGTGTTTTCCGGCGCTAGCGCGAGAGCAGATTTGTTGTTATAACAACACGTTTGCAGTTTGAGAGCTAATTGCGGCGGTTATCAAGGGCGAGTTCAAACAGCAGGGCTTGTGCACGCACGTGAAGAGCCGTGCCGGAGTTATCAGCGGTAACACGCGCTCGCGGGTCACGTGTGTAGCCCGTGAGTCCGTAAGTTACTCTTTGCATTAGCATATGCTAATTCACGTTCCTCCTGTGTGGTAAGAGCAGGGGCTCAATGCGCTCATTTTCTGCCAGCGAATATATGTGTGGGAAATTCTGTGCGCTCAGGCAAAAATGATACTCAGCTGCTGCGATCTGCCAAAGTGGCGAGCTGCGGTTTAAATGCCTGCGAGAGCTTTCTGCAGCTATTAACGCTAGCCGCGCACGGACAGGCTCTTCCTGACACTGCACACATTACAGCCAAAACACCAGGCCTAATGCCAGACCTCCCACTGGGATGCTAGCAAGCTAGCGATTAAAGCCAAGCTGGCATTGCCCTGAAAACCACACACATACATAAACGCCTGCACACACTTTCAAACACACACATTAGTCATGGCTGACAACATATAAGTAGTATCTGTTAATTTTTTGATTATGAATGGTCATTAAATAATACATTATTTTTGTGCTTGTTAGCTATTCGTTGTTTAGTAATTTTTGATGTGTAATTGAACTATTTGTTGACTAGTGATAAATTCATCTTACATTTACATGAGTCGGTCCCATTTCAGATTTCCTAACTGTGTGATGTTACCATTAGTCCAATTTCTCGGCCCATCCACTTTTCAGTGTGCAGCTGAGTTAAAGTCTGTGAGTTACTAATCAGGAGAATATGCATTTCTACAGGATATAATCATCACTTGCTGGATTTAGGCTAAAATTTTGGCCACAATCAAAAGTGTATCTGGCCCAGAGCCAACAAAAATATATTTTAGTGAAACATTATCCTTAAATAACGAGCACAAATGCAGATGACTGAATATTCTGCTTATGCCAGAGCATTAAGTTTCAATCAGAGGTCAGAACACAATAGGAATAGCGTACCGGCTGCCTGCTATTAATCTTATTGGAAGAGAGGAAAGTTTCTCCAAATTAGTCATATATATGTTAGGTGAATGGCTGCAGGGTCATTTATATCAATGAGCATGGACTCCTACCACCCTTATATTACAGGCCCTCGTCTAAGCAGGGTGTGATGCCACCCAGTCACTCCATGTCTTCATTAGAATCATCATGGTCGACGGACGCATTTTCCGAACCTGAAGCCTGGAGGAAAACGTAAACTTTCACTCGCGAGCGCTGGCAGGACTCTTTGAAAGTGCCTATCGGTCTGCCTACAGACACACACACACACACACACAGATTACCTCCACATGAGCCGTCCATGGAATTAGTGAAGCTTTACCTGATCCCCCATTACAGCTGCTAGCAGCAGCAACCGCTAACAGCAGCCCAGTGGGCTACAGCACGGTCACTTAAGCACTGGCTTTGATCATTCCTTTAGCAACTGAAGTCGCTCACTGGTGTCATACGTAAGCAACTGATCACTGACACATTTAATGACAGTTTCCTTCATTTACTGACATACTCACAGATGCATTTACTGAGAGTCTAAACAAAACACATTATTTATTGACAGACCGACAGTAAAATTTACAGACAGGCAGTTCACATTAATATTTACTGACAAGTCTCAAAAAAATGTCATCGACAGACTAATACATTTGCTGACAGACTCATCAACACATTTACTGGAGTGCTCATAGAAATATATACCAGACTTCAAAATGCATTTATCGACAGACTCAGGGAAACATTTCCGGACAGACACACATAGACGTTTTCAGACTCTAAAATATTCACAGATAGATTTCTTGACAGACTTGCAGGTGTATTTATTGACAGACTGAAGGAAACATTTACTTACAATACTCAGCCATAGTTACTGACAGGTTTAGAGACAGATTTACTGACAGACTCATAGGTGCTTTTACTGACAGGCTTCTAGACACATTTGCTGACCGACTGAAATATTTACGGACCAATGTCCTGGAAAATATTTTGCAACAGATTAAATGAAACATTTACCCAAAAGACAGTAAATATTACCAACAGGCTCAGATACATTTAGTGACATATTTACTGACATATATGAACAAACAATAAAACACATTGACTGACAAGCTCTTAGAAAAATGAACTAAAACATCCACAGACACATTTACTGAGAGACTAACCAACGCATATGCTGACAGACTGACCAACCGTTATTGAAAGGCTGGGAGACATTTACTGACAAGCTCACGGAAACATCTACAGACAGACTCTTAGAAACATTTACTGACAGTCTCGCAAACTCATTTTCTAACAGTCTCACAGACCCATTTAGTGACAGGCAAAAAATCATTCACTCATGGGCTTACTTGAACTATACTGACATAATTACTGAATGACAGACTTAAAGGAATTTACCAGCTGATTCATGGAAGCATTTACTTATGGACTGCATGGAGTATTTAACTCTCAGTCTCAGATACAAATTTACTGACAGACTTTGGAGACAAATTTACTGACGGATTCAGAGACACGTTTACCTACAAGACACATTTTGCAGTATAAATGGATGATGAGTCCTGGAGAAGCTAAAGCACAAATCCTGGGACAAAGCCCTGTGCACTGAATCAGCTACTGCTGAGCTCCCAGACATCAAACAGGGTTTATTGTGGGATTTGTGGTTTGGCAGCCACAACATAGATGTCTGTGTTAGCAGAGCCGCAGTGAGCTGTATCAGCAGCTTTTCCCAGTTAAAATCAGCTTATTTACTGTCGGGACAATGGAACTTCTCATTGGCTTGCTAAGTTCATAACCTCAGCGTTATCAAGTGTAACAGTTACAGTCCATTCAGCCGGGTACAAAAGTGGCTGTAATTTTTCATATGCATTTACTGACAGGCTAATCAAAATATTTATCCACAGACTGATATTACAGTTTTCTGACAAGCTCGCAGACATATCTAGTGACAGATACATGGACAAATTTGCTTACCAAACTCACAATGTATGTGTATTGACAGGCTTACAGGAATACTTGCTGATAGGCTCACATTAACATTTACTGTCATCTCATAATATTTCATCGACAAACTAACACATCTGCTGACAGACTCACAAACATTTACTGACAGGCTTACAGAAAACCAACAAACTTCCAAATATATTTACTGACCGATTCAAAGAAACATTTACTGATGGGCACATATACACTTACAAACTCAGAAACTTTTACTTGCAGATTTGCAGAAAGAGTTCAAGACAAGCTCACAGGTGCATTTATAAGATTATGGACACTGAAAGATTATGGATACTGAAAGAATCGGAGACAGATTTACTGACTGGCTCACAGGTGATTTTACTGATGGTCTTAAAGAAAATATTTACTGACAAAATTAATTTAAGATATTTTCTGACAGATTCTTGTAAACATTTCCTGGACAGACTGAATTTATTACTATCAGACTCACAGACACATGTACCGACAGACTCACTGAAATACATGAGGGCAAACTCAAATCACCTTGACTAACAAGTTCACAGAAAAGTATACAAAAAATTTCATAGACACATTTACTGACAGACCAACTAACACATTTACTGGCAGACTGAGAGACACGGTTACTGATTGGCTAGGAGATGTAAACCATCAGTCTCACTAAAACATAGACTGACAGAATCACAATCACATTTATGAACAAACTAACAGACACTTACTGACAAGCTTCAAGAAACATTTGCTGACAGGTTCATATAAGAATTTACTAACAGACTCACAAACTCATTAACTGACAGGTTTAGAGACCCATTCGCTGAGGCATAAAAATATTTCCCGACTGCCTGACAGGAATATTTACTGACTGACTCCAGTACACATGCGCTGAAAGACTGACAGACATTTATTGAATGACTGAGTAATATTCCCTGGCAGACTCAGAGACATTTGCTGGCAGATTCACTAACTGGCAGGACTATTTACAGACAGTATCAGAAACACATTTATTGACAGACGGAGGAGACACATTTACTGACAAAACTCAGACACATTTAGTTGCCTAAGTGCATCAATCACTCTCACAAAATCTGAGCAGGACCATTCTGGAACTAAACCCAGCACAATGAATCAGCTCCTGCTGCAGCCTCAGACAGAGAAAACAGGTTTTAGTGTTGGGATTTGTGGTTTGGCAGCCCCAACACCAATGTCTGAGTTAGCAGAACCGCAGTGAGTGCTATCAGCAGTCTTTAACAGTCAAAATCAGCTTTTTTATTGTGTGGGACAATGGAACTTCTCATTGGCTTTCCATGGTACGATCCTGGCATTACCACATATAACAATAAAAGTCCATTCATCCTGACTCTAAAGTAGCAGTGCTTTTTTCATATCCGTGATTTAGTGTATGATGACATGATAAACAAATGAATGGTTTATGCTGATATAATATCCAGAATGCAAGGTGTCTCTTTCTTCATGAGAGGATAACCCTTATGCTATAATCTTTTTTTTTTTTTTTTTTTTTTTAATCTTTCAGATTTGAATTTATCTCACAACATCTGATCGACGAGGGAGGAATGATTTTCTTGGGGGTGTAGGGGTGCTTGAAATGATATTAAGATATCTGAAACCCGGTGCTCTCATTTCTCTGAAACCCTGTTTTGTCATTTTTCTGCATCCCTGCGTTGCCGTTTTTCGAGCAGCAGCAATAAGAGGGGCGAACAGAACATCTTGATTCCTGTGTGAAACACGCATCCCTCTCATCACTCGCCTGAATGAATCCGCGCATTCACAGCGTGGGCTGCGAAGCACCAGGAAGAGGAGTGGGTTTGTTTATCCTGGGCTGCATTGGGAAAACTAGCGAAACGCTGTCTGTCACGACGATTGCAGAGGCCGTCGCCCCGCGATCACATTGGCGGCACGTTTTTCTGTTCGCGGGATCCGTAAATACCGATATGTGGACACGAAAGCCAATACTTTGCGCGGCCTCTTTACTGCTTCCTGCTGTACGGAGGCAAGCCAAACGGAGACACTTTGAGTCGGTCTTTATAGGGGTGTAAATCTGCCTACCCTCCCAAGGGATAAGCAGACCGGGCGAGGGTGAGGGCGGGTGTAACGAGTGAATGGGTTAATTGTCCCGCGATACAGTGCCTGTGGAACAAATCAGAGCTCTCCCTGGTTTAAACGGCGCGGCCCTCAATGGGACCCTTATGGTTTTGTATAATTTCCCGTGAGATACTGTAACCAACTGTACACGCTGGGAGAACGGGAGCTGACGAGATGCCGGCAAAGCTGGTTATGCGATTAAGAGGGTAACTGTGGATTTAGCGCCTTTGGCCTAATAAACCAGGGGGTATTCCACAAAGCTGGCGAACTGAGTAAGCCTGGCTTTTGCACAAAGTAAAACCCGGAAAGCTGTATTTATTTCAGTCCATGTTACAGTTTTAAATAGTTTCCAGGTTTTATTTCGTGAAAAAGCCAGGCTTATTCAGTTAGCCAGCTTTGTGGAATGCCCCCCAAGTGTGTGTCTGATTTCATGTGTATGGTAGCTGTCTTTTGTGTGTGTGTGTGTGTGTGCGCAAGCGCACGTGTGCGTGTGCACGTTCAGGTTGGCCTTAGTTGAGTGACTGTCTATGCATATATATGCTCATGTTGCATGTGTTTGCCATGCAGGAGGTGTTTGTGTTTTTGTGTGCGTGTTGTACAACATGATTAACCTGGTGGGTTTGATTCACTGTTGTTGTGGAATTTTCCAGATCAGTTCCGCATTACGAAGAGAGTTAATGCAGAGGATGTTCACTAATTTATGACCGTCTTCCTTCTGTAGTCTTCTGTTTGTTACATTTGCCAAGGATGTCGTGATTTCTTTGGCTGACTTGTGAAAATTAATTTTCGCAAGAATGTTGATGGTCATGTTTGTGTGTTCACTCTTTGCACCAAAATTTGAGGTATTAATTTGAAATTTATTCCATACAAAGTCACATGTCCAAGGAAGCAGAAAATCAATTCTAGGAGGCCAGGGTCCCGAGGTCATCAAAAAGGTCAAAAGCGCATTTTTTCTGATATCTTGCGTCATAATAATGATGGAGACCTGGGACGGATGCAAAAATATTCAGTTTTGTCTTTTATTTTCGAGTTTTCGCTAGTGATTTAATTTGCTTATCCGTTTGTTGGTTACTTAGCAAAATTAATCTAGAACTAAAGGATGGATTTGCATGAGAATGATGTCTCTTCCCCCGGTGCGAGAGGGGAGACATATTGTTTTAGGATCGGTTCCTGTTTGTGTCGGCGTTCCCACTTTGTTTTGGAGCGTAACTCCAAATCTGTTTGCTTGATCTTAACGAAACGTTGCATACTTACTACTCAGGTCCCGAAGTGGTGCCTTTCGGTATGTGCTTGTCCGTCCGTCCGTCTCTGTCCGTTCAGATGCATTCATTTTTTTCCCTGGGCATAACTCCAAAACCATTGGCACGATTTCAACCAAACGTTGCGTACTTCCTACTTAGGGCCTGCAGTGGTGCCTTTTGGTATGTGCCTGTCTCTGTCTGTCCATCTGTCCGTCCGTCCAGAGGGTTCGGCAGGGAGACGTCTGTTTTTACAAGTAAAAATGCATTCTAGTTTTACCATGGGTGGATCCTCGATCGACTTAGGCCTACCGCGGATTATATTTTGGAAGTGATCAGGATCTTGATTTGGATTGAGGATTTTAACTGAAGGATTCTTCTGCATCACAAAACAGGGCAAAACTTAGCATTTTGAATCACATCTACACAAAATACACAATGATTTGAAATTGGAAAATGGGAGATGCTGTCTCAATGATGTCATGAGAGTATTGAACTGATCCAGATCTGAATATCTTTCTGGATTCAGCGACTCATCTTACGCAGAATTTGAGTTCATACACAAATGTCACAATCGTAAAGTAACTAATACAGCTAAGTTTCCAAACGCCATTACATTTTTGCTGAGATGAAGTAAATTCCTGCCATGTAAAGTCTTCAGAAAATCCAAAGAATCTTTTTCAGGGGTGCTGACAAAAGGAGGATTGTTCTGCCGTGGTGGAAGTCGCCAGTGTCGGATTGCTATTGTCTAAATATGACATCTTACCATCTTACACTCAGAACGGGAGTGAAAGTGACTGAGTGGAAGAGCAGGATTTTTGAGGTGCATGTCACATTTTTCAGACTGATGAAGCCACAACAGAATTAGTTTCGCCACAGGACGGGGAGCCCAGCTTGTTTTTAGACAGCGGTGAAGAATTCCATTCTTCTGAGTTTTTTTACCACCCGTCTGAAATTCAGCAGTTTAGCAACATAAAAACTGTGCAGAGCTGCGTCTGGATAGCTTAACTAGCACTCCCTGCCTCGAGAGCTATATCATTTCAGTTAAAAAAAAAAAAAAAAAAAAAAAAAAAAGAGCACGAGACGTGGCCTTCCCGCAAAGGCTCGTGTCAGCGCCAGACTGCCCGGGAGCCCATCGGTAACCGGCAGCCTGTTTCTCACAGCGGGCTTCAAACGCGAGGTCTCGTCAAGAAATGACGAGTTAAGCGGCGCTCGCAGCCAGACTGACGTGCCCCCCGCCGCCAGATGTGGGAGAAGCTCCTTGATCTCGCGACTGCCACAGGCCTCGACACGGCGCGACGTGTCAGGTGAGGGGAAGCACCTAAGAAAGGGAAGGCTAATGATGCACAGGCAGATGGATTCCGAACTCCTATCACCCCCTCCATTAATAATGAATCCCTTGCTATCTCGTTTCTGCGATAGAGAGAGAGAGAGGTCGTCAGACATGGGCTACGCCCTCTAAATCTTTCATAACAGCCGCCATACTCGACGGCAGAGAGCCCCACCGGGCAGAGTTGCGTGCGCGCTTTCTTCGGCGGCGCATTATCGACGCATCTGTATGATGCCTTTCCTGCTGCTCTGCCGTGGCACATCCATGAAATCTACAGAAATGTGTGATCGTTGAAATGTGAGAAAGTCGCCTTTTTTTCTCACTTAATTGTGAGTTCTTGTGTTCTGATGCTGTGTTAAAGCATTCAGAAGCTCCCTTTCATACTTCATCGCCATTGAATTCCTGATATTTGCTGTCAAACATAATAATTTTGCTTACTCGAGGTTCATTTCCAATCATGCGAATTTATGCCACTTATAATGCGAGTCTGCAGTTCTCTGAGGCCTCACCCAATGCAAGAAATGAATATTTGTAACGATTGTCTTCTTTGAAACTTATCCCTCTGATAACCAAGTACCTGTCCAACTGTGTAAAAATCATTTCCCTCTGCAAATATGTCGATTATGGGCTAATATTTGGGAAAGTAGTTAAAAAAATTCCACCCTTTGAACCCAGATCTGCTACATTGGGTAATAATGCGAATGGAAAAATTAACGTGATGGACCATTCGAGTTATTCTAAAATGTTTATTTGGTAATAAGAAACAAAACCAGCAGGGTGTCCAGGCTGTTAACCCTTTTTCTTCATGTAGCAGATATGCTACGGTGGTTAATAGAGGGTTAATACAGTAGAAATAAAATTAGAGTAGTTATTCTGCAAGTATCAAAAAGCGCACGCCCAAATGAGCACAAAATGTATTAATCTTTAGCGGAACGATTCAGTTCAACTACTCAATTAAACCAGTTAAACAAATTAAAGCTCTTAGTCGGTGGCTGCGCTCCAGATCACGTGAGGCTGAACTCAATTGCTACATTTCTGGTAATTTGGGGTTTTTGGTCGTATTTTCCTGGCTGTACAGGAGTTCACTGCAGTGCCACAGTACATTCACTGCAGCACCAGCTGCCAACACCATGAATCTTGTGACATTGGGCTACAGCTAAAACCACAGAATTAGGACCGAATACAACCTTTTATAACTGACGCCATCAAGGGTTTCCCAAATGGATTATCTGACTGACAGTGATGGATAGCCTGACGATGCTGGATCATTTTTAATTATTTAACATCTGCTACTGACAATTTATCATGCAGCTTATAAACCGCTTCTTTGAGAGCTGCAAGACGAAATTCTCCCGCCGCAGTTATCCACATTATAGGTAACATTTTGCAACTGCGCGTTCTCCCCTGTGCAAATTGCTTGGAGCTTTAGAGTAATTTTTATTCTGTCCTGCAAATAATTGATCAAATGAGCATAATTTATAAAATGGTTGCGCAGCTTCAAACTTCAAGCTAAAGAAATGTAAAAGGACCCAAATAGAAATGTTCGATCATGAATTTAATGAGACTCAAAATGCAGGAAAAAATGAATCATTGATGACTCCAAAGCCCTTTGTTTAGGCTTACAGTAGGGACTAAACTGCAGTGCTACAAACCCCAATTCCAATGAAGTTCGGACGTTGTGTAAAACATGAATAAAAACGGAAAACAATGATTCGAAAATCTCATTTTATTCACAATAGAGCAAAGACAACATATCAGATGTTAAAAGTGAGACGTTTTACCATTTCATGAGAAATATCAGCTCATTTTGAATTTGATGGCAGCAACATATCTCAAAAAAGTTGGGACAAGGGCAACAAAAGGCTGGAAATGTAAGTGGTACTAATAAAAACAGCTGGAGAAACATTTTGCAACTAATTAGGTTAATTGGCAGCAGGTCAGTAACATGACTGGGTATAAAAAGAGCGTTTTAGAGAGGCAGTCTCTCAGAAGTAAAGATGGACAGAGATTCACCGATTTGTGAAAAACTGCATCAAAATATTGTGGAATAATTTCAGAAAAATGTTTCTCAATGTAAAATTGCGCAGACTTTGAATGTCCCACCATCTATGGTATATAATATGATCAAAAGATTCAGAAAATCCAGAGAGATCTCTGTGCACGAGGGACAAGGCTGAAGTTCACTATTGGATATTCGTGATCTTCGGGCCCTCAGGCAGCACTGCATTAAAAACAGGCATGATTCTGCACTGGAATACATTGCATGGACTCAGGAACACTTCCAGAAAATATTGCAGCAGCCATACCACTATTCGATCTGCTCCAGCTCTATGGCTGAAGATAAACAGGTGTGGACTTGGTCAGTACTTGGATGGGAGACCACCTGGAAAAACTAAGTTGCTGCTGGAAGAGGTGTTGGTGGCCAGTGGGTTGCAATCTTCCCTCTGGTGGAATAATACCCAATGCCCCAGTGCAGAGATGGGGACACTGTACTGAAGGAGATGCTGTCATTCAGATGAGGTGTTAAACTGAGGTCTTGACCCACTGTGGTCCTTAAAAATCCTATGGCACTCTTCGATAGGAGTAGTGGGTTTCCCGGTGTCATGGCTAAAGTCCCAACCTGGCTCTTTCAACCTGCCACCTAATCATCCCCTGATCTCATTGGCTGTGCAAATTGTCCTCTCCCTCCCCACCTCAACCCCCAGGGCTCCCTTGATAAAGAGATTTCAATCTCAACGGGACTTCCCTGGTTAAATAAGGGTTAAATAAATTTAATAAATTGTCTGTGAACACAGTTTGCTGTGCAATCTGCAAATGAAAGCTAAAGCTGTATCATGCAAAGATGAAGCCGTATGTGAACACGATCCAGAAATGCCGCCAACTTCTCTGGTTAAAGTTCATTTCTAACGGACTGAGGCGGAATGGAAAACTGCTCTGTAGTCAGATGAATTAAAATTTTAAATTCTTTTTGGAAACCACAGATGCTGTGTTGTGCAGACTAAAGCGGAGAGACATCATGCAGCTTGTTATCAGCGCACAGTTCAAACGCCTACATCTCTAATGGTCTGGGGTAGCTTTAGTGCCTATGGCGTGAGCAGCAGGATCTGGAAAAGCACTATCAATGCTGAAAAGTATGTAGAGGTTTTACTATAACATATTGTCCCATCCAGACATTGTCTCTTCTAGGGAAGGTCTTGCATATTTCAGCAAGACAATACTATACTGCATACTGCATCCATCACAACAGCATGGCTTCACAGTAGAAGAGTCCGGGTGCTGAAGTCCTGCAGTCCAGACTTCTCACCAATAGCAAACATTTGGAACGTCACAAAACAAAATTCGGCGCAGAAAACCCAGGACTGTTGAGCAGCTAGAATCCTACATCTGACAAGAGTGGGACAACATTCTTCTCCAAAAACTCCAGCAACTGGTCTCCTCATTTGCCAGAGGTTTACAGACTGTTGTCAAAAGAAGAGGGGATGTTACACAATGAAAAACACAGCCCTGTCCCAACTTTTTTGAGATGTGTTCCTGCCATCAAATTCAAAATGAGCTAATATTTTTCCTGAATTGGTAAAATGTCTCTCTTTCAACATCTGATATGTTGGCTATGTTCCATTGAGAATAAAATGTGGGTTTAGGAGATTTTCGCATCGTTGTATTCTGTTTTTAATTCGTGTTTTACACAACATCCCAACTTTATTAGAATTGGTATTTATAAATATGACTCTGCCTCAGCCTGATGGTTTAATGCTTTAAATTGCGTACCCCATGCTGTGTCAGTAAATCCCCAACAGTGTAGTGAGATATTGTTTTGAAAATAATGTGTTTTTAATGTGAGTTTGGTAAGGTGTGACTTCTAAAGGGCGGTACTACACTGTCGATGCTTTTGCCATTTTAGTTTAAATATCTCAAAGTGAATACATTTTTCATGCGTATTTCTGATATTTTCTCCACTCAGAGTATATGAACTTTGAAGGCTTACAATGAGTCTAATTTGACGTCAAGGGGAGGAGATGCCCCGCCCACTCATCCCTCCGAGTCTAATTTGAGCTGCTCAAAAATATTGCCTGAAATCACTTGGCAAACAGACAAAAAGCACCACATGATCAATGGTCTTTCTTTCGTCTCGGCATAAATGGGTACTACACTCAAAATGTGGCTCGTGAGTGTACTAACTGCCCTAAACAAGAATCGCACTTAATTAGCACACGCTCCTAGTCTTCCGCACGTGACCTGTGCTCTGTGATGGTCTCACTAAAGCCCAGGTACACTAAGTGTATGTTGTATCGAATACAAAGATGGGGTGAATAGAGATAATGTAAAATACTGTTTACATTACAGTCAGAAATGGTAGCACCATTATCATAACCATTAAACCCATGAAACGCTACAACCAGGGGTCCTCTTCACCAATAATGCAGAATACCTTGCTAGAAATAAAACCTAAAATTCGAGGTGCACAAACCTTCATTAACGCCATAATACCGCTATTACTGCACAATCCTCGAGAATTCAGGTGCTGACAAAATGTGAGCTTTTTGGCCCTGTAATTCCACACATTGAATTTGAAAACAATAAATCAGTAGCCTGGCAGCTTGAACTTGCAGATGTTCACAATCATTTCAAGAGAACCATGTTGAAATTGCAGTTATTTTAATGCAGTGTCAGGGTTTGAATATTTTTAGACCACAATGTAAATGTGATGGAGAGGGATGCAGGATGTTCTGCCTTCAGTTAGATGTGTGCAAGCTCCCTAGCCAGTTAAATTATTATGTTGAGTGAGGTTTTCTCATGTCATCAAGGCTCAAAAGAGAGCATTTCTTTGGAGATAAAGGACGTGGCAATTTTAAAAAACTTCACACAGAGAATTAGCCCAGATTACTGTGTGGGCCAGTGTCTGTAATGCCCAACTGAAGTCAGACAGCTCGACTCCTAGTTCGCCACGGACAATAACAGTGTGGCCTCAATCTAGTGGAGAATTTCAATAAAGGATAACCGCTCAATTAATGCAGTATTAAATTTCAAGCTCTTGTGGATAGTCTCTCCATGCAGAGTTGCACATAACATTGTAGCCCGCATCGCCACAAGTAATTAACTCCCATCTCTGTGTGTACATTTCTCCCCGAATTACAAAGTAGCTCAGCTTGGACTCCTCCCAAGAACTCCCTAATGTTTGTTGTGGTATATTTGAGTCAGCATACATCTAAACAGACCAAGTTCCTGAACTCTCTAACCCAGAAAAGGAACGAAAAACAGAATCTTACTTTGAACTCGTGGAAATGCGCCGTTGGTTTTGTGCTGATTCTGCGCAACTTCAGATGATCCATGGGGATCTGCTGGCACCTGGTGGGCAAATGATGAACTGTAGATCCACTACTTGCTTTAGGAATATATAACTGAACGTAAAGCAAAAAATTAAATCATGGTTAAACCTGCTATTTCTTTATAGCGATTTTCCCAAAATTCAATGTAGCACCCCAACCAGTGGCTGTAGAACTCAAAAACGATGACCAAGGAAGCCTATTTGCCCCCAATATGACATAGTGCGAGTGAGACAAAAAGAAGCAGCATTAGTCCTTCTCCTGGGAGCGCAAAATAAACGGTGAATGGGCATTAGAGGAAAGGTTCAACTACAGGGAAATTAGCATTATGGAACCAAATATAACAGCAATTTGAAAGCTGGTCTTGTACAACAGTCACAGTTTATAAATAGAAATTATGTTTATCGGTAAAAGAGCCCTCAAAAGCATGTACGAACATGCACGCAGACACGCGCTCAAAGCAGTGCAGAAACACGCAGTAGTGTAGGTGCGCACACATGTAGTGCACAAACATACATTGGTGTCAGTATTCAAGCACACATACACCAGTGTTGCGCACACAGTGTAGCACACATAGTAGTCAAGCACACTGACATACACACCAAAACTCATGCTGAATGACATGATGTTTGCTGCTTATGATCAGAACGCACTGTGTGGGCATTCAGGAATGTGACGGTTTAACTTCCAATTTATCCAGGCAGGCATGTTTCAACAAGAGGTGGGCAAATTCAAAAATAAAATGTCAAGTTTGTGGGAAGCAAGGAGGTAAAAGAAGTAAATATGCAGTGCCAATGATGAGGTGGGCGTTTCTCCAGCAACTCTGTCACGACTGGAAAATATTTTTGGTGTCAATCACCCAGCCTGCCCAGTGACCTCAGGACCACTTTTATTATGAACACAGTTTACCATCTAATCCAGGCACAAATGACCTAAAATGTCGACCTGTGCTCAGTTGTTTCCATGCACAAGATGGCCAACAATGTGAGGACTCTGCGATCAGGGGCTGTTTTCATATTTTGAGCTGTACCTCGCCATTCCGCAGAAGAAAAATCTTGTTTATACAGTTAGATCGCAGATGATTCCCAGCGTCTAACAGTTTGGGAAAGGGCCCGATGTTATTTCAGCACGCATCACCTCCACAGGCAGAGGAAGGTCAGAACACAGTCTGACCTCCACACCTTAAACACCACTGGCATTAACTGCGGAGACGTCAAGCCTGGCGACCTCCCACCTACCTGACCCCACCTTTCCAGAAAGGAACAGAAGCAAATCCCAGCAGCAAACTTCTAGAACCTGATGGAAAGCCTTCCATCCCAGCAGAATGGGGGGAATCCATAGACTGGAGAAGCAACACACACTCACAAGACCAGCAAGGCTGCAAGCGCCATTTTCTTTACCATGAAAATATTTTTATTGATTTTTTTTTGTGGATAATTTAACAGGACCTTCACATGGATGTTTACTTCCGGACTCTGTGGCACGAGCGATTGATTATTCAGGCTAACACAGAGAACTCCACCTCGGCTGTGCGCTTCAGAGCACATCTTTGGATGACGCAGGTGTAACGCGGTACTCTGTGTGTCTCTGTGTTTAACTCAGACCCTGAACACAGTCTCCCGCGCTGGATTCTGCAGCCAGATTGCGCAGTGAAAAGCGCAGTGCAGGGCGGACAGCATCACTGCATATCAGTCAGTCAGAAAAACCTCACAATCTCTCCTGAAATAAAAGGAACTAACTAGCTGTGCATTTGAAATAACAAACCTTGACATCACAAACCCCTCCCCAAACCCACCCTCCTCCCACAACAAATAAATATCAGCACGGTGATGGAATCTTCAAAATGTACAAATTAAAATCTAATAAAATTAAGGGCGGAAAGGAAAAGTGTTTTTTCTTGGGGGAGGGGGGAGACTCTCAGGACGCCAGGATTCCCGGGCGGAGGAAGTCTGCGCCATAACGGCGGGTGATGTGGGCGGGGCTGTGGGATGAGTGGGCGGGGCATCTCCTCCCCTTGACGTCTCTCTCTGCACAGTCTGCCTGCGGGGCGGAGCCTTGCCCGTGGCTCTCTGTCCTGTGAGTGCGGGTGTGGTGGGCGTGGCCTGGGGAATAGGGCGAAGAAGAGGGCGGGGTTTCACTGGGGGCCGGCAGGTGTCCGCGAAGTAGCCTCTCGCTCTTTTTAGGAATGCGGAAGCTGCCCCAGTTCTTGGCATGCGCGCTGGGGGCCGGGCGCGACGGCTGGGGTGGCTGCGCTGGGGGCGGGGCTGCGCTGACATTTTGGCTACTCCCCCCAACCAACCCCACCAGCGAGCCGTTACACTTGGGGAGCCTCTCTAGGGTCACGCGAAGATTCGGGGCCCCGTCCCCGAGGCATAGCTGGGCCCCTGCTTTAGGAGACAGGTGAGGCCCTGCAGCCGGGACGATCCTCTTTTCCACCGGTTTATCTGCTGAGGACTCTGACAGACTCACTGGCCTCGGTCTGGTCTTGGGCGGAGCTCTCTCCCGGAGACCATCCCGTCTCTCCTCCCCCTTTGCACTGCCCCGCCTCCTCAAACACTCAGACCCCTCACTCTTCTTAGGCCCCGCCTCTATTTGAAGCCCCGCATCCTCCTTAGGCACTACTTCTATCTTAAGCCCAGCCTCCTTCTTAGGCCCTGCCTCTATCCGAAGCCCAGCCTCCTTCTTAGGCCCCGCCTCTATACAAAGCCTTGCCTCCTTCTTAGGCCCCGCCTCAATCCGAAGCCCAGCCTCCTTCTTAGGCCCCGCCTCCTCCTTAGGCACTGCCTCTATCCGAAGCCCAACCTCCTTCTTGGGCCCTGCCTCTATCCGAAGCCCACCCTCCTTCTTAGGCCTCGCCTCTGTCCGAAGCCTTGCCTCCTTCTTAGGCCCCGCCTCCTCCTTAGGGCCCGCCTCCTCCTTAGGCACTGCCTCCATCCAAAGCCCAGCCTCCTTCTTAGGCCCCGCCTCCTCCTTAGGCCCTGCCTCTATCCTAAGCCCAACCTCCTTCTTGGGCACTGCCTCTATCCGAAGCCCAGCCTCCTTCTTAGGTCTCGCATCTGTCCGAAGCCTTGCCTCCTTCTTAGGCCCCGCCTCCTCCTTAGGCACTGCCTCCATCAAAAGCCCAGCCTCCTTCTTAGGCCCCGCCTCTATTCTGTGCTCCGCCCCACTCTTGATCATCGCATCTATCCTGGGCCCCGCCTCTACTCTAAGCCCTACCCTCATCTTGGGCCCCGCCTCTAACTTGGAGCCCCCCTCGAGTTTTTGTCTGACTTCAATCCTCCGCCCCACCCCTATTTTAGAGCCCGCCTCTGTCCTAGATACCACCTCCTGGTGACTGACACATTTTGGGCCAGTCAGCATCTTTCTCAGCCCCTCCGGTCGGTGGCTGGTGGGCGGGACCAGTTCGGCTGCTGAGGCGTTTCGGGGAGCTATCTGCTGGTCGTTCGGGTCTCCCGCCCTCCTCCACTCCTGCTGCTGTGAAGCCCCGCCCCCCAGACAGTGTTTGCGTTTGGACTTGGGGGAGGAGGCGTGGCCAAAGAACAAGATGTCCTCTAAACGCACCGATGACGAAACTCCTAAGGAAGAAGAAAACTGCTGTCAGACTCCTGCTCATCTCAACACACACACACACACACACACACACACACACACACACACAAACACACACTGTGGCATATCTGCACACACACACAAACACACGCGCGCACGCGCACACACGCGCGCGCACACACACACACACACACACACACACACACAAGCACACACACACGCACACCGTCGTCACACGGCAGCATATCTGCACACACGCACAAACATACATGCACACACACACGCACACCGCCACCAAAAGTTGTATAGGCGAACTAACTCAGGTGCACGTGCTTGTTGCCGATTTAATCTCTGTTTGTCCATATTGAGTCAGAACCCGAATAAATAATCTCAGCTGTATTGCGAATGGTTTTTATGAAGTTTTACTGCTGATTCTTAAGAAGTATTTATGTTCTTACCTTGCATTTATCTATAGTTGCGAAAAGACTTGAACATAGCAGCGAAAGTTTAATGTAACGTAGCAAAAGTACAGTAGC
>CM056574.1:5077500-5372500 GCA_029721435.1 Gymnothorax reevesii | reverse complement strand
TGTAAATGATAGGTTACATATTGGAGTTTCAAAATATAGTGTTCAAAAATTAATTTGTAACACCATACATATTAAAATTAATGAATTTATTGACACTACGTTTACATTTTTTAGTGGAGAAATACCGGAAGTTGGTTTCCTCTAAACTCGTTTCAATCTGTTTGAGTTTACCTTCGGCAGATGAACACCCGATAGTTTGGGTGTCATTCGGTTTAGGAAGTTCTTTTCAACCATTGAAAATGAAAGTAGACCATAATATCAGTGCGCACCATGGTAAAGAAGGTGGTTTCGTGGAATGTCAGAAGAGTTGCGGGTGCGGATTTCTACATGGATTATGTTGCATCACCTCGGAAATGTCAGGAAATAAGTGTTTGCCTTTATAGATAAACGTCTTGTGAAGCTAACCAGCCTAGTTTGAAGACATGTCATGCCAGCTACTTCGCGAAACAATTTGGTATTTTGGACGATGACGACATGCAGACCAATCGTTCAGGGGTGCGTTTCCCAAAAGCGTTGTCAGGAAAATTATGGTTCAAAAGTGTGGCTGTTTTAAAAATACTTATTTTCAAATCGTAGCCTAATTTCTTGAAAAACAGTTTCTCTGAGCCTGAAATCCGCCAAAACTTTCACATGACCTCTCTCGATCAATATTAGAGATATCAGTTAGATTTTTTCCACAGGATATTCCTTACTTGGTGTAGAATGACTTTGTGTAAAAGACTGTTAATCACCATAAAATTACTTTTGCTGGGTTATCACAGGCAGGGTCACATATTTCCCCCAACGTAGGCTATACGAATATGTCCACGCTACTTTAATATCATAGTGAAATGAATAATGGTATTACCCAATAGCTGGGGGGGAAATGCAAATTAAATATTTTCTTGAATGGTTAATTTTACAAAAGTATGTCGAACGAAAAAATAAATAAATAAAACGAAATAGTGGAGTCTTACCTTAGGAGTGGGGAACTTTACCAACATTACAATACACACCGTGTAATATACTTTACACTTATATGAAATATATGAAACCCAGCCGATGGTCAGAGGTCAGAACGCGAGAGATCCAGAGGGAGCGACTAAATGTCGTTTCGCAGAAAAGCCTTTTATCCGAAGCTGAAAACGAAAGTGACAGTGTATGTGTAGTCTGCATTTTACTATTGAAACTGAAAACAGTCAATGCGGAAAATACCCTGGGGAAACCAACCACAGCTCTCAAGATAAAGACAGCGGCTGTTTTAATCAATGGACTTGTAATAAATGCGGGTTGTGATGGGTTAAACCAGGGGTGTCAAACTCATCCGTAAAGGGGTCAAGAGGCTGCAGGTTTTCACTCCAACAATGCAGAAGCGCACCTGATACAACTAATCAGTTGTGCAGGCCTAGATCAGTTGATTAAATCAGTGCTTTCAGGTGAGCTTCTGCTTGGTAGGATTGAAGACCTGCAGCCTCTTGGCCCGTTTACGGGTCAGTTTGACACCCCTGGGCTAAACAATTAAAAGTGGAGGGGTTTCATGATTGTTGATTGGAGGTTGTCGTGGCTGAGTTAATTCAGCTGAAGTTGATTGTTTGGGGGGGTTGGCCCTATATATTGAGAGCTAAGTCTGTGAAATGAGGGACTGGGGAGCGGGGCGGAGCGGGTGGCTTGTGCCTGGGCAGATCGTCGATTAAGTTGTTGTGACATGCACTCTCTGAAGGGGGGTGGGTGCAGTTCGTAGCCATTTAAGGCTGCCGGCGGCGAAGATAGCCAGTGCAGGGGGAGATGTTCCGGCAGCAGGGGGGATGATAGAGAGGGACTGGGGACAGATAGGAGTGCTCCAATCTACTGCTTCCCAGTTTGGTATGAGTGGTGGGCACGCGGTCCTCCACTCTGATGTTCAGCGCTGGGCCGACGATTCCCCTACGGGCGTAAATTGTTGCAAGCCGTGTCGGATCAGCACTTAAGCCTAGACCCTGGGGGAGGGTCTTATTTGCATGGAAAGTTACATGTATTTTAAATCAATGTTTGTGTTTTATCTGTCTTTGTTGTAACGATGTTTTTAAAATATTTGGGCAGCAGTGTACTCTGGAGTAGTGGGAGGCTGGGGAGAATTGGGAGCTGTAAGTAGTGTGTGCCTTGGGTACCCAGTTTGGTTGGAGTGCTGTGTTTGTTTATGAAGGGATTTCCTGTGTGCCTCTTGCAGTATTTCAGTGTGTTGGCTTTATATGCTCTTTGGAGTGTCACGCGTGTGGGAATTCGTTGATTGATTATTGTGATTTGGTAAGGGTGGGAGGAGTTTGCTGTGCTGTCGGATGGGGCTGGGTAGCTGATGGAGTGGCTTGTTAGGGGGTGGGGTGTAGGAGTGGCCAGTGTTCTGCTGTTTTCCTAAAGAAGGTGTGTGTGTGTGTGTGTGTGTGTGTGTGTGTCCGACGCCAGATTTATCCAGCATAAAGGGTAGTGGCCGTGACACTTTGGTCTGGTCCAGGTTTATGTTATTTAATAAGAAAAGAAACCTACATTACAGACTGTTACAGGATCTCAGCTTTCATATGTGCTGGCATGACTGTGACCCAGGGGTGAAGGTTTAATCTGAGAGTTGGTTGGGACAGATATAATGAGAGCTGGAAAAATGTTTACAATAATTTGAAAGCGAATATTGTCTTCGCCGTCAACAAATTTATTATTTTTTTATTTATTTTTTTTTTTCCAATAGTGCTTTGCGATATACATTCGCAATTTTCATGGACACATTTCATATTCATAAACTTGTTTTTCTTTATCGTATTCAAATACTTTTGATTAGGTTTCTGAATACGACTCACAAACTGTTACCGCTGATGCTCTAACATTATATTTGACTGGAGCATATTACATTTATGAGAGAGAGAGAGAGAGAGAGAGAGAGAAAGAGAGGGAGAGAGAAAAGCGTCTGGGCGAGCAGATGGGGAGAGGTTGAGGAAGCGGCGGGGCCAGTGGGCGGGTTGCCGACTCGTTGAGTTTTGCTTGGTTTAGAGAGCACGGCAGAAAGAAAGTTCCATATTTGTGCTTCGTGGCAGCCGGCGCTAGAACAGGGAATTGGGGGGAGGGGCAGCGACATGTCCATTTATGACACTTAGGATAGTCCGGGCAAGTTCTCAATCAATTTCCTTTACTGACGCGTTTTCCAATTATTGTAATTGGCAGCTGAAGACACCGTTTCTCTCCATATGCGATCTAACAGAGATGAAATCATGGGATAAATTCAGTATAACTGAGAATTGGGATGGACAAAACATCCGTTTTAAACAATTAGTCCTGACCTGTTCTCAGTCATTTTCAGAAGATGATTAACAGAAGGTTCACTCCGAGAGCACTCCACACTTACCAGGTGCTGCTTCTTCTCCCCGATTAGATAAGACAACAATCATTCATCTCAACGCGTATTTTCACAAAAAGGGACAAATAACAGAAAAGAGATTTGGTGAAAAAAAGTTGTAAGCTTTTCTGGACTTTGGCATGTTTACAGTTGGCAAACATGATAATGATTGCAGTTGTGCAATAGCAATGCTAGATTATTATTTTTCACAGAAATATTAAAATATATATTTCACCCCGTCTTTACCGTTATTTGATAGGTATTCACACTTGCACATACCAGACTGATGCCCTTGTTCTAAAGGAGACATGATATAGGGCAGAGACCCAGGGGATGTGACATTGTAGAGCAGTTGTCCCCAACCCCCGGGCAGTCCGCGGATCAATTGGTACCGGGCCGCACAAGACAACAAGATGCGACGGATAACCCGGTCAGCATTCATTCTGCAAATAGCCTACAACGCGCACAATCTTCCGCGACCGCGCCCACGTAGGAGACAGGAGTTTACTGGCAGTTGTGAATATTCAATAACTGATCCTGGTCTGCCATCTAGTGATTAAATATTGTAACTGCTTGCATAAATTTGCAGCTCCACGTCCACTGGCGGACACATCTGCACAAAGATACACCGTTGTTCTTCTCGAACACGCCAAATGCAGATAATCTGTAAATGATCACTTAAAATAATATTTTAATTTGAAACGTGGAGCACAGACGCCTTCTCTTGTACATAGAAATAAGATGGTTATCCCGAGGTAAATCGCCGGCCAGAGTGTTTGAATTACGAGAGCCACAGCAAAGATTTCTCTCAGAAAAGTCACCGCTGGCTGCACATTTCAGAGACGAGGAATGGGTCGCAAAACTGGCTTACCTGTGCGACATATTCAACCTGCTCAATGAACTCAATCTGTCACTTCAAGGAAAAATGACAACGGTCTTCAAGTTGGCAGATAAAGTAGCTGCATTTAAAGGGTGTCGTTGTCTCCCATCACCCCCAGATGGGACCGTCTAGTTGCAGAGAAACAAGCTGAGGGCTTCCGTTGATTTGGCGTTATGGTTAGTTCAAATTTTCATGCACTTTATATTCGTTTTTGTGGTGTAGGCTATCTGTATCTGATTTTGAAGGCATGTTTAAACGTTAACGTTAGAGGAGGAGAGCTTGTGAGTCTTAGCGGGCACACAAACATGCAGAAGCCTTATCTGACGGTTCAAACTGGTAACTTTATAAACCCCCCACCCCGGGCCGCGGTAAAATTGTCAAGCGTTTACCGGTCCGTGGTGGTAAAAAGGTTGTGGACCACTGTTGTAGAGGACAGTTCGTCTCACACCGGATGATTATATAGAAGATGGCAGAGTCCTGGTGATTCCAATAACGGAAAAGACATTTATCCAGGTCTTTACCGTTATTAGATTACAACTCATCAGGTTTGTCATTGATGGGAACAACTGGCAAATGACAGAGCAGGTAACACTAGGGAGTCCAGGGCTGCAGCTGGCCTGAGAAAATCTGGAGCTAATTTACTGGAGAAACAACATACATGCACATGTACATGTATTCAGAGTCTATACATTTGGATTTGATTTATGACATATTTTAGAAGCCAGTTGAGGGTCCTCTAGAGCAATTTTATTTAGTTACATAAATTACAGGCAGCTGGAACCCTGAGATGGAAAACCTTCCATCATCAATTATTGCATTTTATTGAACATCAAACCAGAAAATGACAATTTAAACCAGGATAATAAAACTTTATGAATCCTCAAAAAATAATTTTATAAAAGTCTTGGCAGTAGTGCCTTTGATTTTAAAAATCTAGAAAGTGTGACTATTATCACATATTGACAATGGCACCTTGTACAGTTAACCCCGCCCAAGTCATCGCCATTTGGACCACGATTTTCATGACCAGTATGAAATGATTAAAAATGAGCAATGAAAGTTGTCAGCACACAGCTCACAGACACATGTACGTGTACGTAATCATTTTGTCAGAAAAATACAACCCCAATTCCGAAATAGTTGGGACCGTGTAAATTGTGAATAAAATCAAAATGGAATGACTTTCAAATCACACAACCAGTATTTTATTCACAATAGAACAAAGATAACATAGCAAATGTTGAAAATGAGAAATTTTACGATTTCATCCACAAAATGAGCTCATTTCAAATTTGACGGCCACCGCAGGTCTCCAAAAAGTTGGGACAAGGGCCTATTTACCATGATGTAGCATCCGCTCTTCTTTTTAACACAGAGTGGAGGCGTCTGGGCATTGAGGAGACAAGTTTCTTGAGTTTAGCCATTGGAATTTGATCCCACTCTTGTTTATTACAGGCTTCCAGCTGCTGGAGAGTTTTGGGTCTCCTTTGACGGACTTTTCGTTTATTTATTTATTTAAAACCTCCGCAACGGAGAGAGCACAGATACATAATTTATACAGGCAAATGACACGTTTTATATATTATAATTTAAAATGCGCCAAATGTTCTCAATCGGTATAAGATCAGGACTGCACGCAGGCCAGTTCAGCACATGGACTCCTCTACTACGAAGCCATTGTTGTGTATGAGTATTTTATGTAAAGCACTGTATATCATTTTTAAATAGAGATTTGTTACATGCTGTTTTTGCTCCCTTGCTGGTCAGCTATTCATTTTATTCTTCAGCACAAGTTTCAACATTTGATATGCTATCTATTTTCTATTGTAAATAACATATTGTCTTGTGATCTGAAAGTCATTGCATTTTGATTTTTTTCACAATTTACATTTCGTCCCAGCTATTTCGTGTTTGGGGTTGTACATTTTTTCCTATGTGTATCTGAATGTAGGAGTCTGGCCATCGTTCAATGAAGCGAGGTTTGGCTCCTACCTTTGCTTTTTGTTTTGGAATGTATTCCGTATTCAACAAAATTGAATGCCGAGGTTTTTTCCTGTTTAAAACATTAACTGGTCATGCATTTCGGTGGACCCCCTGGTGCGTTCACTGCACCATTTTGTTGAATCTAGGGAGGCATATATTGTTTGATTTTCCCTGACAATATAATGTCTGTTCTGTTAAAATAAGGTATATGTCAGATATTACTGAGTTAGTGAGTTATACTTCTTCCTTATAAGGTATAGAAAGTGTTGAAATAAGGTTGTGAGCTCAAAAGTTGGAACTGCTAGCTTTTCATTGCAGGGTGAATGTTCTGTCCAGTTAATCAGCAGTTCATGTGTGCTGGCTTGGGGGAACTTGAGTGCCAGGTGTTGCGACATTACCTTATGAAGGCCTCGGCAGACGGAACCCCCACCTCTGCCTCCTGTGAGGGGAACAGGGGAGGCTGGTAGCCCAGGCAACACTCAAAAGGTGTGAGACCAGAGGCTGTGGATGCGTGCGAGTTGTAAGTGTATTCAACCCAAGGCAGATGGTTCGACCATGAGCCTGGGTTTTTGGCGCATGGTCGCAGCATGGTCTCCAGGGTCTGGTTGGCCCGCTCGGTCTGGCCGTTTGACTGAGGGTGAAACCCGGAATTGAGGGAACAGAAGGGAACTAGGAGAGACAGAAAGGCTTTCCAAAACCAGGAGGTGAACAGGGGACCACGGTCAGACACAACATCTGCAGGGATGCCATGGGGTGGATCAAGAGATTGGCAGTGGTTTTGGCAGAGGGGAGCTTGGGGAGTGCAATGAAACGGGCTGCTTAAGAAAACCGGTCAACTATGGTGAGGATGATAGTATTGCCTCTGGAGGGAGGGAGGTCCGTGACGAAATCTAGGGCTACGTGGGACCAGGGGCGACTAGGGATAGGGAGTGGCTGAAGGAGACCAGAGGGGGGTGTGCGTGGAGACTTGGCTGTGGCATAGACCGAGCAGGCACTTACGAAGCTCTTGACATCGTCTGGTAGGTCTGGCCACCAGAAGCGACGCCAAATGAAAGCGTGGGCCTCCTGACCCCTGGATGGCTCGAGAACTGGGATCCATGTCCCCACTGAAGCACCTCTGACCAGAGGCCCTGGGGAACAAACAGACAGTTATCGAGACAGGCACTGGGCGCGGCCTGCCCGTCCAGTGCTGCTCGGACCCTTTCCTCGATGGGGAGCTTGACAGCACTGAGGAAGCAACTCGGAGGAAGGATGAGGAAGGATGGGCTTTCGGGAGTGGCACTTGTCTCGAACCACCGAGAGAGGGCATCAGCCTTGACATTACGGGACCCTGGCCTGTAAGCCAAGGCGAAATTGAATCGCTCAAAAGATAAGGCTCACCGGGCCTGGCGGGGGTTAAGCCTCTTAGCCATCTTGAGACACTTGAGATACTTGAGATTTTTGTGATCCGTCCATACCAGAAATGGCATAGTGGCTCCCTCTAGCCAGTGATGCCACTCCTCCAGAGCCAACTTGACTGCCAGTAACTCCCGGTTACCTACGTCATAGTTAGCCTCAGTAGGCGTGAGGTGGTGTGAAAAGAAAGCACAGGGGTGTACCTTCCCGTCCTCGGTGGATCTCTGCGACAGCATCGCTCCCAAGCCCACTTTGGAGGCATTCACCTCCACGATAAACTGGGATGCTGGGTCCGGAGTCATCAGGATGGGGGCAGATGTGAACCGCCGCTTAAGCTGCTGGAAGGCCTGGTCCACCTGGGGATTCCAGCGGAAAGGCTGCTTAACGGAAGTTAGCGCGGTCAGGGGAGCTGCCACCATGCTGTCCCCTCGGATGAAGCGGCGGTAGAGGTTAGCAAACCCCAGGAATTCCTGCAGAGCTTTGCGGCCCTTAGGCTGGGGCCATTCCAGGACGGACTGCACCTTGGTGGGATCCATTTTCAGGGACCCGGGAGAGATGATGTAATCCAGAAATGTTGTGGAGCAGGAGTGGAACTCGCAGTTTTTGGCCTTCACAAAAAGGCGGTTCTCCAACAAACATTTCAGGACTTGGCGCACGAATGTGCTGCTCCCGGGTGGATGAGAAAATGAGGATGTCATCCAGCTAGACATAAACGGACCGGCTGATCATGTCACCCAGGACATCGTTCACCAGGCGCTGGAAGACAGCGGGCGCGTTGGTAAGGCCAAAGGGAACCACCAGGTATTCCCAGTGGTCACTGGGGGTATTAAAGGCGGTCTTCCACTCATCCCCCTCGCGTATCTGCACCAGGTGGTAAGCGTTTCGCAGATCCAGCTTGGTAAACACCTGGGCTCCCTGGATGATGTCGAAGGCGGACGACATGAAGGGAAGGGGATAACGGTCCCAGACTGTTATCTTGTTCGACCCTCTATAGTCGATCCAGGGCTGGAGCGAACCATCCTTCTCCGCCACGAAGAAGAACCCGGCTCCTGCTGGTGATGTGGAGAGCCGAATTATCCCGGCCCAGAAAGACTCCGGGAGGTACTTCTCCCTGGCGACTCTCTCAGGCTGGGACAGGGAGAAGACCCGCCCCCAAGGCGGCACTGCTCCTGGCAGGAGGTTAATCTCACAATCATAGGGCCGGTGAGGTGGCAGAGACACCGCCGTAGACTTGCTGAATACCGCACCCAGGTCATGGTATTCAGCAGGGACTCGGGAGAGTTCAGGCGCTGGCTCAGAACACTCCTGTGACCCAGGCATAGTTGGAGCCGCGTGGCGAAGGCAGCGGGCGAAACAGGAGGACTTCCACTCATGAACTTCGTGGGTGGACCAGTCCAAGACTGGGCCATGCTCGCGGAGCCAGGGGTGTCCTAGAACCACCAAGGATCCAGGAGACCGGATAATCAAAAAGGTGGTGGTCTCGCGATAGTTGCCAGAGATCAGAAGCTGGACTGGAGCCGTTTGGTGTTGTATCTGAGCCAGTCTTTGGCCCAGGAGGCCAAAGACGGTCAGAGGCCGCGCCAGTGGGGAGAGTGGAATACCCCAGGAGGCTGCGGCTTCGGCGTCCAAGAAGCTCCCCTTGGCTCCAGAATCCACCAAGGCAGAAGTGCGATGGCTCTTGTTGCCCCAGGAGAGGGTCACAGGGATGCAGGTCTGACAGTTGGAAGAGGTCTTGGGTCGAGTACTGCCCATTACTGCTTCACCGGTCACCACAGGGCGTTAGCTCTTCTCAGGGCAGTTCGCGACAAAATGCCCCTGCTGACCAAACCACAGCTGACCTGCTGTGTGTGTGTGTAATTAATATATGCAATTTATAGATCCATGATATTTCATGTATTATAGCCTTGTACGGGGAACTCAAAGCAGCTAAGGTCCAAATCCAAAAATAGAGTCAACCAGACCAAAATATGTGCAAAAAATTGTATTTATTTTCCCCAGAGGTGCAGGTGAAGGTCGTGGCTATTTACAGTGCAAGTGAACAAAAAAGAAAAAAAAAACTTAGATTGACTTTTAAGGAAAAAAAAACAAACAACAGTACATTTTTGCAATGGGTCCAATAATTCCCACCTTACAAAAGCACTGCAGAATCAACCCTCTGCCCAACCAACCCCAACTGAGTGCCTAGCAGTCCTTTAAACACGTTTTCCCTTTATGGGAAAAACCAAGAAATTTCCCATCCACCATTAAGCACAGTATCTAAATTATAAGTATTCATTGGTCATACATACAAACAATAAAATTTCAAACTTTCAAAACATAACAACAATTATTATTTCAGTAGACCGGGTCATTGACAGCATTTTCTGCTCATTCTCTGAGCTGGAAAATTCCACCTCACAGTTGACTGCTTACATATGCACTGGTGTACGAGCGCTCGGCTCGGTGTGGTTTCCCGTCCACCCCGGAAACCACCATCCCGCTGTCTGACTGAGCAAACAGGTAGCAAGCGTTTTTTTTCCCCTCTGCTTTAAGCATCGCATTAAAACATTTGGAACAAAGTAAAACTGTAGCTAGATGATAATTTGACCACAGCCCCACCCCCTTCCATTAGTTGGCCAATCTAATGGTGAGTGCAAAGTTAAAACAGCTTATAAAAACTTAGCTCTACATGTTCACACGCATGCCATTGTATTAAAAAGACACTTGTCCCAGCTTTCGTCAACTTAGAACAGCAGTCAAAAGCACGTAACCGACAGGGAGGCGTACATTTTCTAGGCAGAGATCAATAATCACCACAGTCTCAGTAACGGGCCAGCAGCTCTGTTACAAGCCTACATAACTGACAATCCAAACGCTTTACATGTAGGTAAAAAAAAAAAACGGTGGTCCGATTTTAAGATCGCCACAAAAGATGGGTTGTGGCGCTCATGCGCAGCAGCGCACGGACCGGTGGTAGCCAACTAGGCTCAAACCTCCAGCTGTCACCGTTCGAGGAGCGTGTGGCAGCACAGAAAGGCTCCCCCTCCATCGTGGGAATATGAGCCGGTGGGGACATGGATGAGTCCCCCCCTGCCTCGATCGGAGCACCATGACGGTAATTGGTAAAATACAGTCTGCAGAGATCACTCTTCATAGTACTTTTATTAGTATTACTTTTAGTAGTATTACTTATTGGGTGCCACACAAAACGAGCAGCCACTCGTTACTTTCCTGGATGAGATCTCTGTGCCGAAAGTTCCTCTCACGTCGGAAAGAAGCATAATCCACTAACAATAGATCTGCCATTGTCAAAATGTGATCACGGTCAAAGTGTCTGTTGGCCTATGCTGAGCAACAAAAGAGACGCAAGTTAGCTAGTTAGTGTTGAGGAATTCGTACTGGTTAGCATTGACTTTTAAATGAAGGACCCAAAAACAGTTTAGCAGTTCAACAATTTTACTATAATAATTCAGAAGGTAAAAACATGAGTACAATAAGGTAAATACATGTGCACACATGCAGACAAATGAAAAATGGGTTTTAAACCATCAAATGATACAGAAACCATATACAGCTGATGATCTTTAGCAAAGAGTTGGAAAGAAGAATACTCAGATAAACAGAAACTTCTTTGAGTACAGAATCTCTGGTAGTAGAGGACCAGAGGGCTGAGAGCAGCCCAGAGTTTCTCATCAGTTCAGTGTTTATAATATCTTATTCTGCGGAGAGGGCTTTTACATCATCCATTCGCCTCACAATACATCAACCTGATTAGCTCAGTTTTTCCATGAGAGCCAACAGTTGTGCCCCTTCTCAAACTAAACATGTTCTTCTTACTTGGCCTTCGCCTTACATGGTATTACTCAACATATCACTGCTCTTTCCCCCTCCTTAGTCATTGTCTGGCTTGCAGCTATAAATTTCAGCTTGCAGTTAGGCCGAGACTTCAACTATGGTTCACCTCTTGACTTTAAATTTAGTACTTCTGTGTTCTTTAAATAAGAGGAACAAAAAGTCTCCGTTACAAGCAGTTGAAAATCCCAGATATACATTGCTTAATTGAATACTTGATTATTAATACATTGTTTCAGTAAATATCAATTAATACTTGATTAAGATAAGATAAGATACACTTTATTGAACCCCGTGGGGTAATTTGTCCTCTGCATTTGACCCATCCTAAGTTAAGAGCAGTGGGCAGCCACAGAGCAGCGCCCGGGGACCAACTCCAGTTCAAAAGCCAGTTCTTTGGTCAGGGGTACTGGTTGGAGTGTTCCTATGATGCATGTTTTTGTGGGTGGGGGAAACCGGAGTACACGGAGAAAACCCACGCGAACACGGGGAGAACATGAAAACTCCACACAGAAAGGCCCCTTCTTGCTGTGAGGTAACATTGCAAACTACTATGCCACCATGCCAATTATCAATGCATTTGGATATATAATTAATTAAGACAACAATTCAGCAATAGATCAATACAATAATGCTTTTGTTAGTTTTTGATTGATAATACATTTGAATATAATGCATTAATAATTTCCAGCATTAGCTAATGTACTCTTATGGTTACTCACTCGAAGTGACTACAAAATAAAGAAAAGTTTGATGAATTGAGTGTAAATGTGCACACGCTAGTGTTATGGCCCCAATTTGTTATTACATTTATAACACGACAGCAACAGCAACAGCAAGGGATGACAGACACAGTTTTAAAAACTCAAACACATTTAATTATCAAAGACAATAACAACTAACTAACCGAAAGACCAAGATTGAATTATGTACAAAACATAAATATTTACAATCCCTTTTCGTGGGGGTGGCTTGGTGATGTCCTGGATGATGAAAATGCTCAAACACAGGCAAAGAAATCCACAAAAGAAACGTCACAGGTCTTGAACAGAATTGCAGGTCTGGTCATCTTCTTGTAATTTCTCCTACCCCTTTACTGTCTCAATTCTACTCTTTATATACTCTTTTGCAGACCCCGCCCACATCTAGACCTTTTTTTTTATTTTTCGGGGACTTGCCCCAGACATGTCCAGGACATGTCTAAACATAGCTCCAGTCTGAGCTGAATAAAAAAAAGGTAAATACTGCCATCTAGTGGCCTATATTCACATTACACCTCCATTCCAAAAGGGAAAAATTTTGACTCATAAAGGCAAAATTTTTCTTTTCAATACAAAATGGTTAAGTGGACACTTGTCTATATATACATATCATACAATATTCAAATAAACACGTGACATATATTTACATATTCAAACACGGGATAAGCAATCAGCAATTACATTGTCTGTACCCTTCACATGCTTAATTTCTAAGTCAAACTCCTGTAAAATCAAACTCCAATTCAACAATCTCCGATTCTTGTTTTTCATCTTACTTAAAAACATTAACGGATTGTGGTCAGTGTACACAATCATTGGCTTTTGTCCTGTACAAACATAAACCTCAAAGTGTTGTAAAGAAAGGACCAGAGCCAACAACTCCTTCTCTATTGTGGAATAGTTCCTTTGGTGGCGATTGAACTTCCTGGAGAAGTATGCCACGGGATGCTCAATGTCATCAGAGTCACTTCTCTGTAGGAGCACAGATCCACAAGCTTGGTCGCTAGCATCGACCGCGATGGAGAACGATTTGTTGAAGTCAGGAGATTTGAGCACGGGGAAGTGACACAGCAGAGACTTCAGGCGATCGAAGGCTCTCTGGCATGCATCATCCCAAGTGAACTTTACACCTTTCTTCAGTTGGTTAGTTAGACTGAGAGCAATCTCAGCAAAGTTCTTGCAGAACTTGTGGTAGTACCCGATCATTCCAAGGAAGCGGCGCAAAGCTTTTTTGATGTCAGGAACTGGAAAGTCCATGATGGCTTGGACTTTAGCATTTATGGGTGCCACCTTACCCTGGCCTATGACGTAGCCAAGATAGGTGACAGTAGCACAACCAAAGTCACTCTTGCTCAGGTTAACAGTCAGGTTAGCCTGGGTCAGGCGCTGGAACAACGTCTCTACATCTTTTAGATGTTCTTCCCAGGAGTCACTCCATGTGATCAGGTCATCGATGTACGCACCCGTGTGTGGCAATCCAGCGATTGTAGACTGTATCATCCTTTGGAACGTGGCCGGGGCATTTTTCATGCCAAAGGGTAGGACTTCATACTGGTACAATCCAGATGGTGTGGCAAAAGCAGAGATGCTCTTGGCCCTCTCAGTTAAAGGCACACACCAATAACCCTTCAATAAATCAATCTTGGTCAGAAACTTTGCTTGCCCTACACTATCAATACAATCATCAATCCTAGGTATTGGAAACACATCAGTTCTAGTTACAGCATTGACTTTGCGATAATCTGTACAGAATCTAGTACTTCCATCAGGTTTTGGAACTAGCACACAGGGTGAACTCCAATCGGAGTTGGAGGGTCTGATAATATCATGTTTTAACATGTACTCAACCTCTTTCTCAGCAATCTTTCTCTTTTCAGGATTCATCCGGTACGGATGCTGTTTTATTGGTTTGGCATCACCAACATCTACATCATGAGAGGCTATAGAAACTCTATTTGGAACATCAGGAAACAGATCCTCATATTTCTTGATCAACCTCTCAAACTGATTTCTCTGTGAGGGTTCTAAGTGCTGGAGTTTTACATCAAGATTTTGCAACACTTCAGTGTTTGACAATTTACATGAAAGAACTTCAGCTTTAATTCTTGGTTCATCATCTTGAAACTCCCCCTCTTCTTCACACGTTTCGACCATTGAAGAATCTGAAGTGACAGCTGCAACCCTAGCATTTCTGTCATGATAAGGCTTTAGCATGTTAATATGACACAATTGTTTTGGTTTTCTCCTATCTGGAGTCTTCACAATGTAATTGAGATCATTGAGTTTTGTCAGAATTTCATAAGGACCATGAAATCTAGCCTGCAATGGATTGGACTGCAAGGGAAACAACACAAGGACCTTGTCTCCTGGTTTAAACTCACGGCTTCTAGCCTTATGATCATACCAAGTTTTCATTTTTCCCTGACTTGATTTCAAGTTCTCTTTGGCTAGGTCACAAGCTGCACGCAATCTTTCCTTGAACTTGCTAACATAGTCTAACAGACTGATGTGCGGCTCTTCCTCTTACCATTGTTCACTCAATAATAGCAAAGGTCCTCTCACTTCATGACCAAACACTAGCTCAAATGGACTGAATCCAGTAGACTCCTGCACTGCTTCTCTAGCTGCAAACAACTGCAAATGAACACCTTCATCCCAGTCTTTCTCATGGTCATAACAATAAGTCCTCATCATTGTCTTGAGAGTGGAATGAAACCGCTCTAAGGCACCCTGACTCTCTGGATAATGGGCACTAGAAAGAATCTGCTTCGCACCTAGTTCATACACAACCTGCTGAAACAATCCTGAAGTGAAATTGCTACCTTAGTCTGACTGAATTTCTCTGGGAAGGCCAAACAACGTGAAGAACTTTATCAAAGCTTTCGAGATTGCAGTTACCGTAATGTTGCATAGAGGTATGGCTTCAGGGAATCTGGTAGATGCACACATGATTGTCAACAAGTATTGATTTCCAGATCTAGTCTTGGGTAATGTACTGTTATGGCCCCAATTTGTTCTTACATTTATAACACAACAGCAACAGCAAGGGATGACAGACACAATTTAAAACTTAAACACATTTAATTAAACAGACAAAGACTAATAACAACTAACTAACTGACCAAGATTGAAGACATAAAAAAAAAAACAGAAATAATTACAGTCCCTTTTTGTGGGGTGGCTTGGTGATGTCCTGGATGATGAAAATGCTCAAACACAGGCAAAGAAATCCACAAAAGAAACGTCACAGGTCTTGAACAGAATGGCAGGTCTGGTCATCTTCTTGCAATTTCTCCTACTACTTTACTGTCTCAATTCTTTTCCTTATATACTCTTTTGCTGACCCCACCCACATTTAGACCTCTTTTTTTTTAATTTTCTGAGACTTGCCCCAGACATGTCCAGGACATGTCTAAACATGACTCCAGTCTGAGCTTTACCAAAAAAAGGTAAATACTGCCATCTAGTGGCCTATATTCACATTACACCTCCATTCCAAAAGGGAAAAATTTTGACTCATAAAGGCAAAATTTTTCTTTTCAACACAAAATGGTTAAGTGAACACTTGTCTATATATACATATCATACAATATTCAAACACATGATATATATATACACATTCAAACACGGGATAAGCAATCAGCAATTACATTGTCTGTACCCTTCACATGCTTAATTTCCAAGTCAAACTCCTGTAAAATCAAACTCCAATTCAACAATCTCCGATTCTTGTTTTTCATCTTACTCAAAAACATTAACGGATTGTGGTCAGTGTACACAATCATTGGCTTTTGTCCTGTACAAACATAAACCTCAAAGTGTTGTAAAGAAAGGACCAGAGCCAACAGTTCCTTCTCTATTGTGGAATAGTTCCTTTGGTGGCGATTGAACTTCCTGGAGAAGTATGCCACGGGATGCTCAATGTCATCAGAGTCACTTCTCTGTAGGAGCACAGATCCACAAGCTTGGTCGCTAGCATCGACCGCGATGGAGAACGGTTTGTTGAAGTCAGGAGATTTGAGCACGGGGAAGTGACACAGCAGAGACTTCAGGTGATCGAAGGCTCTCTGGCATGCATCATCCCAGGTGAACTTTACGCCTTTCTTCAGTTGGTTAGTTAGACTGAGAGCAATCTCAGCAAAGTTCTTGCAGAACTTGCGGTAGTACCCATTCATTCCAAGGAAGCGGCGCAAAGCTTTTTTGTTGTCAGGAACTGGAAAGTCCATGATGGCTTGGACTTTAGCATTTATGGGTGCCACCTTACCCTGGCCTATGACGTAGCCAAGATAGGTGACAGTAGCACAACCAAAGTCACTCTTGCTCAGGTTAACAGTCAGGTTAGCCTGGGTCAGGCGCTGGAACAACGTCTCTACATCTTTTAGATGTTCTTCCCAGGAGTCACTCCATGTGATCAGGTCATCGATGTATGCACCCGTGTGTGGCAATCCGGCGATTGTAGACTGTATCATCCTTTGGAATGTGGCTGGGGCATTTTTCATGCCAAAGGGTAGGACTTCATACTGGTACAATCCAGATGGTGTGGCAAAAGCAGAGATGCTCTTGGCCCTCTCAGTTAAAGGCACACACCAATAACCCTTCAATAAATCAATCTTGGTCAGAAACTTTGCTTGCCCTACACTATCAATACAATCATCAATCCTAGGTATTGGAAATACATCAGTTCTAGTTACAGCATTGACTTTGCGATAATCTGTACAGAATCTAGTACTTCCATCAGGTTTTGGAACTAGCACACAGGGTGAACTCCAATCGGAGTTGGAGGGTCTGATAATATCATGTTTTAACATGTACTCAACCTCTTTCTCAGCAATCTTTCTCTTTTCAGGATTCATCCGGTATGGATGCTGTTTTATTGATTTGGTATCACCAACATCTACATCATGAGAGGCTATAGTAACTCTCTTTGGAACATCAGGAAACAAATCCTCATATTTCTTGATCAACCTTTCAAACTGATCTCTCTGTGAGGGTTCTAAGTGCTGGAGTTTTACATCAAGATTTTGCAACACTTCAGTGTTTGACAATTTACATGAAAGAACTTCAGCTTTAATTCTTGGTTCATCATCTTGAAACTCCCCCTCATCTTCACACGTTTCGACCATTGGAGAATCTGAAGTGACAGCTGCAACCCTAGCATTTCTGTCATGATAAGGCTTTAGCATGTTAATATGACACAATTGTTTTGGTTTTCTCCTATCTGGAGTCTTCACAATGTAATTGAGATCATTGAGTTTTGTCAGAATTTCATAAGGACCATGAAATCTAGCCTGCAATGGATTGGACTGCAAGGGAAACAACACAAGGACCATTTCTCCTGGTTTAAACTCACGGCTTCTAGCCTTATGATCATACCAAGTTTTCATTTTTCCCTGACTTGATTTCAAGTTCTCTTTGGCAAGGTCACAAGCTGCACGCAATCTTTCCTTGAACTTGCTAACATAGTCTAACAGACTGATTTGCGGCTCTTCCTCTTGCCATTATTCACTCAATAATAGCAAAGGTCCTCTCACTTCATGACCAAACACTAGCTCAAATGGACTGAATCCAGTAGACTCCTGCACTGCTTCTCTAGCTGCAAACAACAGCAAATGAACCCCTTCATCCCAGTCTTTCTCATGGTCATAACAATAAGTCCTCATCATTGTCTTGAGAGTGGAATGAAACCGCTCTAAGGCACCCTGACTTTCTGGATGATAGGCACTAGAAAGAATCTGTTTTGCACCTAGTTCATACACAACCTGCTGAAACAATCCTGAAGTGAAATTGCTACCTTGGTCTGACTGAATTTCCCTGGGAAGACCAAACAACGTGAAGAACTTTATCAAAGCCTTCGAGATTGCAGTTGCCTTGATGTTACGTAGAGGTATGGCTTCGGGGAATCTGGTAGATGCACACATGATTGTCAACAAGTACTGATTTCCAGATCTAGTCTTGGGTAATGGACCAACGCAATCAACAATGACCCTAGAGAATGGCTCCCCAAATGCTGGGATAGGCTGCAATGGAGCTACAGGTGGGTCTAACTGGTGTTTTCCAACTACCTGACAAGTGTGACAGGTTTTGCAAAAGTTGGAAACGTCTTTCCGAAGCCCAGGCCAAAAGAAGTGTTTCATGATCTTATCAACAGTCTTGTTAACACCAAGATGACCTCCTAAAGGTAAACTATGAGCCATTGTTAAGATCTCATTCCTATAGACCTTCGGAACAACAATTTGCCTGACCACTGCCCAATCTGCATTGGCAGGGATATCAGGAGGGCGCCACTTCCGCATCAACACACCATCCTTGAGATAATACCCAACTGGAACTGCATCTATTTCTTTTTCAGGAAGGGCTCTCCTCTTTAGTACACCAATTTCAGGATCATTAGTTTGCTCCTCAATCAACCGCTTTCTGGACAGAGACAAGTCTCCAGACACATCAGAATCACCAGACCCATCCGGCTGGCTGAATAGAGAACTGATAAAAGTATCTGATAAGTCCTCAAACGGAGAAACCATAGTAGGCCAATCAGAGTCATGAGGCGAACCACCTGAGTCCTGACTATTCAATGTACTGGACGGCACCACAACATCATCTTCTTTAGCCTTCTTGGCCATAGCACGAGTCACTGCGCAAGAAGGATACAGAGATGGGTCCTCATCCCCATTTTCAGTGCTCGGCTGTGAAGTAAGATGTACAGGGGGAACTACTTTGCCCCCAGCCAGGTCATTGCCTAGCAACAGAGAAACACCCTTTATAGGTAGACTTGACATAAGTCCCACCTTTACCTGTCCTGTAACTAAATCTGACTTCAAGAATATAGAGCGCAGGGGTACAGATACAGTCCTCCCTTCAATACCTTGTACAAGTATGAAATCCCCTGAAGCGGTCTCATCACGTAACTCCAAGGAGTCCATCAACAAAAGTGACTGAGAAGCTCCGGTATCCCTTAGGATATATATGGGGACAGGAGTAGTATGCTCATTCAGAGCCACAAATCCCTCTGACACAAATGGAAGAAATTCCTCCCTCACAAAGTCAGCTGTATTAGGCTTTTTAGCCCCACAAGAAGCAGGCAATTTAGCAGATTGGTTGTCTACTACAGGGGTTTCTAACCTTGTTTTCACAAAGGCATTTGGTTTGGTATCCTTTTCTTTTTCTTTCTTAGCTTTAAGGAACCAACAGTTAGTTGTAACATGACCAGATTTCTTGCAATAACTGCAAACTAGACCACTTTTGTCACTGTCAGCTTTCACACTTTGATCAGACCTATTACTGGATTTCTGAGCACCATCACCAGATTTGTCTTTGTCTTTGGGTGAGGAATCTTGGGTATCACCGTAACCCTTTTTCTGAAATTGGGACCATTTATTGTTACTGCTAGACTGAAATTTGGACTTATGAGTGAGAACATATTCATCTGCAAATTTGGCAGCTGATTGCAAGTTCAGTGCTTGCTTCTCATTAAGGTAGGTCTTAACATCATCCTTAACACAGTTCTTGAATTCTTCAACTAACACCATCTCTTTTAGTGAGTTGAAATCATCCTTGACCTCCATAGAAGTACACCAGCGCTCAAAGCAAACCTGCTTTTCATTAGCAAATTCAACATAAGTCTGATTTTCAGATTTCTTCAGACCTCTGAATTTCTGTCGGTAAGCCTCTGGAACCAACTCATAAGCTCTCAAAATAACCTTTTTGACAACCTCATAATCAGAGGAATCATCTGCAGACAAAGCCGAATAGGCTTGTTGAGCTTTACCCTTGAGGACAGTTTGCAACATCAGAGGCCAGTGTTCCTTTGGCCACTGGCAACTCTTTGCTACCTTTTCAAAACACTGGAAATAGTTGTCAACATCCTTTTCTGAAAATGGAGGCACCAGTTTTACCTCCTGGCTAGCCCGAAATTTATTTTCACTTTGAATTTTTATTTTTAGTTGCTCCATTTGGAGTCTTTCTTCTCTATCGAATTTCTCTAATTCAAAATCTCTCTGTCTTGCAAATTTTTCTAACTCAAATTCTCTTTGTTTTTCTTCTCTTGCTAATTTTTCTAACTCACACTGCTTTTTTTTTTCTTTTTCTTCCCTCTCAAATTCTCTTTGTTTTTCTTTTTCCTCCCTTTCTTTTTCTCTTTCTTCCCTTTCTTTCTCTTTTTCCTCCCTTTCTTTTTCTCTTTCCTCCCTTTCAATCTCTAGCATTTTTAATTTAAGTTCCATTTCTATATTTGGATTTTCCACTGGAAACTGTTCCAGATCTCCTGGTGCAAACACATTTTCATCAATGTAATATTCAACTATCTCTCTAGCCAGTCTTGCTTTTCGCATGGCTGGTTTTACCTCTGTCAGCTCCAACTGTCTGCAAATTTCTAGCAGTTCTGTCTTTTTAAAAGACTTCAAAACCCCTACGGTTGGTGATGCCAAGAAATCATCCATTGCTGTTGTCAATATATATCTAGGAAAATTCACAAAAACAATTTTACAATTTGGAATGTTAGATTTTCAATAAATTACTCACACAATGGTCTATCCCGGACCTTGAGCCCCCAATTTGTTATGGCCCCAATTTGTTCTTACATTTATAACACAACAGCAACAGCAAGGGATGACAGACACAATTTAAAACTTAAACACATTTAATTAAACAGACAAAGACTAATAACAACTAACTAACTGACCAAGATTGAAGACATAAAAAAAAAAACAGAAATAATTACAGTCCCTTTTTGTGGGGTGGCTTGGTGATGTCCTGGATGATGAAAATGCTCAAACACAGGCAAAGAAATCCACAAAAGAAACGTCACAGGTCTTGAACAGAATGGCAGGTCTGGTCATCTTCTTGCAATTTCTCCTACTACTTTACTGTCTCAATTCTTTTCCTTATATACTCTTTTGCTGACCCCACCCACATTTAGACCTCTTTTTTTTTAATTTTCTGAGACTTGCCCCAGACATGTCCAGGACATGTCTAAACATGACTCCAGTCTGAGCTTTACCAAAAAAAGGTAAATACTGCCATCTAGTGGCCTATATTCACATTACAGTACCAACACAATCAAAAATGACCTTGGAGAATGGCTCTCCAAATGCTGGGATAGGCTGCAATGGAGCTACAGGTGGGTCTAACTGGTGTTTTCCAACTACCTGACAAGTGTGACAGGTTTTGCAAAAGTTGGAAACATCTTTCCGAAGCCCAGGCCAGAAGAAGTGATTCATGATCTTATCAACAGTCTTGTTAACACCAAGATGACCTCCTAAAGGTAAACTATGAGCCATTGTTAAGATCTCAATCCTGTAGACCTTCGGAACAACAATTTGCTCGACTACTGCCCAATCTGCCTTGGCAGGGATATCAGGAGGGCGCCACTTCCACATCAACACACCATCCTTGAGATAATACCCAACTAGAACTGCGTCCATTTCTTTATCAGGAAGGAATCTCCTCTTTAGTACACAAATTTCAGGATCATTAGTTTGCTCCTCAATCAACCGCTTTCTGGACAGAGACAAGTCTCCAGACACATCAGAATCACCAGACCCATCCGGCTGGCTGAACAAAGAACTGATAAAAGTATCTGGTAAGTCCTCAAACAGAGAAACCATAGTAGGCCGAACAGAGTCATGAGGCGAACCACCTGAGTCATGACTATTCAATGTGCTGGACGGCACCACATCATCTTCTTCTTTAGCCTTCTTAGCCATAACACGAGTCACTGCACAGGAAGGATACAGAGATGGGTCTTCATCGCCATCTTCAGTGCTCGGCTGTGAAGTAAGATGTACAGGGGGAACTACATTGCCCCCAGCCAGGTCATTGCCTAGCAACAGAGAAACACCCTTGATAGATAGACTTGACTTAAGTCCCACCTTTACCTGTCCTGTAACTAAATCTGACTTCAAGAATACAGAGCGCAGGGGTACAGATACAGTCCTCCCTTCAATACCTTGTACAAGTATGAAATCCCCAGAAGCGGTCTCATCACGTAAATCCAAGGAGTCCATTAACAAAAGTGACTGAGAAGCTCTGGTATCCCTTAGGATATATATGGGGACAGGAGTAGAATGCTCATTCAGAGCCACAAATCCCTCTGACACAAATGGAAGAAATTCCTCCCTCACAAAGTCAGCAGTATCAGGCTTTTTAGCCCCACAAGCAGCAGGCAATTTCGCAGATCGGTTATCTACTACTGGGGTTTCTAACCTTGTCTTCACAAAGGCATTTAGTTTGGTATCCTTTTCTTTTTCTTTCTTAGCTTTAAGGAACCAACAGTTAGTTTTAACATGACCAGATTTCTTGCAATAACTGCAAACTGGACCACTTTTGTCACTGTCAGCTTTCACACTTTGATCAGACCTGTTACTGGATTTCTGAGCACCATCACCAGATTTGTCATTTGTCATTGGGTGAGGAATCTTGGGTATCACCGTTACCTTTTTTCTGAAATTGGAACCATCTTTTGTTTCTGCTAGACTGAAATTTAGACTTATGTGTGAGAACATATTCATCTGCAAATTTGGCAGCTGATTTGGCAGCTTGCTTCTCATTAGAAGTAAGCCTGTACGAGCCTAGTGGCCCATCGGGCCGGTGCTTAACCCCGGTTTCCATGGCATGAAGCGACTAGGAGTATTACTACTTCCCCTGGATGGGATACCAGTCCATCGCAGGTACTCCCCCCAGCTCTTAGACAAGTGCCCCTGCCTTGGGTGGAGTGAGGCATGGAGTGTTGGAGTAAAGTGTTTTACCCAAGAACACACCGCAAAGGCCGTGGCCGGTGCTTAAACTCAGGATCTTACGATCTTAAGTCAAGCCTACTTGACCACTGCGCTACTGCGTCTCCTGGCTTGCTTCTCATTAAGGTCTTAATATCATCCTTAACACAGTTCTTGAAGTCTTCAACTATCACCATCTCTTTTAGTGAGTTGAAATCATCCTTGACCTCCATAGAAGTGATGGGTTTGTCCTGCAGCAAAATTATGTCCCAAAACATAAGTCCAAGCTCTGCCAGAACTAGCTTAGGAAAAAAGAACAAGCTGGTGAGCTTGAAAACATGGAGCAGCAGCACAGTCTCCAGACTTAAACCCCATCGAGAGAATTTGGGATGAACTGGACAGAAGAGTGAAAGCAAAGCAACCAACAAGTGCCGCACATTTATGGGAACTTCTGTAACAGAGTTGGAAAGAACTTTCTGGAGAATATTTGATTTCCATTATAAGAATGCCACAAGCGTGTTCAGCCGTTATCTCTGCTACTTTGAGTCAAAAGTTTAAACTAATTTTAGTTCATAAATTGATTCCATGATTTCTAACTTTGATTGTTAATTTGTTCTTTTGTGTCTATGCTTTCTCTCCAGAGTACGAGACATTAAGCTGCATAATTTTCTCGAAAAATACTGGAAAAATCGAGGTGTCCTAAATCGTTTGACCGGTAGTGTATTATGCCTCCTGACAAGATGGCAAAATACAAAATTAGGCTTTTGCCATATTTTAATGCCATTTCAGATGGAAAAATCAAGATTTTTGTCACCAGGACAAAATGCAATAAGGTCTTTCTTTTCACAAAAATCTGGTCTTTCAAAAGGTGGCAAGAAAAATGCCACTTCAAGTCAGCTGATAAACATCACCATTAGATGGCTTATGAGGTGAGAACTTGATGAAAAATAGTAGGTACACACCCTTAGAATGTTGTGAGCGTTCATATCCATCTGTGCTTTTGCTGCATGGCAGCATTGTCGTCCTTCCATCACTTGGAAGATTGACCAGAAGTTTGGGGGTATCTGTCTAGTGCCTGACTGTCCACTGTTTGCCAGCCAAGGTATAAAGTAAGGAATCAAGATCATTCAAGTTGTCTGGCTGGGTAACGTGCAAGGTCACAGCCGATCAGTGACTCGGACAACTCACCAAGTTGACGTCAAAGGGGTCGTGTGTCCGAATCCACTGTCACAAGTCGCCTAACAACTGCGAAAATATGGGGCCATTATTAAAAAAAAAGTACTTGTAAATTTAACTCAACCGATTTATGCACATAAAGTTACAACTCTCCATATGCATTAACAAATATTTTTGCTACAGTAATGGCCCCATGCAGAATTGGCTTGTGTTATGTATGATAATTTTTTGTACAGCTTTATATTCCATTTGTAAATGAAGATTTGTTACATGCTGTTTTGCAGCCCTGCTGGTCAGCTATATTTATTTTGTTCATTGGCACCATCTGGTGGCGTACTTGTAAAATCATTAAGAAAAGTCTAGTAATTTCTCGAAGCTTCTGGCACTTTCCTGCTTGGAGGGGGCGGGATTTCCCTAGAATCCTGTGGATCTTTCTGGAAGGTTGCTAGACTATAAAAAGGCTGTGATTTTAAGCACAGCAGAGACTGACAACAAAGAGAGCAGACAGCAGAAGAGAGCAGACCAGAGTTTTGTTTTGGCAACAGTTAAATAGTGGCAGTGTTATTAGAGAATTTAAATAGTGGATAATTTTTGTACAACTTTTTTTTTGTAAAGAATAAATTTGTTTTAGTTGTACTGGCCAGTTTTCTTTGTTGTGATTTTTCCAAGTCATAACAAATTGGAGGTTCCACCGAGATTGGATTCACCGAAGATTATTATTTTAAATCTTTTGACTAGTTTAAAAACCAGCAATCATGACTTTTGATGTGGAAAGTTTTTTGAAAACTCCAACCCAGGAATTAATTTTGTTGGCAAAGAAGAAGGACTTGCTACAAATAGCCTCAACCCTTGGATTATCTGATGTGAAGTCATCAATGAAGAAACAAGAAATATTCAACATTTTGGTGCAACATTTCATCGATGAAGATATCTTTGGGGAAGAAGCAGCAGAATTAATTAAAGCTGTGGAAGTGCCTGCAACGGAGCTGCAAAGACTTGAATTTCAGCTACGCCTGAAAGAGCTGGAAGAGAGAAGGTTGGAGAAGGAAAGAGAACTGGAGGAGAGAAGGCTGGAGAGGGAGAAGGAAAGAGAACTGGAGGAAAGAAGGTTGGAGAAAGAAATGGAAGAAAGAAGATTGGAGAAAGAACTAGAAGAAAAAAGAATGCAGTACGAATTGGAAATGAAGAGAATAGAAGCAGGTACTGTTCCAAAATCATTTGGACTTTCTGATCATTTTGATGTGGTTAAGCATATCAGACTTGTTCCTCCTTTCTTAGAAAATGATGTTGACCAATACTTTACCCATTTTGAAAAAATTGCTGAAAATTTGAAATGGCCAAAAGAGCATTGGACAATGATGTTACAAAGTGTTCTTACTGGTAAAGCTAGAAAAATCTATAACCAGTTATCTGTCCAACAGTGTGCTGATTATGATTTTGTCAAATCTGCCATTCTGAAGGGTTATGAATTAGTCCCTGAGGCATACAGGCAAAAATTTAGGAATTCTTGCAAGGAAGCCAGTCAAACTCATGTTGAATTTGGCAGGTTAAAGGAACAGTTGTTTGATCAGTGGTGTAATTCCATGAATGTTGAAAAAGATTTTGATAGAATGAGGCAACTTATTCTGGTTGAGGAATTCAAAAGGTGTGTCCAGCCTGATATTAAGACTTTCCTTGAAGAAAAACAAGCCATTACTTTGCAAGATGTTTCTACGCTAGCTGATAGTTATGCATTGACTCACAAGTCTTCTTTTGTCCAGAAATCCACTTTTTCAAAATTTCAAAGCAAGTTTCAGTCCAAGACTTCTTCTAATAACACTTCTAATGATTCTAAGGCCACTTCTGAAAGGAAACCTTCCAGTGAGAAGCAATCCTCTGATTCTTTACCCTCTGTGTCTTGCCATTACTGCAAAAAGCAAGGTCACCTTATTTCTGAGTGTTATGCTCTCAAGAAAAAACAACGAGAAGAAACCAAGCCAACTGCTTTGACAAAGAGAGAATCTCTTGTATCAATGGTCAGTTCACCTGATCTTCTACCTTCTGTGTCTGATCCGGTTATGGAGGGTTTTGAGCCATTCATCACTGATGGTTCTGTCTCACTTTCACATGATTTTTCCTCATCTGCTCCTGTTCGAATTCTAAGGGATACTGGGTCTTCCCAATCTCTTATTCTTGCAGATATTCTGCCTTTCTCGGACAAATCGTCTACTCAGGCTAATGTCCTTATTCAAGGAGTAGAATGTGGTTTTACAAGTGTACCTCTCCATAATGTTCATCTCAAATCAGACTTGGTCTCTGGGCCTGTTACTGTTGGTGTTAGGTCTTCTCTTCCTTTCAAAGGCATTCATTTGCTTCTTGGTAATGATCTTGCTGGGGATAAGGTTGTGCCCTACCCTATTGTAACTGACACTCCTTTGATTCATCAAGAATCTGACTCTATAGAGGAGGAAATTCCAGACCTCTATCCTTCATGTGCAGTTATTCGTTCTATGGCCAAAAAGCCTATTCAGGATGTTGCTGACCTGGACTTTAACCTGGCTGACACCTTCATTGGGCAGTCTTTTCATCAGGAACCTTCCAGTCCTGAGATGTCTGGGAAATCTTCAGACTTGTCCTTGTCAGGTCATTCTAATGACATTTTGTCTCGTAAACAACTTATTCATGAGCAACAACAAGCTCGTGATCTAGCGCATCTTCTACCACAGGCTGCAAGTGAACAAGAGGCTACTCAAGTTCCTGTCTGTTTTTACTACAAAAATGGTGTGCTTATGAGAAAGTGGCGTCCACCCGATGTTCCTGCAGATGAAGAGTGGATGATCACCCATCAAATTGTTCTTCCAAAGTTGTATCGTCAAGAAACTCTTAGTCTGCCCATGACAATCCTATGTCAGGTCATTTGGGTATCAAGAAGACCCTTCAACGTGTCAGAAACCACTTCTTCTGGCCTTCCATGAGGTCTGATGTACAGGAGTACTGCAAATCCTGTCATACTTGTCAAATGGTAGGGAAGCCGAACCAAAATATTCCAAAGGCTCGACTTCAACCCATTCCCGCTTTTGAAGAACCTTTCAGTCGGATCATCATTGACTGTGTTGGACCATTGCCGAAGACTAGGTCTGGTTGTGAGTACTTACTGACTATCATGTGTGCTTCCACTCGGTTTCCTGAGGCAATTCCACTTCATAATATCAAGGCGAAGACTATCATCAAGGCTCTAACCTAGTTTTTCTGCTTTGTCAGTCTTCCTCAGTCTATTCAGTCTGATCAAGGATCAAATTTCATGTCAGGCATATTTCAACAAGTTATGCATGAGCTTGGTATAAAACAATACAGGTCATCAGCTTACCATCCTGAGAGTCAAGGTGCTTTGGAGAGGTTCCATCAAACCCTGAAGAACATGATAAGGACCTACTGCCTTGACACAGAGAAAGATTGGGATGAAGGTGTTCATCTTCTTCTGTTTGCTGCCCGTGAAGCTGTTCAGGAGTCTCTTGGGTTCAGTCCTTTTGAGCTCGTTTTTGGGCATACAGTCCGTGGACCTCTGAAGCTACGGAAGGAAAAGTTGCTCGCTGAAGATGATGTCCCAATGAACTTGCTTCGGTATGTCTCTGACTTCCGTAATCGTCTCTCTAAAGCCTGTGACTTTGCTAAGTCTAATCTCAAAGAAGCTCAGGGCAAAATGAAAGCCAGATATGACCTTCATTCAAAAGATAGAAGTTTTAAAACTGGTGACAAAGTTCTTGCACTTTTGCCAGTTCCTAGAAACCCTCTAAGAGCCCGATATTTCGGCCCTTACACTGTCCTCAAAAAGGTCAGTGATCTAAATTACATAATTTCAACTCCTGGAAGGAGGAAACAAAAACAAATGTGTCACATCAACATGCTGAAAGAATACATTGATAGAGACACACAGCAAAAGCCAGTCAATGTGGTAAATACAGTTGAACTGAAAATTCCGAAGATTGTGACTGCCCCTTAGAAAATGAACCTGGTCCAGTCAAACTTGAAAATTCAGACATTCTTGAAAATATTGACAGCAAGTTGTCCCACCTGGACCCTTTTCAACAACAGCAGCTAAAGCAGCTCATATTTGAATATAGTCACATTTTCCCTGACGTTCCATCAAGGACTGATTTGGTTTATCATGAAGTCATCCTACAAGACGATGCCAAGCCTGTAAAACAGCATCCCTACAGAATGAATCCAGAGAAGCAGGAATACCTTAAACAAGAAGTCAAATATCTGCTTGAAAATGACTTTGTTGAACCAAGTTACAGTGACTGGAGTTCTCCATGCATCCTAGTTCCCAAACCCAATGGAACATATAGAATGGTGACAGACTACAGAAAAGCGAATGCTTTATCAAAAACGGACTCATATCCTATTCCCAGGATTGATGACTGCATTGACAAAGTTGGACAGTCAAAGTATGTCACAAAATTTGATCTCCTCAAGGGCTTCTGGCAGATCCCTCTAACAGAGAGAGCAAAGGAGATCTCTGCCTTCGTCACGCCAGATGGATTATACCAATACAAGGTCATGCCATTTGGAATGAAAAATTCTCCAGCCACCTTCCAACGTCTGGTAAACAGAGTGATTGCTGGACTGCCAGGATGTGAGGCCTATATCGATGATATTATCATCACCAGTGACAGCTTCCAAGAGCACCTCACCTACATCAGAAACTTCTTTCAGAGAGTGAGTGATGCCAAGCTGACTATCAACCTTGTTAAAAGTGACTTTTGTAAAGCTTCAGTTGTTTACTTAGGTCATGTTGTAGGACAGGGTCAAGTCAAACCAGTTGATGCAAAAGTCAAAGTTATCACTGAATTTCCTGAGCCAACAACTAAAAGACATCTCATGAGATTTCTAGGGATGGCTGGCTACTACAGAAAATTCTGTAAAAATTTCTCTATCATCTCTGAACCTTTGACAAATTTACTGAAGAAAAATGCAAAATTTGTTTCGGATGAAAAATGTCAAAATTCATTTGACCAGCTGAAAGCGATTCTCAAAAATGCACCAGTTCTCTTATCTCCCAATTTCAAAAAGGAGTTCAAGTTGGCAGTTGATGCCAGTGACATTGGTGCAGGTGCAGTTTTACTGCAAGAAGACACTGATGGAGTAGATCATCCTGTTTGTTACTTTTCCAAAAAGTTTGATAAACATCAGAAAAACTACTCAACAATTGAAAAAGAATGTTTGGCACTTGTTTTGGCTTTACAACATTTTGAAGTCTATTTGACTTGTCCAGCTACTTCCATCAAGGTCTTCAGTGATCACAATCCCCTCACATTCTTGCACAAGATCAAAAACAAGAATCGAAGATTACTGAGATGGAGTTTACTTTTGCAAGAGTATGATTTGGACATTTCTCACATCAGGGGAAAAGATAATGTAATCGCAGATACACTTTCACGCATGTAATTTTATTTCTTTTCGTGATTGTGAAAAACGTAATTTTACTTTTCTATTTGATTGTGAGACTTACACTGTTTGTTATGTATATGATTGTTATCATGATCAATAATACGTTTGTGTAAAGTTCAAGATTGTTCTGATTATAAAACTGTGTTAATTTTAACAAAAGAAAGCTTTTAGCAAACCTTTCTTTTCTTAAAGAGGGGAGGTGTTATGTATGATAATTTTTTGTACAGCTTTATATTCCATTTGTAAATGAAGATTTGTTACATGCTGTTTTGCTGCCCTGCTGGTCAGCTATATTTATTTTGTTCATTGGCACCATCTGGTGGCGTACTTGTAAAATCATTAAGAAAAGTCTAGTAATTTCTCGAAGCTTCTGGCACTTTCCTGCTTGGAGGGAGCGGGATTTCCCTAGAATCCTGTGGATCTTTCTGGAAGGTTGCTAGACTATAAAAAGGCTGTGATTTTAAGCACAGCAGAGACTGACAACAAAGAGAGCAGACAGCAGAAGAGAGCAGACCAGAGTTTTGTTTTGGCAACAGTTAAATAGTGGCAGTGTTATTAAAGAATTTAAATAGTGGATAATTTTTGTACAACTTTTTTTTTGTAAAGAATAAATTTGTTTTAGTTGTACTGGCCAGTTTTCTTTGTTGTGATTTTTCCAAGTCATAACACTTGTTAAACCCTCACTTGTGCCCATTTTCACCAAAGACTCCACTGTTGCACTGTTTAAAAGCAAGGGTTTCTCCATACTGGAAGCAATAGATCTAACCCTGAATCATGGGGTCCGTGTCCAATTTGATCATTGGAAACATCAATCTGAATTATGTCCTCGCTGCTGAGGATGCTGACAGTGATGTTGGGTGAAAATAGGCTGAAATGGGGTTGTTACATCCCACCTCTGCTGCTTTCAGGTGACTTCCGATTGTGGATTTGGACTCTTGGTTCTCTTTAATATTGCCTTGGCGAGCTGTTTGAGTTATTTGAGTTGTTTGACTCATTTGGACTGACCTTGATTATTTGATTTACGTCATAGCTTATAAACTGGACAATCAGACTTGGCACAGATACCCCCAAAACTTTTTGAACAATCTTCCCAGTGATGGAATTATGACACAACCCAGCGACAGCAGGGACGTGCAGCACAATCACAACTTTCTGAGGTTGTGTTTCCACTCCTTTCCATCAAATTCTCACCTCGTCAGCCACCTGATGATAATGTTTAATGACTGACCTAGAGTGGTTTTTCACTTGCCACTTGAAAGACCAGATTGTGTGAAGAGAACCAAAATGCTGTCTTTTGATTTTACCCTGGTGACAAAAATCTTGATTTTAGATTTTTTGGCCTGCAATGGCATAAACACCTGTCAAAGACCTAATTTTGCATTAGGTCCTCCTGTCAGGAGGCATCAGGTACTTCTCAAACACTTACACCTCATAAACATTCATAAGTAGTATCTTGGCCGTGAAATTAAGGTAGTGTGTTTTCAATCCTGTATCTGTACTGTATTTGCGGCAATGGAAGAATCGATTGACTTTTATTGCTTTTCCAGAGAGGCATGAGAGGAAATAAATTAAAGCGTGTGGTATTGTAATCCTGGACTGCGCCATGTGAACGCGCCAAGCACTTCAGTAATAACAAGCATTGAGCTGTTCATGATGTATACAGTGACACCTGATTTGTTGGTGACAGCCTGTACATGACAGATTCCGGACAGCAACCAAAACTGATCATGAGATGAAAGGTCCAAGACGATTGAGGGTGAGCGCAAGTACCGTTTGAAACATGAGAAAAACAAGCATGCACACGGCCCCAACAGAAAACCCATTTTTTCCCCATCAACAGGAGTAGAAACTCTTCACTTCTGACTGTGGGCACCTGCCTCTGTGTCATTTTTTGGCACTTTATTTTCCTGTTTCTGTTTGAGAGTGGAAAACAGGGACTGTCGCTGACCAACCACGGTAAGGGCAGCCATGCTTAAACGGGCAAAAACTGGGTTTTCTGTCGGGCCCATATGCATGCATGTGTTGCTCACATAGACGGCGTCAAACGGTACTTGCGCTCACCCTCAATCGTCTCGGACCCCTCATCTCATGATCAGTTTTGGTTGCAGTCCGGAATCTGTCACGTACAGGCTGTAACCAGATGTGGCGCTCTTGAGCTTCCATCGTCACTCGTGGTTGCCCTAAGCGGGGTCGGTTAGTGACAGTGCCTGTGTTCCGTTCTCGGATAGACAGCCGACTGATTGTTGAATGGTGACAGTGCAAATGACGCACCACCTCTCGGCAGCTGAGGTCTGCCTGAAACATGCCAAAGACTCTTTTTCTCTCTCCTGTGTCACAAGCCGTTCCATTTCCTTGATGCAGTAGCACATTTTGTTTTTTTTTTTGCTTTATGTAGGCTATTGACCACACCAAAAAGAACAAGTTAAGTGTCACTGTACACATCACAAACAGCTCAATGTTTATTATTACTGAATTGGTGCGTGCACATGGTGCTTGTCAGGATTACGATACCACTCGCTTTTCTTTATTTCCTCTCGTGCCTCACTGGAAAACCAATAAAAATAAATCGATTCTTCTATTTGCCGCAAATACAGTACATACCTCACCTGTGAATTTTTAATGGCGGTGAGTATATGTTCTCTAAATTATAGGCATGAATCATTCATGAGTTAGTTCATTAGTTGCGAGTGAATGAACTGAATCACATTCCCCCTGTTAAAAATAAACAAATCACCTATTGCGCATGTCCCATAAAAAGGGTTTACCCAAGTATAAAAAATGCGTTAACCTTACTTCTTTCCTTTATTCAGTAATTCATACCATTTAGATGTATTCTGATTCAAAGATGCTTTTTTCCCATCGGTGTAGTTGCCAACAAGTGCGTCCGCCGGTGAGCAGGTCATGTGCAGCACGATGAGGATGATGAAGAGGAGGAGGAAGAACAAGTAGAGGGAGGAAGAGGACCTTTGTGTGTGTGTGTGTGCGTGTGTGTGTGTGTATGCATGTGTGTATGTGTGTGTGTGTGTGTTTGTGTGTGTGTGTGTGTGTGTGTGTGTGTGTGTGTGTGTGTGTGTATGCATGCGTGTGTGTGTGTGTGTGTGTGCGCGCTTGCATGTATATGCATGCGTGCTTGTGTGTGTGTATAAATTGGTTAGTGCATTCAAGTGTTTCATTTACCTGTGTGCCTGATGTTCAATATAACCTGAGTGACATAAAATGAAAAGTGAAGAGAAACACTATCTGGAGTCTAATTCTTCTAGCTTTAGGGGGGAAAAAAATCACATAATAATTACTATTAGTACCAGCAATAATAGTAGTAATAATTTAGTCATATTAATAATAATAGTAGCAGTCTTAGTATCTGGAAGTCTAGAGGACTTTATCATGATGTTCAGAGGACTTTTATAAACGTCCCAGTAAGGTCTTCTAGATGTCCTGAGGACGTCCTTCTAATGTCCCCTAATAACGTCCCCAGGACGTTAATGGAATTTTGTGGGGTTCCCTTTAAAGGACGTTAGGAGGGGACCTTTAGAGGACGTCCTGGGGACTTTATTTTGTTTGCTGGGAAGTCACTTCCTTCCTGTATGATTTTATTTTAATGTTAAAAAACATTTTACAAAGGTAACGGTAAGCAAAAAATTCCTGTTAAATTATATGATGATGCCCCTCTTGCTTTTTTTTTTTTTTATTGCGCTTCGCGCGCTGCATTATGGACCCAGACCAACATCGTGGCTAAACAATTTTTTCTGACTTTAGCAGCAGTGGCTAGTTCTGGCTTCACATATTTTTTCCCTCGTGCAAGCAGAGTGGCAAATGTGTTACTAAATTAAAGTGCAGTACAATAACTGATCCGAGTGTGCCATCTAGTGATTCAATATTGTAACTGCGTGCATAAATTTACAGCTCCGTGTCCTCAGGCATGAACATCTGCCTAAAGCGGCTACCCTGCCGAACACCGATGCTCTACTCGAACGCGCCATATGCAGATAATCCTTAAATGAGGAATTACATTCATATCTTAATGCGTAACGTGTAACGAAGTGATCTGTGTCAAAGTAACGAAGTGAAAGTATACTTTTTATCTTTTAAATGTAGTAAAAGTCCCAGTTCCAAAAAAAAAAAAAAAAAAACCGACTTAAGTTTGCAACGAAGCACATGTAGGCCTACACCTCTGTATGATGATGTATTCCAAGTCACTTCATTGTACCTGTTTTCCCTCATATCGGTTGCGAGATTCAATATGAAGATTAAGGAAATAATTCTGGGACCAGCTGCGAAATTCAAAAGGGAGATTGAGGAATGTAATGCATCATACCAATCTAGCGTGAAAGAATCTTAACAATGGTCGGAATGTGATTTTATTTTCCCCTATTCGATCTGGCAACCGATACTGTCCTACATGCTTGTTAACTGTCATATCGGTTGCGAGATAAAATAGGGAAATTAAAAACACATTCCGACCATTATTAAGATTCTTTCACGCTAGATTGGTACGATTTGTTACATTCCTCTATCTCTATGGAATCTCGCAGCCGGCAACAGAGAAAACAAGCATGAAGCTGAAACAAACCAAACCAATCTAGCGTGAAAAAAGATCGCCAAATAATGGTCGGATTGTGCTGGTAATGCAACAAAATCGAATGGAACTTTTTAAAAGACCAGGATGCTAGCTAGGGCAAATGCAGCATGTGCATCCACTATTTTAATCCACCCTTTGCTGTTTATTAGAATACCCAGAAATTTTTGTACCATGGTGACCAATAGGCTATCACCAACAAACAATTGGCGTCAATGCATCATCTTCACATTACCTCGACTTTGCAGGTGTTGCATACTGCTTTTCGAGTATCATTTTTGGACACCGTGAAAAACGACAGCACGGCTTACATTTTTTCCTTCTTCAGTTTAACACCCAAAAATCCTGTGCTGCGTTCATGCCCAAACAAATACTGCATGGCCAAATCCCCACCCCCCTCTCCCCGCCCCTCTCCCTACACACATACACAAACGGCAACTAGAAGGAAATAAACATCGGTTGTTTATATCGGCCCAGTTTTACTCATCGGACCGATGCCGATATGTTAAAAAATGACGAACATCGGCCGATACCGATATGAATGCAGATATATCGTGCATCACTACTATTCTTTCACAAAATACTTTTGGTACCTAAGTACATTTAATGTGAGCTACTTTAAGACTTTTACTCAAGTAATTTTCTTATGGTAGACTTCAACTTTTACCAAAGTAACTTTCAGTAATGGTACTTCTACTTTAACTTAGTTATTTTTCCCAGTACTTTACACACTTTTGTTATCATATTAGCTATGTGACAAAGTGCAATACTCAGTCAGGCTATAACTGTCACTTATGAAAATCGGTCATGCATTCTTTCCTGAAGTCTTGTATTTTATTTATTTTCTTTAAACATTGATTATATCTTTTTTTCACTGTCTACCATATTTGAGGGAAAATTAACCTAAATTTCCCACTTTGCAACACTTTTTTTTATCTGCAGTGACTGAAATAAATTCCAAACAATTCACTTTTTAGGGGCACTATAAAATTGCAAAACTTTATTTTTCGGCCAATTCTCATGATCTTGAAAAGGCCTTGTAGTTGGCACCAAGAGCTTCCAATAAGTCATATATTCATTAAAATTAATTGCATTTCAATTTTTTTGGACACATACTTCTTATTCAACCATCACCAGTATCGTCTAACGCTTTATGTAAACACATGGCATTCCTTCACTCAAACATATTTACTATGCGGTTTCAAACAAAACTGTGGATTCTTTGTCCATAACATGCTCAAAGACGAAACAGAGGAACTGCCGTGTGTTCACAAAAGTGACGTCGCATCCCCGATTAGCACAACTGTAATGATAACTTTATTGTTTCATTACGATTCAGGAACATACACGTATAACTGAACTGCTATCTACATCTGCTGGTACTGTCTGCGTCAAATTCACATTCACAAAATCAATCACTGCTACCCTTACTCCAGCTCTTTGTCTATTCAAACTTGCTTTTGATATGTTTTCCTTACTCAAGACTCCCTCCACCTCCCACTCCCTCATTCTCACTTATTCCCACTATCTCACTCACACACTCTCACTCACTCTCACTCGCCCACTCCCACACTCTCACACTCTCCACACCTACTATTTGTTATGGCCCCAATTTGCTACAACATATAAGACAGCAAGGGATGACAGACAAAATTTTAAAACTTAAACAGATTTAATTCAACAAAGACTAACACTAACCTACAATTTATACTACTGACCAAGATTGATAATATACAAGAAAAAAAATATTTACAGTCCCTTGAGATGGGGTGGCTTGGTGATGTTCTGGGACAGGAAAATGCTCCAACACAGGCAAAAATCCACTTAAAGCTTCACAGGTCTTGAACAGAATGACAGGTCTGGTCAAATGTATCCTTCTCCTTGTAATTTCTCCTACTACTTTACTCTCTCAATTTTTCCTTTTATATACTCTTTTCCAGCCCCCTCCCACCTTTAGACTTTTTTTTTTCTCTGAGACTTTCTCTTTCAGACATGCCCAGGACATGCCCAAACCTAGCTCCAGACTGGGCCCAACAAAAAAGGTCAATACTGCCATCTAGTGGCATTTGTTCACATTACATTTGTAAATAATTTATCAGCTCCAGCTCATGACTAAACCTGCACTTCATATAATTGCGTGAGCTTTGCCTCATTTCACACCCTTTTCTTGGGCCTACATTCTCATACAGCACTTGGCGGCCCAGCCATATACTAGGTTGCACCTCGTCTTGTTATACAGTCTATGGTCGTGGATCATTCTGTTCCTTCCGTCAGGCGCATTACCTTGTACACCCACTTGATGGCGCCACTAACAAATGAAATCTCATATGTGCCATCAAGTTGCTCGGTTCCAGATTTTTTTATCAGCCACTCCTAAAATTTTGCTTCAAGTCAGTTATTGTGTCCTGTCTTTTCTCCATTGTTTGTATAAAGGAGCACTTTCAAACCGGCAATGCCAGTGAATTTTCTTTTTGTAAAAGTGAACTCCTCTTTGGATTGGCCCAATTGGTACACTGAACGCACAATCATATTCTGTTTGTAAGCTGGCAAAACCCTTTCTCAATTCTGCAGCCACACAAGTATTCATCTTGCGCTGGCTAAATAACTGAATCTGAACAGGTGTGGGCTAAGTATGTGTGCAACCTGCCTTTGCTGGCCTCCGATTTGAATTATAGTTCATTAAACGTGTCATCAAAATCGCCCCAAAATGCCAAGCAATGCATTTACTAAAAAGCATATGTCGCTCCCAGAAAATATCATCTTATATTTGAAGTTACAATGGCTTCTTTCTGTTTTTAATGGAAAAAAATCACTGCCAATTCAAGTGCAGCAAATGCACGAAGGTTTTGGAGATGGCATTGATGATCCATTGAAATTTCCAGAGGTTTGGTTCCTTTCAACCAGGGCGAGAGGTGAGAGGAGATGCCTGGGATGGATGCCTGATTGAAGAGATGCAGGTTGCACTAGATGGAGAGTTAGATAAATCTTGGGCTGGAACAGTGTTGGGGTTAAGGGCTGAGGTCAGGTTCTGCCCAATTTTGTCACTCCAAGAGCAAGTCAGAATCCCAGGCCTCACTGACAGTTCACACCAGCTGCTGTACAGTTTTCTGTCAAGAAAATGTACCGCAAGGCTACCCTGCCGACCTCAGATTCGGGAGGATTGAATTTCTCAAACCATTATATTATGCGGCCAAAATTGCCAACTCGTATTAAATTCTACTGCTGTAATATCCAGTGGCGGCTCGTGAATTGGCAACAGGGGAAGCCCAAACAATCCCTTAAAGTTAATGGTTGGTCATGACCTGTTTTCAATCATTCATTTAAATTACAATAACAGAAACTCCGAAAACTCAACATTATCTGATGCGCCAGTTTTCATTAATAAGGCATACCTGTCAACTCTCACGCATTCGGCATGAGTTTAAGTGGCATTGTTACGTTCCTCTGCTGTAAACAGCAATTATTCTATCAACGCTTATGTAAGAGATTTTCGCATGGAATTTAAGTATTTGTACATGGAGGAGTTTGAAGCAATGGAATTGCGTAAAGACGTTTCAAATTATCTTATTTAATTTAAACAATCATGAAACAAATGCATTGCTTCTAACCCCAACCCCTGAGTAAATAAAAGCATGAGAAGTCTGGAGTCGTAATCAGTATGCGTTATTAATGAAAACTGGCCGCATCTGTAATAATGTAGGGAGCTTTCGGAGTTTCTGTTATGGTAAGTTAAATGAATGATTGAAAACAGGTCGTGAACAATCATTAACTTTAAGGGATTGTTTGGGCTTCCCCTGTTGCCAATTCACGAACCGCCACTGGTAATATCAGAGGTGATCTCATTTCAACAGCTACCATGCTGAAGTGTGTTCAAGCAGTATTTTCTCAATTTACAAAATATGTAAAATCAATACATTGTAAGTGAAAGAATCAAAAGAGAAAGAAGTTGATTTATTCTATGTGAAAATAAAATCACGTAATTTGCTAACAAAGGAGGCATCTGCTAGTTACAGTAGAAGTCTCACAGAAGTGTGAAAGACAATTATGGCCATTATAACTGCATTATGCAGCCTTTCTGGCCATCAAGACAGATTAAGATTTTCATACAGACATGATTAGATTTTTTTAAATTCAGTGACAGGTAGGAAAGTAGTTCAACTCGCTTCAATATTCACTATTTGGGTCTGGGAAAAAAATCACTTATCCAGCGTTTAAAAAAAACAAGTGTTGGCGATGATCGAGTAGACCTGCAGTAATGGATGGGAGCAGGATGGCCTCTGCACTGTCGTAGTATTACTACAGCAGGACACAGTTACTACCACCGCCACCACCACCACCTCGGTTCTTGGACGCCGCCAGCTCCCGCTTTAAGTCGCTAACCTGGCTCTCCATCATCCTCGCCCTCTGCTCGAACCCCTGCGAGATCAGCGCTTCCTGTTCCTGTAAATGTGAACCGCCCACCGAGAGGAAAAATTGGCCTCGCACACGATAGACTCACACTGGTGAGACAAATCGATCCGTTTTACGATTTGGCGACAGACTATGGAAATTTCACAAGTCAATTACAGTACCAGTCAAAAGTACGGACATGCCCACATTTTTCTTACAATCCATGTAAAATAGAGAAACAAGCAGCCTTTATGTCGCAAAAAAAGATCTAATTCTTAAATCAAACAAACTAACCACCATTTGTTATCATAATTACTGAGTGTTTTTTTGTTTTTTTAAACTAGAGCAGTTATATGGCTATAATGAGTTTGCAGCTGAGCGGCCGTCTAAGTTCCCAAAGATGTGCTGCACTTGCGGTTTGCTTCTCATTGACCTTCTTCCCAATAAGTCCCAACACAGCTTGACTTTCATTCAGCCGTTGGAAAATGGAGGGAGCTTGTTTGTCTGTTAACTTTGCAAAATACAATTTCTTTGAGAATATCAAAATTTTGGACACGATTCAAAGACGTAAATTGTTCTCTTTTAACTTCTGACTGTTTTCCAGATTGCAGTTGAGATGTTATAGAGGAATTAAGCCATTTAAATTTCTCTATAAACAGAGTGCTGTGACATTAGCAAAGTGTGTCCAAACTTTTGACTGGTACTGTACATGGTAGGACTTATCGAAAAAGATGCAAAAGTTTTGCACTTGAGAGAGAAATAAATCATATTTTATGCATCGCATTAAGATGCCAAATTGCTTGCTGAGAGGGGCCTTTTCTGTGAAGTGTAGATACCTGCAGTCGTTGAACCAGAACTCTCTGGTTTTCCGCCATGATCGCGCTTCGTTCCTGCTCCATCTTCTTCATCAGCTGCCGCTGGTTCTCTTGATAAGCACGCTGCGCATCCCCAATACGTCTCACTGCGGCTTCTTGCTCTCGCCGGGCCACCTCCGCCTGAAACCTCTCCATCTCCGCCCGCGCTTTCTCCTCTGGTGGAGTATGATAGAGGGAACCATAAACGTAAGCTCTTAAAGCACCTCCACTTAAAATACCTCACAGCTAAGATGACTGAATATCGTTTGACATTTACAGCTCAACAAGGGATTGTGAGTTTATGCTAACCACTGTTTTATTGTTAACTGAGAGAAGAAATCTCCATGCAAAAAAATCTCCTGGAAATCTGCAGACGGAACTTATGGCTGAAAAACGAACGAAAAAAAAACCAGGATTTAGAACTACAATCTGTGGCACACTATTAGCCTGGTGTGGTAGGCCAATCACGGTTTCAACCTCACGATTAATCGTTAAGTAAGAGGATGATTTAATGTTTTTCCAAAAGCTGAGGACAACTAGTTGCTCTGGTCAACCTCAGGATTTAACCCCAGCAGTAGTCCTGGGTTTGGAATGGATCGAGGCCTGGCAAACTCCTTTATCTGGGATGCTCTGAAATGCAGTGACACTACCCAGAATACCAGAGTCAGGAGCTGGTTTGAGAGTCTGCTAGTCCTGAATACTCAAGATACTGGCCTTACCTCTCAGCTTCCTTTCTTGCTCCGTGAGGTTCCTGTCAGCACTTAGGATTGAGGAACCCAGGTCATTTTTCTCCTTCATAAAGATCTCCAGAGCTTGTTCTGCCTGTCCGTTGGAGTCACAAAACACAACTCAATAAGCCAGGTGCGTTGGAAGAGTAACACGAACACACACAGGGGACATGCATGTATCGCAAATTCACCTTTCAGTGAAGTGAAGGCTTTCAGTGAGTAATGTCGTATTTGTATTGTCCACATCCTGTCACATGATTTTGTCTTTTACCAAGAAGCCAAGACAAATGTATAACAGGCTGGTCAAATTCATCAACACACCCCCACCCCACAAACACACTTGCAGATGATTCATTGTAGGAATGAATGTTTTTGGGCTCTTTGAGGTAAACTGCACCTGTACACCTTTCCCAGGTGTATCTCTGTAGGTCTGAACAATGGAGTCCAGCTGGAGCCTGTAATCTGCGTATCCCCCTGGTCTCATGAAGGAGTCGTAGTCCACCTTATCCCACAGCTGTTTCAGCACAGCAGCACAGTGGCTCTGGGAGAGAGCAGCATTTTCCCTACATTTCCCATCATACTCCTCTTTAATACGCTCCTGTGGACACAGAGCAAGAATGGAGCACCATCAGAACCAACTTGAATCACAATGCAGATTCATTCCGAAGGTGTCCAAAAGTGAGCTGGAAAAGCAGAATCCTCAGTGGATGACCAAAAGTATTCGTAGGATGTTGAGGGAAAAGAGGAATCTTTATAAGATGTACATAAAGGATAACAATGAGAATACTAGGGCTGAATACTGTAAAATGTGGGCAGTGGTAAAAAAAGAGCTGAGGAATGCTAGAAGACTGTATGAAAGACAAATTGCAGAGGGGGCAAAAACTAACCCTAAGCGCTTCTTTCGGTACTGTAGCAGAAAAAGGAAAGTTAAAAAGCAGGTTATGTGCATAAAGAATAAAAATGGATCGCTGCTATATGATAACAAGCATATTGCGGATGCCTTAAACAGTTACTTTGTTGAGAATTTTACCTCAGAGGGGGTCTTTATTTGGCCAGAGGGCATGTCAAATGCTCAAGATTATTTAGTGGAAATTGAGGTTCGGGATAACGAAGTATTAGACAAGTTGCATAAACTAAAAGCAGATAAGGCGGCGGGTCCTGATGGCTTATATCCTAGAGTGCTCAGGGAAGCTGGTGAGTTCATCTTTAAGCCGCTATTCGCCATCTTCAGACGGTCATTAGAAACTGGAGAAATACCAAATGATTGGGAACAGGGCAATATAATACCAATATATAAGAAAGGGGACCGTACCGAGCCAGGAAACTACAGGCCAGTGAGTCTAACTTGCATTTCGTGCAAAATATTAGAATCTATCATAAAAGATGAGCTTGACTTATTTCTTGAACATAACAGTATCTTGAGGGATAGCCAACATGGTTTTCTGAAGGGAAGGTCATGCCTAACAAACCTGGAATTTTTTGAAGAGGCCACCAGGACTTACGACCAGAGCAGGGCTTATGACATCATATACTTGGATTTTCAGAAAGCATTCGATACAGTACCGCATAAGAGACTAATTTTTCAAATGAGCTCCATTGGAGTTACAGGAGGTATTCTGAAGTGGATTCAAAACTGGTTACAGGACAGAACACAAAGAGTGGTGGTCAATAATATCTCATCTGAGCTGGGTATGGTGGGGAGTGGCGTCCCCCAGGGATCGGTGTTGGGACCCCTGCTGTTCCTCATTTACATTAATGACCTTGATAGGAATATTGAGAGCAGATAAAATTAAATTAAATTAAATTTAAATTTGCAGATGACACTAAATTGGGTGGTTTGGCAAATAGTCTAGGGTCCACTAAAGTGATTCAGGACGATTTGGATAGAATCCGGAATTGGGCAGAAATGTGGCAAATGAAATTTAATCTAGCAAAATGTAAAGTTGTACATGTAGGTAATAAAAACATTAGACAGGATTACTTCATGGGAGGTTTAAAACTGAAATGTGCTGCACAAGAGAAAGATCTGGGAGTGATTTTTAACCTCTTAGAGACTCATCGCAGCAAAATACCTACAACGCTGCGCTAATTAAGTAGCAATATAGTCATATTAAATCAAATGAAACAGGAGAGCCTCTGCTACAAGCACATATGAGTCATTTTTACATACACCAAGCACAACTCAAACGCCAAGCATATTAATGTTCAAATATCAAAATCTGAGTAGCGTGAGAAAATCAACCCTCTCTCCACATTTCCATGTCTCCCTCTCTGATACTTCATGCTACACAAACAGATATACTCTATTCATTTTGGGTATGTCATTTTCAAACAGAAACCTAAAAAAGAGGCTAGGGCTTAAGAGGTTAACCAAACCCTCACAGGTTCTAGCCATTGTGCCGTAGCAGTTAAAAAAGCTAATAGAATGCTAGGATACATTGCCAAAAGTATTGAGCACAAATCTAAGGAGGTGATGCTTCTTCTGTACAACACGTTCGTTAGACCACACCTGGAGTATTGTGTACAGTCCTGGGGACCATACTTTAAGAGAGATATAGAGGCTCTTCAGAAAGTTCAGAGAAGAGCCACTAAGCTTATTCCAGGTATAAAAGATGAAAGCTACGAGAAGAGGCTGAAAATCCTTAATCTCTTTAGTCTTAGGAAAAGGAGACTGAGGGGTGATTTGATTGAGGTCTTTAAATATGTTAAAGGGATTAACAAAGTGAATTGTGTAGGACTCCTTCGACCAAGTGTTGCGAGTAGAACTTGGGGTCACAAATGGAAGTTGACTAAAGGTAAATCTAGCACTGATATTCGGAAATATTTCTTCACCCAAAGAGTAATTTCAATGTGGAATAGCTTACCTGACTACATTGTTAAGGCAGAGACCTTGGGGGTTTTCAAGAGCAGGCTTGACCTAAAGCTAGATACCATTGAGTGATTTAGTATCTGAAGGGATATATTCACAATAGTATAAAGAAACTGGCGAGCTTGGTTGGGCTGAAAGGCCTATTCTTGCCTGTTATGTTATGTTATGTGTTAAAGCTTGGTCAGAGGGTGCTACATGCACTTCACAAATTTTTTCATTAAATTCTAGACAGTGGCCTCTTGTTGTCAGCCACTCATAAAATTTATGCCATTCCAACTATCAGGCAATGTTGTGCTAATTCAGGCTAATAATTGTATCTCCTTTGGCACGCTCTGCTCCAGTTTTCCAAGGTGTCCCACAGGGCCGTGTCCCTGGTCCCCATCTATTCATAATCAACATGCTTCCCCTCGGATCTATTATCTATCAACATGGTCTGTAATTTCATTTCTATGCCGACGACAGACACTCAAATCTATCTTAGTATCTAAACCCACTGTTCTTCTGCCTCTTTCCTCCCTCATTGATTGCTTGCAGGAAATTAGGCACTAGATTTCTTAAATTGGCAAATTTTCTTAAATTGAACTGTGACAAGACTGAGATCCTGTTTGTAGGGTCCAAGACGGCTCTTTCAAAGGCTGAGGATCTCCATCTCGCCATACATGGCATCATTTTCACTTCCTCTAATGCAGTTCACAAGCTTGGACTAATTCTCAAGCCCACACTCACCTTTCTGCCAAATATCAAAACATTATCTGGCGAGCTTGGTTAGGCTGAAAGGCCTGTTCTTGCCATTCATGTTATGTTATGTTATTATTAAAAAAGCTTTTTTCCACTTCCGAAATATTGTCCGTCTTCACGCTTACCTCAGTTTTCATGACACTGAAACACTACGTCATGTATTTGTTACCTCTCGCCTGGATTATTGTTATTCATTACTTGCTGGTCTCCCCGCAAAATCCCTCAATAAACTTCAGTGCGTCCAAAACTCAGCAGCCAGTTTACTCGCTCATACCAGAAAATCTGCTCACATCCCCCCTGTTCTTTACCAAATACTTTGGCTCCCCAGATCTGCCCGGATTCAGTTTAACTTCCTAAAGCCCAACATCCCCCTAGCCATAAGGCCTGCGATATGTGATTTTCAAATTATGTGCCATGTGCCTTTGCCCCTTAAATGCAGAATTGCTTTGAAGCCATTACTGTTTAAAACCACTTGATTAATAATCACTCAATTTATTTACTGAATAATCAAGACCAATATATAAGCCTGTGATTGTTAAAAAAGTATTAAGAAATGATAGAGGGCTGAAGGGCTACATTGACAACGTACTTGATAATGATATTGTATGGATGGAAAAAAAAAACATATTAAACAACAATTTACCCAGTGTTTTCCCTGAATTCCATCTCCCGTCCTAGGATTTTTTCACCAGTGCAACCTAATTAATTTTAAGATCGCACTAAATCATAATGCTTTCAGCGTTCAAAAGAATAGGTTGCAATTGCAGGGAGCATAGTTGCACACTGATTGGCACGCAAAGCGATAAAAATTAATTTGTTAATAATTCAGTGAATTGGTTATTAGTGCATTGTGAGAGTTCGAGGTATGGCATGAATTTTAAATCATTTAATATGTATGCTATGCATGGAACTTTCTTGGTAAGACAGTCATTCACAAGGTCTTTACAGTGCAGTGTCTAGAATGGCAATTGTCTAACTGAAAAAAATCTAAATCTTATCCAAATACCATCTTCAGCCGCTTTAAGTAAATAACATTCTAATTCTGAGATGGAATTTCAAGACATTTCAGTTAATTACCGTTCATGTAATCTCATATTCTAGCCTTCCTCATTGAAGCAAAGTTGTAAGTCTTAATCATTAATGGCAAGGCAGCTTATTGGAAGCTCATTTGTTTAGTAAATTAATTAAATTTATTACCTGATTCTTACTCGATTGAGCGTTAACCTGCATTATGGCGATGTCACCGGTTGTAGAAAGAGTTCCATTTTTACATTAGCAGCCTTCACACAGATCTGAGTCGCCGAAACTGTATTCTTAAAAACGTCTTCTTAGGCGTATCAGTTACTCGGTAACTGTTGAAGGTGACATCCTATAAGCATACATGGAGCTAACACTTGCTTCGCTCTTCGCTCGTATTAAATTGTTCCAGATGCACCTAAGCCGAGTTGTTTATTTCCATTACTTTGAATATCTTACACCAATTCATGGTACTGTGTTGGCTGCTTCATGTACAAAACCCAAAACCAGTGAAGTTGGCACGTTACGTAAATCGTAGATAAAAACAGAATACAATGATTTGCAAATCCTTTTCAACTTATATTCAGTTGAATACACTGCAAAGACAAGATGTTTAATGTTCAAACTGAGAAACTTAATTTTTTTTGCAAATAATCATTAAGTTAGAATTAAAAGGCAGCAACACATTGCAAAAAAGTTGGCACAGGGGCCTTTTTACCACTGTATTACATCGCCTTTCCTTTTAACGACACTCAGTAAACGTTTGGGAACTGAGGAGACCAATTTTTGAAGCTTTTCAGGTGGAACGCTTTCCCATTCTTACTTGATGTACAGCTTAAGTTGTTCAACAGTCCGGGGTCTCCGTTGTCGTATTTTACGCTTCATAATGCGCCACACATTTTCAATGGGAGACAGGTCTGGACTACAGGCAGGCCAGTCTAGTACCTGCACTCTTTTACTACGGAGCCATGCTGTTGTAACACGTGCAGAATGTGGCTTGGCATTGTCTTGCTGAAATAAGCAGGGGCGTCCATGAAAAAGACGTTGCTTGGAACATATGTTGCTCCAAAACCTGTGTGTACCTTTCAGCATTAATGGTGCCTTCACATATGTGTAAGTTGCCCATGCCTTGGGCACTAATACACCCCCATACCATCACAGATGCTGGCTTTGGAACTTTGCGCCTATAACAGTCCGGATGGTTCTTTTCCTCTTTGGTCCGGAGGACACGACTTCCACAGTTTCCAAAAACAATTTGAAATGTGGACTCGTCAGATCACAGAACACTTTTCCACTTTGCATCAGTCCATCTTAGATGAGCTTGGGCCCAGCAAAGCCGGCGGCTTTTCTGGGTGCTGTTGATAAATGGCTTTCGCTTTGCATTGTAGAGTTTTAACTTGCACTTGCAGAGGTAGCAACGAACTGTAGTTACTGACAGTGGTTTTCTGAAGTGTTTCTGAGCCCATGTGGTGATGTCCTTTACACACTGATGTCGGTTTTTGATGCAGTACCGCCTGAGGGATCGAAGGTCACCGGTATTCAATGTTGGTTTTCGGCCTTGTTGCATACGTGCAGTGATTTCGCTTTGCATTGTAGAGTTTTAACTTGCACTTGCAGAGGTAGCAACGAACTGTAGTTACTGACAGTGGTTTTCTGAAGTGTTACTGAGCCCATGTGGTGATGTCCTTTACACACTGATGTCGGTTTTTGATGCAGTACCGCCTGAGGGATCGAAGGTCACCGGCATTCAATGTCGGTTTTCGGCCTTGTTGCATACGTGCAGTGATTTCTCCAGATTCTCTGAACCTTTTGACGATATTACGGACCGTAGATGATGAAATCCCTAAATTTCTTGCAATAGCTCGTTGAGGAATGTTGTTTTTAAACTGTTCGACAATCAGCTCACGCATTTGTTCACTAAGTGGTGACCCTCGCCCCATCCTTGTTTGTGAATGACTGAGCATTTCAGGGAAGCAGCTTTTATACCCAATCATGGTACCCACCTGTTCCCAATTAGCCCATTCACCTGTGGGATGTTCCAAATAAGTGTTTGATGAGCATTCCTCAACTCTCTCAGTCTTTTTTGCCACTTGTGCCAGCTTTTTTGAAACATGTTGCAAGCATCAAATTCCAAATGAGCTAATATTTGCAAAAAATTACAAAGTTTACCAGTTCGAACATTAAGTAACTTATCTTTGCAGTGTATTCAATTGAATATAGGTTGAAAAGGATTTGCAAATCATTGTAATCTGTTTTTATTTACGATTTACGCAACGTGCCAACTTCACTGGTTTTGGGTTTTGTATTATATGCTGACTAAGTAGCATTGACTACATCCATAATATGTGCACTTTCAGCATGGTATAAATTCAACCCAAAAAACTTCACGGCTAATCATTTATTTACCATTGAATGCTCATTCTGCAGAGAAAACACGAGGGTCCCAGAAGACAGAAACCTATGAGAAGGAAACGAAGATCGAGTTTATGTATATTTTATAACTGGGCTGCTGATCATTTGCGAAATTAGGAATTTGCTAATCCTGTATAAGGGGAAGGAAAATAATTCAGAACTGAAACTCCACTAATATCGAATGAAATCAGCACTTCTCCGGCTTACCTTGATGTTTGAGTACCCGGAGAAACATTCGGGTAGTAAAAAAAGTCAAGCGTCAATTTAGTCAAGAAAATGTAGAGTTCATTTTCTATTGCTGATAAACGTGGTAATAAACGGCAGTAGCTACGTATGTTACGGATGGCGCACCGGGTTGCGAGAGCATACGCAGCATATGCATTTGCAGTATTAAAATTAAATTGTAATGAATGGTGTGTGCACCCTGCGAGTCAGCTGGGATGGGCTACAGTTCCAGGTATAGAGAAAGGATGGAATTAATGAGCTTTGAGCAGCTGCATTCGTACACTAAAAATAATTTCGATGGTCATAATTTATTTCCCTGTTAAATGAAACTAGTTCATCAACATTTTATATCCCGAGTAGGTATATAAATTGTTTTTCCATAGTATAGTTAAGCCGAGTGCTATGTTTGCCCGTTCAGTGCGGAGCTGTTGCATGGGTTTTGCAGTGGACATAGGTAAATTTCTGGAGAACATTGGTCGTGAACACGCATCCTGTATGGGAGTGCTTTGGGCGCGGGCTGTTGTCATAGATACCTCAGGCGTCAGCGCGTTCATGAGCCTCACACAACCATGGACCTATAATACATCCATGGTTTCATCAGTGTTGTCAAGGCTTTTTGATACACGGTGGCTACCGTAGTTGCAATACGTGTTTGAAAAAGTGAGGCGCTAGAGTGCACTATGCGTTTGAAGGTAATAAACGATTATAACGCTGGATGGGAGTAATTAATACACAATGTCCCTTTAAGGCAAGGTAAGAGCACGGCCATAATCCCTTTTGTGGAAACTCTGGAGTTGAAGAGGTTTTAAGCCCCTCATCATGACATACAAAGCACTAAGGGGTCTATTCTCCCATTTGCGCGTAAGTCCTTTTTTACGCAATTCGAGTTAAGCGCTTTTGAGTTAGGCGTATTCTCCCCTACTCGCATTGATCACGCCCACAGCGCTTAACTTCAGAATGTAGGCGGCCTTATGAAAGAGGTGTGACTGATCCAAAAGAGAGGCAGACTCTGTACGAAGCTCATTGATTATGGATATCAGGAAAACGAGGATCAAGGATTTTCTGATTAACCATGAAAATGCAGTTGTGGTCCATGGAAAACGCAAACCAGACTTTAAACTTGATTATCGTCGGCCTGCTGATAAAACCTCGTATCTCCAATCTCGTATGTACACTATTCTTAAAAGAAAATTAAAACTTTTTTATTTCAAACTATATTTATCAATTTATATTATTTTTTTTTTTAAATTTAAAATTTATTTTTTATTTTCCTATAAAGTTTATCATTTTGAAGATACAAGGTTTTATCAGCAGGCCGAAAATATGCCTCTGTAATCGTAGGCCTATGTATGTCTGTGCCAATTACAAGAAGTAATGCAGGCATCTCCTTTTTATTATTTATTCTAGCCACCATGGCATTAAAGCTATGCAAGCAAACATGTTGCCGCGATAATGAAATGATAATAAATAAAGATTTTAGCGCTTCTCAACAAGCGCAATCAGATCACTGAAAATGTTCCCGTCCTACACCAGCCTGTTTGTTCTGTGGAAGACAGGGAAGAAGACAAATAAAGGGAACATTCTAGTCACACAAAAAAAGACAATCAAAGACAGTTTATATGATCTCATTTAGAAATTGCGCACTTGAAATCTCAAACTACTCAGATGTCAGGTGCGCAACTGAAGGAGATGGAAACGCTTTAACAAAGGATTCTTACCCCGCACGCCGTCTTCCCCCCGCCCCAAAACCGCCACCGCAATCACACGATTCTACATCCGTAGCCTATTATGTACCATTTGATTTGAGCTACATATTCGCTGAACTTCTGCCTAATAATTTATTATAATCAATTATCCCATTTACTGATAATGATTCTTCCCATGTCGGCTTTTCTTTATTGGCTAAAATTCATTAACAAATGGGTAGTGCTTTGGTATTGGCCAGGGTAGGGCTCAATCTAGTAGCTTATTTAATAATATCTTTATTCACATATTAAAATACACAGTATTATCAATGGTAAAAATATTACAAAGACACAAGTTAGTTAATACAGATATCCTCAATTAGAAAATCAATCTCATTCCTCATGAGAATATCACAACTTTTTAGATTATCACGAACATATAGGGCAGTCGCATCTGTAAATAGAACATGAAAACAATGATGGTGACGTCAAGCCAAAGCCGAAAACCAAATTTCACAGATGTTGGTGTTGTATGGCAAGGGGGCACTGAAGGCTGATCCGAGGAAGAAAGCTGCGAATTGTTCTGGATGTGGCTTCGGTGAGGAGACGTAAGCACAGTATCCCCGATTTAAAGCATAAATGGAGAGATCTGTGGGGTGCTGTAAAAGCCAGGCTCTCTGCACACCGGAGAAGTGTACACGCAACAGGTGGTGGGCAACCATCATCCCCTGTGCATTTCACTGCACTGGAGGAGGAGGTGGCATCCACTCTTTCTGCAGTGGAAGTGCATTGAGAAGCACTTGGAGCGTCAACGACCTGTGTCAGAAACCTTAACACAGACGCATGTGATATGTGCATGACATCACCAGCCACTCTCTGGAACGACCCAGATGCCAGGACTGATAGCGCAGTTGTGACCTTGATGACGACAGGTATGTTTTGTGGGTGATTGCTGCGGCTGGGTAGCTGTTCATCCAAAAGTCAGCAAAGATAGATGATTGCCTCATGCGCAGTCCAGACGAAAGCGCTGGATGCACTCGGTGTTTGTTAGTCCAAGAATGTCCAAACGAGGCCGATATATGCGTGGTCACCTTCACGCTCAGCGTGCTCCTCTTACTCTTTCCCAATCATGCAAGAGTGCAAGCAAATGCAGAGCTGGCATTTTGGTTTTAGATTTTGAGGGCATGGTAGAATGATGGTCTTATGTATACTCGTATTAATTAATTGCTATGCGTTTGTAATTGAGCTAATTGGAGAAGAGGCTAATGCGTAATATCATGTAATGATTTTGTTAATTTAATTTCGATAATTTCCATAACTTATTATAGCTATGAGAAATGTAGTTTAGAAATAAGGAAAAACAATTGAAAATTGAATGTCTCAACCTTTACCATGTTAAATAAAATAAAATTAATGTTAAAATTTGGCCTATAACCGACATCAAACGCAATATTCTATTTCGCCTTATGTTGGCGCTTGACCTTAATATAGCCCTCAAAAGCGCTTAACAGAAAAAGCGCATAAGCCAGGGGGAGAATACGCGTAAGTGTTTTTTGCCTGAGAAACGCCTGGAAACGTCCCGATTTTGGCCTTGCTCCACCCCAAGTGCGTAACTGCCTTCAGGACGCGTAATGCACAGACTTAAGTCGAGGGGAGAATATGCTTAGGCTGTAAAGTGCGTGGCTACGCGCTTTTTTCGACTTAAGTGCATGGGAGAATAGACCCCTAAATGCGCTTGCCCCTTCCATTTTCACTGATCTCTTCCATCCTTACACACCTGTTCATTCACTTAGGTCCTCTGATACTGGTCTGCTCCCAATTCCTTGAACATGACTGTCCACTTTTTGAGCCAGATCCTTAAGCGCCATTGGTCCTAAACTATGGAACAATTTACCCCAGCACCTCCGTGAATTCAACAAGTCAAACATTCTTTAACACTCAACTCAAGACATATCTTTTCACCCAACACTATCACTCACTACAAACATAATCTTATCACTTTGAGATAGGATCAGCACTACAGGATGAGGCCTAGCCATTGATTTTAGACATGTATAATGTACTTGTGTTGTGTTTTTACTGAATGTTCACTTGTATACTTTTTTTCTGTATTCCATGTATTTTACTTGCTGTTTTGTTTCCATTGTAAAGCAACCTTGGGTCTGAGAAAGGCACTATATAAATAAAATGCATTATTATTATTATTATTATGGTATGAATTGAGACATAATCATCTGGGGTCACTTGTTGTCTGAAAAGAAGAGAGATGTAAGAACCTTTGCTGCTTTTAAATCTGTCGTCTCACCATAAGCCCTTTTTGATACTTCTGGTCCTCATCCTTGAAGGAGCGTTTCATAAATAGCTGCAGCGCCTCCTTCAGGCAGCCGTCGTGAGCGCCGGAGAGCTGCTCGTGAGTCTCAGTGTGCAGTTTCACCTGCCCTCCCAGCAGCTGCCTGTAGAGGGCGAACGACTCCTCCACCGCCTTTGAGTTCTCAATTTCAGACAGTGCCATCACCGCGTTCTCCAAACACGGAACACTGCCACTCCTAATGGCGTCCACATACATCACCGCCAGGTTCCCCAGCACTGGAGTCACGCAGAAGATTCACTTCAGAACAAAAAACAACCTTTGAAAATCCCTAGCACTCCTACGTGTTCCAGCTATTTGTCCCAGTAAATTTTAAAATTGTGTTTTTTTTTTTTACCACTATTTGACCAGAGGATGTCAACTGAGAGCACACCCCTCTTTTTCACAGATGTCATGGGAGCAATGCCAGGGAGCAGTTGCTAGTTGAGACAGCAATAAGGTTAATGTCCCCAGACTGGTTTTGAGGCGAAGGACCTTTTTGCACATGAAACCAAACGAGAGTGATTCTCCCATCTTGGGGCCAGAATTCCAAAGACCTTTTGCATGTGCAAGATCTTTTAGTGTAAATATGTGATCAACAGTTGGCTACAGTTTCTGTTTCACCCTAATCATTGACCAGATTACTGGTTTTTCATTTGATAAAAAAATTTTGGCTTTCAAAAAAGTCTTAGTGAACCTAGGCCTTGTTCTCTCAATCAATCAATCAATCAATGTTGATCAATGTTCTCTCAATCAATCAATCAGGAGACACAACTATGTAAAGCTGTGTGTCATCAGCATAACTGTGGAAATTAATGTCATGTTTCCTGATGACGTCCCCCAGTGGCAACATATAAAGTTTAAAAAGAGTTGGACCCAAGATTGAGCCTTGGGGGACATCACAATTAAATTTATAGCTTTTTGAGGAACATTTGTCCATGCTTATGAAAAATTCTCTGCCAGTACGATAGGATTTAAACCAGTTAAAAACTCTCAAAATGCAAGTCAAGCTAACCAATCCCACCAATGAAATGTCTGAGTGCTTACTCTCCCCAGTGACTGTGAACCCTCCGCTGATGTTTTTCGCTTTGGACTGCTTGAAAATGTAGTTGCAGAAGTCGAGTGTTTGCCGGACGAAGTTTGGTTCCAGGTCAGCGTCAGTCAGTTCCTCTATGATCTTCAGCTTCTCCTTGGAGGCGGGCTGGTCGAACACAAAGCACTTCCTGGTTGGGAAGTAGTTCCGGATGCACTCTCGAGGGCCGTTGCTGAGGGCAATATGCTTGGAATGACCTTAAGGACACAAACACAGCACTGGCTTTTTATTGGGCTGACACTCAACATCATAAAAAATGCTGGCACTCCCTCATTAGAGGATGTTTTTTATGGATTATAAAAATCTTAACATCATTGCATACAAAGACTTTTCAAATAATCTGTACTTCCACTAATGTGAAGAAGATCAAACTCCACCCTTGCTCACAGTGAGAGCTATACCTGGTTTTTTGAGGCTGATGTAGAAATTGACAGGCCTGTACAGGGCCCAGACCTCAACCTCAACCCCTTCAAACACCCTAAAGACAATAACACCCAACTTAACAACAAACTGAGCAAGGCCTATTCATCAGACATCACCAAATGACCTCATAATTGTCTCTCAGACTGAAACTATGTTCTAACATCTAGATTCTGGGATATGATTTTGAAAGAGCAAGTGGCCTCATACTGTAGGTCAGGGGTGGCCAACCCTGCTCCTGGAGAGTCAGAGCATTTTTCGGGTTTTGGCCTTATTCTTAAAGGGACTATGTCAGCTGGGGCACTTGTGTAGGAGAGTCCACTCAATACACTTTTACATACACATGCAGTGTGGCATCAAGGGAGCAGAATACATACAAACCCCAAGCTTATTTGTACAGGGATAAAGCTCATCTTCATCACTGCTTTAACTAGAATGTGTTTTTACTCTCCCCTTCAGCCCCCCTTCCCTGCCTAACCCATTGGACAGACAGACAGACAGGCAGACGGGCAGATGGACGGACAGACAGACACATACTAAAAGACTCCACTTCAGGACCTGAGTAGTAAGTATGCAAAGTTTCTTTAAGATCATACGAACGGTTTTGGAGTTACGCTCTGGAAACAAAGTGGGAATGCTGATGCAAACGCGACGGGGAACGCTAACGCGAACAGGAACCGAGCCTAAAACAATACGTCTCCCCTCTCCCTCTGGTTTGGGGGGGGGGGGTGGGGGTGGGAAGACATAATGATAGTAGGCTGCCTGCAAATGCCGAATCGCTAGCGTAGCCGTATATTATCCTAGCCAGTCTGGAGCTAGGTTTTGGGCATGTCCTGGGCATGTCTGAGAGGGGAAAGTCCCAGAGAATTGAAACAGTCTGAAAGGTGGGAGGGGGCTGAAAAAGAGTATATAAGGAGAAAAAATTGAGAAAGTAAAGTAGTAGGAGAAATTGCAAGGAGAAGGATACATTTGACCAGACCTGTCACTCTTTTCAAGACCTGTGAAGCTTTTTGTGGATTTTTACCTGTGTTGGAGCATTTTCCTGTCCAAGAACATTGCAAAGCAACCCCATCTCAAGGGACTGTAACTTTCATTTTTTTAATATATATTTTCAATCTTGGTCAGCCATTGTTTTATGTTTAAGTTTAAAAAATTTTGTCTGTCATCCCTTGCTGTCCGATATGTCATAAATTGGGACCATGACAATGGCAATGCAGAGAAATTGTTTGTTATACGTTATAGCCTGTGCGCTTCCCTATTGCTTTCAGCGGTAGAGTCAGAGAGCTTACCCAGACATTGGAGATGCATCAGGCTAACCCCGGTCATGGATAAGTATAGCGATCATTTCTTAAGCACCAAAAAACAAGCCCCAAGCTCTGCAAAATCTACGTATAGTCCAACTGCAGCCCAACTCGGCAGACACATACAGCACCTCTCCATTTAGCTTCAACTGTAGTGGCTACAATCAGGCAACGTTATGATGGAACTGTCACATTGATGCTTACCGAAGTAACACAAGCATACCGATCAGAATTGCTGCATATAAGTTAACCAGGAGCATTTTTAATTAGCGGAGCACGCGAACTAACATGCAGTAGCTGATAAGCGGTCATGACTTTGAATGTAATCTGTCGCGCGAAAAATTTGTTTCGTGTCCAGGGTGAAAGCTGCTTAACGCACCCATAACACCTGTATTCGCGTCTTTGCATTGACTTTGAATGGAACTAATCTGTTGCGCAAAAAATTTGTTTCGTGTCCGGTGTGAAAGCCGCTTGACTTGCCCCATAAGGTGTATTCGCGTCTTTGCATTGTCTTTGAATGTAGGCTTATCTGTCGTGAAAAATTTGTTTTGTGTCCGATGTGAAAGCAGCTTTATGGATAGTACGCGACAGCTAGAGTGAGCTTGGTTATGTTATGAATATAATACAGGTTTTACAGACCGTACGTTCCGTTAACGCGGACAAGTTGCTTATGTGGTGCAAGCAAATTGATCACTTCTACAGGAAAGAATAACCTATTTAATCTCCACCTTTTTCGGCTTTTTATTAGCCACAACAATTTCCAAAGGGGGATGAAATTATGTCAAGGTAGTGCAGAGAAATCATTTGTAAACCGGTAGAGCCTCTGCATTTCGCATTGCTTTTATGGTAGCACCAGAGAGATTGCTCAGACATTTGTGAAGTATCCGGCTGATCCCGGTCATGGATAAGTGAAACGATCACTAACTGTAGTGGCTACAATCGGGCAACATTGTGATGAAACTGCCACATGGATGCTTACTGAAGTAACACAAGCATACCGTTCAGAATTACTGCATATAAGTTAACCAGGTGAGGAGCATTTTTAATTAGCACGACACCGAGCGGTCGTAACCACAGAGATAAACCCTTGCAATACAGGTTTTACAGACAGCAAGTTCTGTTACTGTTCACAGTTGTACTGAGCATCCAAATTACAAACAAGTATTAAAAATTAGCTTCAAATGAGGTTTATGTTCACACACCTTCTGCAGAATTTCCCCCTACATCACTCTTGCATATTTAGGACACAAACATTAGCAACAGTAACTTGGCTAAGTTAGCCGCTGTGCAACAGCTACAATCCACTGGCTATCACGTCAGAATGGCTTATGCAGTAAAAGCAATTTACAGCTTCTCTGTCTGTGAGTCACGGACAGTCGCGACCAATACAGGCTTTATCTTCAGATATTTTACAAAGCCTGCATTTGAGGCCAGTTGTTAGTGCTAACTATCGCTAGCCGTCCTGCTAGCCACCTGTAAAATGTTACATTATTTACTGTTATATGGTTACTTACAGCTTGTGGCTCCGAGCGCTTGATCGATGCAACTGCTTCAGGTTTGAGAAGCAGCTGAAACACTTATCCTGTGTCGAATCATCCTTTATTGACAAAGTTGTCTTTGGTGAAATGCTGAGCACAAACAGCTAACGTTCCCTTTAGCTGTGGCTGTTTGCTGCCAGCAAACAAAAACGCGACCTACTGATTTCTGGTAGCATAGTCTTTTGGAAGAGAAATATTTGTTTTTCTTCGCGTCCAAAAGTAAACGGACAAGTAGCTTTTGGAGAGATACTGACAAAATTGCACCTCAAAGGATCTGCGGTTCTTCTTTTGTATTTCTAAAAGTGTAGAGGCTACTAAGGCATGGTTTGATCTGCCGTTGTTAGTATTGAACGGTATTGAAATAGTTTACCTTGCATTTCCAATGTGTTTTCACTCAGAGAAATATGGATGGATAGAATTATTTATTCTTCATGGGTCTCAGCAAAGACAAAATACGGCTACTCTATCAACTCGGCGTTTGCAGGCTGTGTACTATCATTAAAACAGTGAGGAAGGAAAGCTTTATCCATTTTTATACCATGGTCTGGGTGAATACTCTTTTCTGGATGGTAGTTATGCGTTAAAACTGTGGAACACACGGGTAGTTCGGCTATGGTAGTTTCACCGTTCAAAATTCATCCGCTAGCCAACCTGAAACCACAGCAACATTAGAGAGCATCACTGTCAAACTGTCAAGAGCAGAGCACAACAAAACACAAATGGATGATTTTAACATTTCTTTTAGCGTGTTTGGAGAGCACAAGAGTTTCGATGAATGGGACCCAGCAGAAGAGAAGGAGATGGAGAAGAAAAAACCAAAACCAAGTAGGGATGGGTATCGTTAACATTTTAACGATACCACTACTCTTTTCGATACTGCTTATCGATCCAGTACTTTAACGGTTCTGTTATCGATATTTTTTGAGGAAGAAACAAAACCGCAAAGAAATTAAGAACATAAATTACTTTGCTTTGCGAGAAAATTGCTTTGACAAAACATTGTTCTTTTTACATTTTTCTAACTTGAAAGGTAAAACACAATAAGAATAAGCAGTTATTTAAAGAAGGAAATTGCAGTGTTTTTAACAAATTACGATGTTGTTTGCACATCTGACTGCTCATCGCAGCACTTAGAATAAAAGTATTGAAAAAAATATATCTAGGTATTTTATATGGTGATGTAACATTAATTATGTTATGGCCCCAATTTGTTATAACATCTAAGACAGCAAGGGATGACAGACAAAATTTTTAAACAGATTTAATTAAACAAAGGCTGACAACTAACGTATGATTTACACTACTGACCAAGATTGACATATAGAAAAAAATATATATATTTACAGTCCCTTGAGATGGGGTTGCTTGGTGATGTCCTGGGACAGGAGAATGCTCCAACACAGGCAAAAATCCAAAAAAAAAACTTCACAGGTCTTGAAAAGTGAAGTAAGATGAACAGGGGGAACTACATTGCCTAGCTACAGAGAAACACCCTTAATAGGTAGACTTGACATAAGTCCCACCTTTACCTGTCCTGTAACTAAATCTGACTTCAAGAATATAGAGCGCAGGGGTACAGATACAGTCCACCCTTCAATACCTTGTACAAGTATGAAATCCCCAGAAGCGGTCTCATCACGTAACTCCAAGGAGTCCATTAACAAAAGTGACTGAGAAGCTCCGGTATCCCTTAGGATATATATGGGGACAGGAGGAGAATGCTCATTCAGAGCCACAAATCCCTCTGACACAAATGGAAGAAATTCCTCCCTCACAAAGTCAGCAGTATCAGGCTTTTTAGCCCCACAAGAGGCAGGCAATTTAGCAGATTGGTTATCTACTACAGGGGTTTCTAACCTTGTTTTCACAAAGGCATTTGGTTTGGTATCCTTTTCTTTTTCTTTCTTAGCTTTAAGGAACCAACAGTTAGTTGTAACATGACCAGATTTCTTGCAATAACTGCAAATTAGACCACTTTTGTCACTGTCAGCTTTCACACTTTGATCAGACCTGTGACTGGATTTCTGAGCACCATCACCAGATTTGTCTTTGTCTTTGGGTGAGGAATCTTGGGTATCACCGTTCCCTTTTTTCTGAAATTGAAACCATCTATTGTTACTGCTAGACTGACATTTGGACTTATGTGTGAGAACATATTTGTCTGCAAATTCGGCAGCTGATTGCAAATTCTGTGATTGCTTCTCATGAAGGTAGGTCTTAATATCATCCTTAATACAGTTCTTGAATTCTTCAACTAACACCATCTCTTTTAGTGAGTTGAAATCATCCTTGACCTCCATAGAAGTACACCAGCGCTCAAAGCAAACCTACTTCTCGTTAGCAAATTCCACATAAGTGTGATTGTCAGATTTCTTCAGAATTTCTGTCGGTAAGCCTCTGGAACCAACTCATAAGCTGTCAAAATAACCTTTTTGACAACCTCATAATCAGAGGAATCATCTGCAGACAAAGCCGAATAGGCTTGTTGAGCTTCACCCTTGAGGACAGTTTGCAACATCAGAGACCAGTGGGCTTAACAAAAAGAAAGGTCAATACTGCCATCTAGTGGCATTTTTTTCACGTTACAATCACTAGAAGGGGGGGGGGGCTACATTTTATCTCCACAAGGACAAAAATATTTTAGTAGAGGCAAGGATATAGACCAGAGAGGGGAAATTCCACACACCCAAACTATAAATATGGTTATATTAATGTACTTAAAAGATGTATCAGAAATTAAGCAAATAAAATCCCAAATCTGAAACTTTATTTACAAAACAGTAGGCTAAGCATTTAGGGCTGCCCCCAAAATGTTTAGAGCCGGCCCTGGAATTATGAACAGGACGCTGGATACTTTAACATTCTCTGACTGTGTGGAAATGTCATGTTTTCACATCACATTTGACGGAGAAAGGCATTAAAACGTGAGTCTGGGACTGCAGGTAAAGCACACTCACGTAGGCTGATTGGAGTAAAGAGTGAAAAAAGAATGAATACTTGAATCTTCGTATTGATCAGTCAAATCCAAAATGACTGCGTAATGCATCAACCGTCATCAGAGACCTGAGTGAATACAGATCGATCAGATTCAGAGTTGATCATTCTTGACAGTGAGTTCCAGTGGCGGGCGGTGGACAGAGAACAAGGAGGCTGATAAACATGTCTTTAAACTGCTTTTTGGTTTTGATCTGTTTTCAGTCAATATCCCCGGTAAAAGATACTTGAACTCTCCCCTCTCAGGAGTTGCTAATTGTCTTCATTAAGATGAGAAATCAAATGTACCAGTTGAACGCAAAAAAGAGCGCATTTCAATATTTTTCAATTAAACAATCATTTTGCACAGGTTTGACGACTTGCTTAGGATGCGACAAAATTTAACACGGAAAATCCACTGTGGTTTTTTCGAGAAGAGTTGCCTATTCAGACATGTTAATTAAACATTTTATATAATTTATTATTCACTCGCCTAAACCTTCCATTATAAGGGAAACTAACCAAGAACAATGATTAAAATCTGGTCATCCGTTTCAAGGAATGTTTTCCGCCCCCCAGCAAAAATAATGTTGACGGATAATAGGAGCGATCTGATATACAATGCGGCACATCGTCAGGCAGATATGACGGCAGAAAATCAAGGGTGAAATGTAAAATGTCGGCGAGTGAACTTCCGCTCATATCCGCGCTCGTCGAACGCTAGCTAATATAATGGCAATTTCTAGCATTTCGTCCCAAAACGTGAACTCCGGCTTTGACTTATTTGCAGTGATTTTTTGAATTTCGCGGTATTTTCATGTTCATATCTATACATCTATGATGGTATTCGACTGCGCAGCTGCGCAATGCTAATCACATTTCGTCAGGCATGCACTGGCATGGCGAAGCTGGTCTTATTACCGGAAGTACGTACGGATGTCGACAAAAAATCCCCTTCCTTTATCTCATCTCCCGATTTACGAGAGTTTTGCGCTTTATTAGATCGCTCCTATTGATGGAGTTGGAGAGATTAATGTGCAAGATAACGTTTATCTTGTGGAAAAAAAAAAAAAAACGCGACTTAGTACCGATAGCAGAACCGTTAAGGTCAGAGCTTATCGATACTGCAGTCTTGAAGAACGTAGCCCCGGGCTCGTTCAATACTGGGGCTTGGTACCCATCCCTAAAACCAAGTGGAAAATGGCACAAGAAACTTTCACCAAAAATTCCTCAATGCTTTGATTTAATATTCCTGGCAAATGACCATGTTTGTAGGTGTGCATTACACGGTTTTAAGGCACTTCGTGGAGGTAAGCACCCTCCGCGATTCGCCTCCGTGTTGTGCCTTAAAACTGTGTGATGCACACCTACGAGTTGATTATTCCTTAGACAAATAAGCTTGGGGTTTGTATTTCTGCTCCCTTGATATCACAATGCATGGATATATCACTGTTTATCGACTGTGTGTGCCCCAGCTGACATAGTCCCTTTAACTTAATTGATCAATGAAAGCTGTAAATTACACATTAATCATCTCACCTGGTTTCTTGCGTTGAAAGTACGAAGATAAGCATACCCTGATGCTGCAGTGTCCGTGGCCAATTGCGTTATGTAATTCCATGGCTCATTCGAGATTAAGCACCACCATTCTTTGGATGATAATGTACATTGATAATGCCTTCCTCATCTAAATAACACCCAGCTTTGTCACATTATTACGACCAGACAGTTTTATTTCAGCTGACTCTTTTATCCAAGGCAACTGTTGATTAGATAAAGCCAGGGCCAATCTTCCATAAATTAAAGTGGTTTAACCCTTTAATTGCCTCAACCTTTTGATAGACCTAATTTTGAGTCACTGCATCAGGAAAGTGTCTTGAACTTAAGCTGATTAAGCCATCTCTGACACTCAGGTGTGATGTGTGCTATGCTTTTAAAAAATCAAATCAGTTTAGTTGAACACAACTTTAAATTAGATGCAGTGACTCAAAATGTGTTCTACCATAAGGTTGAGTGGACAGTTAAAGAGTTAAGGGTCTGGCTCAATGGCCATAGAGATCTTGTTTTGGCTACACTGGAGCTAAAAAACTCTATTCTCTGAGCCCTCAGTCGAGCAGACTAACTTTTTAACAGCTTCAGGGAGTTCTCCAGATACTGGTCAGCAGTGACTTTCTGTCCGTCGATGATCAGCTCCAGAGTGAAGTCCCTCACAGCCCAGACGAATGTGGGGAAGAAGCGGATGAATTTTGTAGCGGTGTCCTCCTCCGTCTCCTTTTTGGACTTCACCTTAATGTGTTCCGTCAGCTCGGTGACATAGCTTCAGAGTCGCTAAGGAGGATCCGCCGCAGTTGTACGATAAAGACTCGTAGTCTTCAATGGTGGTGTGAGGAATTTCCAGGAGAAATGCTAAATACAATACTAACCCTACTTTTATGCCACTTGCAATAAATGGTGTACCAGTCAAAAACAGACAGACTTGGAAAAATTCTCAAAACCGCAAGAGAGTAAATTCCCCGCAATCCTTGTCATTGGCTTGAGTCTGGAGCTATGTGTCAACAGCGGCCTCATTCCAAATTCATACAAAGACAAGAACTCTCATGTCATACATCTGCCGTAATGTGAAAATAATGGAAAGTTATAACTAACTGTTGCATAGATAAACATGTAAAAACAGTGTAATAACCACTATATTTGACTTGAATTCTTCCTTATTTGTTGATGACATTCTGACCTTATATGTCTCAGACCAATTCATTAGAGAACCTTTTTTTTTGAAAGATGAGGATGTGTTCCTCTACACACATCACACACACACACACGCACATGCACACACACACACACACACACACTAAGCCTGTGAGGTTGGAAGGATACTGTAGGCTCATCACAGCCTCATTGTTGATGGTGCCCATGCTGTTGTAGACAAAGGTGCTGCTCAGCAGGACGGCCAGAGCGAAGATCCATGTTTCGTGTGCCTGATCTCCCTGTTGGGAACAAGATACTACAGTTTTAAGGCAAGACAGCGCATGTTAATTGGTTTTAGTCCAATCGCATATTTCATGTTTCTTTGTCTACTTCATTCTCTCCCGACCTGGAGATCAATCGCGGTCCACAATATTCGAGGAGATTCCAATCTGTTAAATGTTTCTTCAAGGAATCAGGAGCTAGTTGTTTATCAAAGGTAACTTTAGCAAAGAATCCCATGTGGGCCTCGCAGAAGTGTATTTCAGAATCTGAGATGTATAAATGACCAACATCTGGATCCATCCCGGTCCATGTGCTGCGCATCTACCACGCCAATGACTGATAGCACTTTAAACGAGAGTTAAAAATGTAACTACTGTTCTATGAATTCTGGATGACCGCCAGAGGCAGTGCTGGTCCAATGTGTAGTATCAACAGTCACCTGTGACATGGGATGACGTAGGGTGGCCTCGGCTACATCTACCTCTGTCACACTCCAAGATGTCCTTACAGAATCTTCTCGCTAAAATTCAGAGTGACAGAGAACTCTGGCGATCATCCAGAATTCATAGAACCATTCTTACATTCGTAAATCTAGTTCTATTTCACTCTTTCTGACTGCCAGAGGCAGTGCTTAACACTGGATGACTAATCCCAACATAGTCATGAGCAATCCAGTACCCACCTTACCGGGAACAGCCTGTGGGCGCTTGTAGGACGGTTGCCGCTAACATTTGAGAAGTAATGATATTGACCCTGTAGAAATGGGCAAAGGTGCATGATGAGGCCCAAATGGCCGCAGCACAAATCTCACTCAGAGGCACTCCTCTTAGCGCTGCGCAGGAATCAGAGACACTCCTAGTGAAGTGGCCCCTGACATAACAAGGCAAAGGCAGTCCCTTTGACCTGTACACCTGCTCAATCACATTGACAATCCATTTGGACAGTCTCTGTTTTGACAGGGCATAGCCTTTCCTATGGCCGTTATAGCAAATAAATAGGCAATCAGTGCGGTGAAGCCCAGTGGTTATCTGTATATAATGCCTCAAGGCTCTTACCGGGCAGAGCAGCTCCGCTGACTTAGCTACCTCGTCCCCTACGCTTGAGGGGTTATATGCAGTCAGCATGATGACCTGATTAAAATGGGTCAGTGCTCGTCTCTTTGGAAAAAATGACGGTTTGGGCCAAAGTGCCACCCCTGTGCCATCTGGGTTTCAGGGTATACACGCTTCACTCACCGACAAGGCAGGAAGCTCACTTACACGCCTCACTGATGCTATTACTAGCAGAGAGGTAACTATTGCCAAAAGCCACTTTTGCCCTGACTCCCCCAGAGGTTTGAAGGGGGGAAGACAAAGGGCTTCTAGCACTTGAGGTAGACCCCATGAGGGAACCTTGGGAACCTGCAGCGGGTTCTGCCGCTGGGCTCCTTTAAGAAAATGAGTTACTAGAGGATGAGAACCCGCAGTCTGGTTATCAATTTTAACATGTCTGGCTGAAATTACAGCCACATAGACTCTCAAGGCAGAAGGAGCAAGCTTAGTTTTTAACAGACTGCAGAAAATGCATTATTACTCACACAGAGGTGTTCTCGGCTACCACTCCATGAGCCGTGCACCACTCTGCAAATACCTTCCACCAGTTCACGTAGAGTGCTGTAGTGGAAGGAGCTCTTGCATTCATGATGGTTGCGACGACCTCTTAGTCATATTCCGTCAAGAATGGGTCAGGCCCCTCAGAGGCCATACCCATAGTTATAGACGTTCCGGATTCGGATGCCAGATTTGGCCCCCCAACTGCGAGAGCAAGTCCCACCTCCTGGGCAGGCACCACGGATTGCCGTCCATAAGCCTGTACATCACTGGAAACCAGGGTCTCCCTGACCACTTTGGGGTAAGCAGCAGAAGTCTGTGGTCGCTTTGCTGAACTCTGTGCAGAGCTGCTCATATCAAAGGAAATGGTGGGAAGACATAAAGGAGGCAATCTGGCCATAGATGTGCCAGGGCATCTTTCCCCAATGGACTCCATGTCTCCATCAGAGAGAACCAAAGTAGGCAATGTGTCGGGGACTCCGAAGCAAACAGGTCCACCTCTGCTGTGCCAAATCTGTGCTCCATTGCCTCTATTACTTCTGAGTGGAGCCTCCACTCCCCTGAAGGAGGTTTTTAGCAGGAGAGAAAATCTGCTACCACATTCTGTGGCCCTGGCAGATACACAGCCCTGAGGGTGAGAAAGTGGGGTAAAGCCCACACAAGAAGACGGCGAGCTATTCACAATGACTGGGTCGACCTGGTGCCCCCTTGATAGTGGATATGGAAGTACTTTGAACTGATAGGCCTACCCTTCGAATGCAAAGTGCAGATCCTGTCTGTGATGCAGCAATATCGGGATATGGAAATATTCATCATTTAAGTCGACTGTTGTGAACCTAGTCTGCGGTGTTACAGCTTGGAGTACATCCGCAGTAGTTAGCATGTGAAAGGGCAACACTTTCAGAAATTTAGTCAGCCATCGCAAAGGCCAGTATGGGGCGAAAACCACCCTCTTTTTCGGGAATCAGAAAGTAAACTGAATTGAACGCACCTCAATGTGTCTGCGGGGCTATGCCTTCAATGGCACCCTTCTCCAGAAGTGTAGATATCTCCCAGTTGAGTGCCTGGAGCTTTGAGGGATCGTTGACTGTTGTCAGCCTGATCCCACTGAAAACTGGAGGCTGGCGTTGGAATTGAAGATTGTACCCTTAGGAAAGCGTGGTCATCACCTAGTGGTCTGTAGCACAGCTTTCCCAGCAGCTGAGGTGCTGCTGAGAGAAGCGTCCAACAGCCGGCCCCAAACCCTCAGGGCCTGCCCCCCTAGCCTTTCGGGTCCTTGGGGTGGCGATTCCTCAATACCCGGCCCGTCTGAACCTGAGATGTGGGCCGCATGGAAGCCCAGCGGCGGTAGTCAGGCTGCTCAAAGAGTTGCAAGCTTCTTGGGTTGCCACCAGGGCGAGCTGGTAGCTGATGATGATGCCCTGACTTTGTGTGGGCCACTGCCTTGGGAGGGATGTAGGTCTGCGAAGGCTTGCGAACTGTTGCCGAGCCTGGTTCGCCTGGATCCCTCGCTGTAAGGCTTGCTGTGCTGCTGACCCAAAAAGTTCCCCCGGAACAACAGGGAGAAGACGGAGGGTCCTTCGACACGACTCCGAAAGTGGAAACTGGGCCAGACATACCTGGCAGCAAGTCAGAGTAAGTGTTGACATCAGCCGCTCAAGCTCTCTGGTCATGAAGGCAAACGCCTGTAGAGATGCATCACTGAGAGTCTGGACAGATGAATCCACACTGGAGAACTGCAAGGACTGGGACAGAGCCAGCATCAGGTGGGATAAAGAGTTACCAACACGGCCCATGCGTGCTGCTGTATCATATACTACTCAAAATTTGATAGGGATCATCGGAATTTTTTTGTGAAATGACATGCAAATTTGTTAACTGTCACTGATGAACAATATATTGGATGAATGACATACAGTCAGACACAAAACACATTTGCACGTGCATTTCATGACATTAAATGAGCGTGCAGCCTCACATTTTGGCTTTGACTAACAATTCACCATTTCAACTCAGACGTGTGTGTTGCTTGTTGGTGAAAATTTGGAAGTTCCCAAATTTTTTGCATTACATTTAGCAATAACAATGTCTTCTCAACATCTTGGACGAGCTATTGTGAAGATTCATTGGAATGCTTGACTCTGGCTTCTCACAACGTCACATTGCTAATGCGTGGAACCGGCGTCAAACGTTTGGTACAGCAGCACACCGTCATGGGGGTGGTCGTCAGAGATCGACTACACAACGACAAGACCACTTTCTCACACTTCAGGCTAGTGCTGCACGATTTGGTAAAAATGTGCGATTGCGATTATAATGGAGCATATTGCAGTTTGCGATTGCGATTACAATATAATAATTTTAAAAATGATATCTTGGGGCTACTTGCATTGTTATCAAGGAAAATGCAGAGAATAATGATCGTTCTGAACAGCAAATATCCCAGTATTAATTCAACTCCAACAGAGTTTACTTGATGGATGAGTTGGTCGTTTACAAACTCTACTGGAGTATAACACTGGGACTGTGCAGAGGGTATATTTCTCAACTCAAACATGCGCATTAAAGCACATAAAAAAATACAATACAAGTTTGTAGCACTGTTTTCAAAATAATATTTTCTAAAAAAAACAAGAAAAGAGATTTTTTCTTTTTTGAAAATAAAGATATTTCTGCCAAGTGCAAATGTAGTGGCACTATTGTAAATTTAGATGCCTTTCTGCAGGCATTTTTGTAAACCTATTAAGAACTACTAAATGCAAAAACCTAAAACCGACAAGTTTGTACAGTACTGTTGAAAAATTAAGGCAATTCTGAGAAGTACAAAAGCAACAGCACCATCAGGCTTTAGCGGCTTTCAGTTGTCTCTTTCTATTTACTTTGCTGGGCTTTCACTGGCATGCATACTTTTCTGTGCTGTCTCAAGTGTTGATAAAGATTGGTAGTGTTGCCGCGGGATGTGGCGATTTTAACTTTGCAAGTTTTACGCAACACGTTTTTCTGTTCAACGTCGCCGTACCTCAAATTGAAATATCGCAATGTGATAACGTTGAGTTTTTTTTTCCGCCACCAACTCACCCTCAGCCTGCGTCTGAATTGTTTTTTGCCGATAAAAGTTCCTTACTCTTAAAAAATGATCAGGAAATGACGGCAACCATGGTAAGTGCTATCGAATTCTTTAAATGTTAAGGAAAGGTATCTCAGTGTTTCCTAATTTCCCTCCTTTAACAGAGTACACAAAGTTAAGTATCCTTTTCGAAAAGAAAGGAGATCACGCCATTCCACAATTCTGCGCAGCAGCAGTATTTAAAGCGGCGACCATTCGTCCGGCTAATCGTGTAAAGAAACGTATGTGATGGGCAGGGGACTCCTGATCACGTTGCCTGCTTTAGTGCATTCAGATTTTCTAATTAGCTGGCTGTTTTCCTTAGCCGTAGTAATTCCTTTTTACACCTTTCCTTTATCTTCAAACGTTTTCCACATAGGTTTAATAAAAGTGGTTTGGAATTGGTGTATAGGATGTAATTTTTTTACTACTCTGATGTAGCCCAGGATATCTTATGGGTGTAACGTCTACAGACTCCAAACAATTAAGGAGAGGTAATGTACATGGATGAGATCCTCAATGTGTACGTAAGACCATACGCTAGTGCTGTTGGCCCTGATACCATCTTGATGGATGATAACACCTGTCCCCATCGTGCTAGGATGGTGATTCCTAGAGCAGGAGACAATTGTCCGCATGGACTGGCCCACGCGTTCGCCGGTCCTAAACCCTATTGAGCATGTGTGGAACATGCTGCAGGTTGCCATTTCCGGTTGTAGGGCACAACCCACAACTCTAGAAGAGCTCGGAAATGCCCTTGTTGAATAATGGAACAACATTCCTATTGCAAGCATCCGGGTTCTGATTCACAGTGTGACCCGACGTTGTCAAGCCGTCATTCAAGCCAGGGGAGGCCACACCCGTTATTGACATTAACTGTGGTAATGAAACATCAAACAAACACTGTCTGTATTCACTTTACATGTCAGAGGTGAAACCATGAAGTGTTTGTGAAAGCCAAAAGTGTGAGGCTGCACGCTCATTTAATGTCATTAAATGCATGTGGAAATGTGTTTTGTGTCTGACTGCATGTCATTTATCAAATATATTGTTCATCAGTGGCAGTTACCAAATTTGCATGTCATTTCACAAAAAAATTCCTATGATCCCTATCAACTTTTGAGTAGTATATAATATTTCATTTGAAATTTGTCTGTAATGTGACTCTGAGGCCGGGGGCAGCAAGCCTCAGGCTTCAGAACTTCCTCATGCGGTACAGTGAGGGAGATAATGGAAGGCTCTGCAGCTGGCAATCGGTTTAACCCAGAGTTAGCAGCATTCTGCATGGAAGCCAAAACCCTGCTGTCACTGGTCTGATGAGAAAAAGCTCTGGAACCTAACCAGCATCTGTGCAGTTCCTCAATATATGGCTGGGAGGGTGGAACAGAAAACACATCTTGGGCCTCATCCAAGCTAAGGCATGCTAATGCCCTACGGACCACGGGCTTCCCTGAGGTCTCCGAACTTACTCCAGACCCACTTCCTGTGTGCTGGGAACGAGTGTCAGAACCATAGGTGGAGCCTGCTACCTCCCCCTGTTCAAATTTGTCCTCATGAAATTGGCTACAAGAAGCCCGTATAGAGAGAGCTTCCTCCTCCCATTCTGGTATGGCAAGGGTCACAACCTGCAGGCTGGCGCCCTTTCTCAGTGTAACAATGTTAGTCTGAAAAGTAAAAAGCAACTCCTTGATCGCAGCAAAGTCTGAGGTCAATGTGTCGACTTTAGCTGCCAAATTGTCGATCTTCTTAGCCCTCTTCCTAGGCGGGGCAGCCCTAGGAGGAGAGTGACCTCTCGTATCTGGCACAACGCCGGATGGCGGTAGTCCCTCCGCAAACGGATGTCCTCTACCTCCTCAAGTCAAGATACCCTCAGCGCGAGAGGCATAAAACTGCAATTCATGCACTAATTATCAGTCAACGCCTCCCTCAGGTGAGCAAAACCAAGGCATGCAGGGCACTTGTCATATTCATCTGCCGCTAGCAGCGGAGCCATAAAGGACCGGCAATTATGTGAACTTAACATAATATAGCCAGAAGCTAATGTGCAATTTAACTCGCTGAGCAGAGTGGTTGCGAATTTCTCAAATAGTATGGAACGCCATGAAACCAAGCTGGCTAGCACAATCGCAACGTCAACCTTACCAACTGCTGAAGCTAGTGGCGAATTTCCAGAGGCAACCCGCAAACAGGTCCATCCCCAAAGTAGCTCTTACCGTGTAAGCAGCTTCAAGCTTGCTTAACTTATTTTACAGACTGCTGCAAGCACAGCTACTTAGCTTCAGTGGCGTAATTTCAGAGAAAACCCAGAAACAGGTTTTTCTGAAAATAAGCATCATCTGCCACATCAGCGGCTTCATAGCTAGCGCCATTTATCTAACCGACTGCTCCAAGCGAAAACACTCAGCTCCAGCAGCGAGAACTTTTAGAGTAAACCCGCAAAAAGGTTTGTCTCAAAAATAGTACTTACATTACATTACATTACAGGTACTTAGCAGATGCTCTTATCCAGAGCGACGTACAAAAGTGCATAAGAACAGTACAAAAGTGCAGACCTCCTAGGAGACAAGTAAAAGCGCTAACAGTAAGTGACAGAACACATTCCATTGTTACAGATCTAGACTAATAACAAAAAGGCAAGGTCAAGGGCAAGTGAACAAAATGGCAACAAGGTTAAGTGCAGAGGCAAGTGCAACAAAGAGCAATAAAATAAGTGCAATAGAAGGGCAACAGGTCAAGTGCAACAAGGAAAATCAAGTAAATTGACAGAATAGAGTGCAACAAAATGAAGGGAAACCAAATCAAGCGGTACAGTCAGGAAGTAGGGAAAACAGAATTAAGTGCACTTACCGCATAAATAGCTGGAAAGCTAACTCCATTTATCACACCAACTGCTGCAAGCGCAAACACTCAGCTTTCAGCAGTGTAATTAAACTCCAGAGGAACCCGCAAACAGGACCTTCTCAAGGAAGTATCGCTCACCTCATAAGCAGCTTCACAGCTGGCTCAGTTAACTTCACCGACTGTTGCAAGTAAAAACACCAAACAGCAGTGCAGCCTTTAAAGTAAACTCGCAGCAAAATTCTTTCTCAAGAAGTATCACTTACCTAATAAGCAGCTTCGCAGCTAGCTCAGTTTATCTCACCAACTGTTGCAAGCGAGAACATTTAACTTAAGCGGCACTTGTCTTATGAGTAATTTAACTCGCTCAAAACAAGCGCACAGCTTCACTGGCATAAACGCCAGTGGTCAGCTATATTTATATGACTGAATGTTCAGCCGTAGATGAAAATTGCAGCCCTTGGAGGACGTAATCCGCAGCTCCAACCATTTGGTTACAGGGCCACCAGCGAAAGTCACCGGCTATCTGCTTTACTCAAGCAATCAATAGACCTGCATTCGTTTCCCGTGAGGAGATAAAAGGGACATCTTGGAGGGTGACATAGGTAGGTATATACTGCTCAAAAAAATAAGGGGAACACTTAAACAACACAATATAACTCCAAGTGTTCCCCTTTAATTTTTTGAGCAGTATAGTTGGGGCTGCCCTACGTCATCCCATGTCACTGCCTCTGGCGGTCAGAAAGAATGAAATAGAACTTAAATTTGTAGCATCTAGAACTAGTGATGTTATGTCTGACACTGAAGCCCCGAGGTCTGTATTGATCAAAGGGGGCGTGTCCAAATGAAGCCCGTTTCGAGGCCTGTATTGTTTTTCAGAATATCACGTCACCAAAGACAAACGAGGCCCCAGTTCTCTGAAATCACGTGATTGCCTCGTTGCGTGATTTGATTCACTGAAAAAGCCGCGAGAAATTTAAGACGTGTTCTGCGTTATTTGGTGAGGTACATGCAATACACTGGAGATAATGGAGCCAACAAAAAGGAGGAAATCATCCTTTTGGGAAAATTTCGATATGATATCTCCTAATAGGGTAAAACATAATATACATCTGCTAAAATTAATGACGTCGAGAGAGAGATGCGTTTGCAGGTATAGCCCACATGTGATCTTCGCAGTAGCACTGTTGTACATCAAATGACCAGCAGATGTCAGTACTCCCAAATGAGCTATTAGACAGGGCTTCATGATCAGCCTTTTTATGAAGCAATTGCCTGAAAAGATTCGATACATTCACGGGGCCTCATCACACCATCACTCTCTAGAACATTCCATTTAGCTAATTCACGTTTTCTTGACTCTCCACTCCACACCTGCTTTCCTTGCACACTTTATTTACTTCCCTTGATGGGCAGTGTAAGGAAAGGATGGAGATAAGAATGTTAGATAGGAAAGATCCAATTGTTTCCCAGGGTAACCCTTAAACTGACACTGTACCTTAGCCACGTCCCCCAGACCCTCAGTGTCCAGCAGCACCAGAGTTTGGCCATCTCTGTGGGGGTGGGGCACACACCACATCCAGATCCCCTTGGTCTCAGACTGGACCGTGGAACCCAAGGAGAACCCTGAAGAGAGAACCCAGACACACAAGAGAACCTGTGACACTTGAATCCTGAAACCCAGAAAATATACACGGTGGTGAACTCGGGTAAACAAGGATGGGCAGAGAACCCATAGACCCTAGAATGTTAAAAATACTCATGGAAAACTCAGATACGGTAGAACAAAACCTCAAAGGAACCCACTTAACTCATGAGAACACACAGAGAACCAAGACATATGGATCTCAAAGATGATAAAGCCCAAAAACACTATTACCTGGAAATTACTATTACTCTGACACTCCAACACTTGAACTCTGAAGCTGCCACACTCATGACAAAAATGAACCCCAAGTGGAAGAGCATTAATATAAACCTCTTTTGCTAAATCCTGGAACAGGACACCCAATGACACCCAGAGATGGAGACATGTGTGTACCTGTGTTCTTCCCAGCCAGCCTGTTCATCAGGTAAGACTTGCCCGTTCGGTACAAGCCTACGATGGACACCACCACTACAGGCTGCCTGATGGAGCTCAGAATGTCCAGGGCTTCCTGGCTCACCTGCAGCTCACCATCACTGGTGTTCTCAATCAGACACACTGGCTTCTGCATTTCCACAAACTGTCCCTGTATATAATCAAGCATGCATGAACGCGAACAGATTATAAAATTAAAGGTCATGTTATGAAAGGTAAGTTAACCACATTGCAAATGTTCTTGCGGGCCAAACCATTTCCAATAAACTCCAATGTCTGATGCGAAGTGCTACAACCTGAGCCTTTTTGTAACTGTCCCTTTAAACTATGTAGGTTAGTCTCCTCCCCTGTGTAGTGTTGGTCTTTGTGTATGGATGGTTTGAATCAGGTGTTTTGCAGGTGTTGCAAGGCAACAATAAGATGGAGTTTAAGTTGGAGGACTTTACCGTAAGTCCGACTCGTGAGAAACTTGAGAGGTGCAAAAAGGCTGAATTATTGTTGATTGCGAATGTCTTTGATGTGCGAGCGCCACTAAATGCCAGGAAACAGAAGGTGAAAGAGCTGCTGTGCGAGAAGCTGTCTGAAAGGGGGACGTTTGGTGAGCCAGCTCCTACAGTACTTGAACTGGGTGATGTAGCAGGTATTTCTACCCCACTCCGAGGCCTCCCAGCTCCAGCCAGTTCTACAGAAGAGCTGAAGCTGACACTACGCATAAAGGAGGTAGAACTCAGACACCAGGAGTTGGAGGTAGATGCCATGCATTTGAAGGTAAGAGCTTAGGAGTTTTTTAGGAGGTTTTGATGTCAGTCGGCACATTGTATTAGTCCCACCTTCCAGAGAGTCTGAGGTAGACTCGTATTTCACTGCATTTGAACGAATTGCAGCTACATTACAGTGGCCAAAAAGTGTGTGGCCTCTTTTATTGCAGTGCAAGTTGGTGGGAAAAGCCCAAGAGATTTGCAATTCTTTCAATTGAGGAGAGTTTAAATCATGAAATTGTGAAAGTCCCTGTCCTACGTGCCTATGAATTAGTGCCTGAGGCATACGGACAGAAATTCAGACAATGTGAAAAAACTGCCAACCAGACTTTTGTAGAGTTTGCTTGAGAGAATAATGTCCTTTTTGATAATTGGTGTCAGGCTACTATGGTTATGACTTGTGACAATCTGCGTGAGCTCATATTATTGAAAGAGAGCACCCCTGTCTTCATTGAGCTTCAGCCAGATGACAAAATCCTGCCACTTCCTGTAAATAAAGAGCAGCTAATTGCAGCGCAGGAAGCAGATGACACCTTGTCTTCTTGTATGTTACAAATGACACAACCAATCAGTAAAAATACTGTTTATTGCTTTCTTGATGGGGTTCTAATGCGCCGTTGGTCTCCTAGTTCTGGTGTTACACATGAGTTCGTGTGCCAAATAGTAGCTCCACAACCATTCCGTTCCTATATCCTAAGTTTAGGATATGAGCATTGTATGTCCGGGCACTTGGGTATCAGAAAAACATATGTCCTCTGTTATTTTATTTTTCAAGGGCTGAAGTCTGACGTCAGGAGATTTTGCCATTTGTGTCATACCTGCCAAGTCTCTGGTAAACCTAATCAGCTAATCCCTGTTGCACTGTTAAAGCCAATCTCTGTTGCTGGAGAACCATTTGAATATGTTATTGTGGACTGCGTTGAGTCTGTAGCTAAAACAAAGTCTGGTAACCAGTATGTCCTCACGATAATGTGTGCTGCTACGCGCTATCCTGAGGCGATAATGTTGCGTTCATTAAAAGCTTGTGGCATTGTAAAGGCTTTAGTTAATTTCCTAAACGCATTCCGAGTGATCAGGGATCTAACTTCATGTCCTAAATCTTATCTCAGGTCATGACAGAGTTAAATCTCAAGCACCATACCTCAATGGCATATCATCCTGAGAGTCAGGGAGCATTAGAAAGGCTCCACCAGACTCTGAAAAGTATGCTTCGCAAGTTCTTTTTTGAATCGAATCATGAATGGGATGAGGGTTTATCATGGTTGCTGTTTACCGTGAGAGAAACTTCTCAAGAATCTTTGCGGTTTAGTCCAGTGGACTTGGTCTTCGAGCACTCTGTTCGCAGCACTTTGTGTCTGCTGAGAGAGAAGATGCTCTCAGAGAAGCCCACCTCTGCTCAAAATATTTTGGACTATGTCAGCTCATTTAGAGAGAGAATGCATTAGGCATGTGCACTGGCTCAAAAGTCTCTTTCAGCCGCCCAGTCTAAAATGAAAAGCAATTATGACAAAAAAACTGTTGCGTGGACATTTCAGCCAGGTGATCGTGTTCTGGTTCTGTTACCCGTCATTGGCTCTGGACTTCAGGCAAGATTTTCTGGCCCGTATGCGGTGGATCAAAAACTTGGGGAAACCGACTATGTAATCCAGACTCCTGACTGCAAGAAAAAAAACTTGTGTGTCATGTAAACATGCTTTAAAGGTATGTTGTGATGTTAATGCACCTACTGTCATCCCTATTGCCTCTGTGTCTGCCGCCCAACCTCCGTATTGTCTCAGTACTCTTGGGCTGGAGGACAGCTGTGGTTCCATTTCTTGTGTTCGTCTAAAAAATTCAGAAATCCTGACAAACCTCAATGTTCATTTGGCGTATTTGTCTGATTCCACCAGGTCCGATATATACAAACTTATCACCTACTATCCATTCCTGTTTAGTGACATTCCGACCAAAACTACAGTGTTAAGTCATGATATTGATGTAGGTGGACATAAACCAATAAAGCAACATGCTTATCATGCGCATCCCACTAATGATGCAAAAAATAAATTATGCGAAAAGTTGTTCAGTATCTCCTTGAAAATGGTTTAGCTGTACCCAGTAACAGTCCCTGGAGTTCACCCTCCTTCCTTTTTCCGAAACCTGATCAGACCCTATGTTTTTGTAATGACTATAGAAAAATGAATGCCATAACAAAGCCCGACTCATACCCACTTCTACATATGGATGATTGTGTGGATCGTGTAGGATCGTCCACATTTGTCACAAAATTAGATCTTTTTAAAGGCTACTGGCAGGTCCCTCTCACACAGCAAGCATCCGAAATCAGTGCCTTTTTTACCCCCTCCTAACCATTTCTTACAATATACCGTCATGCCGTTCGGGTTAAGGAATGCTCTAGCCATTTTCCAGCGGCTAATGAACACTGTTCTTAGAGGAGTCAAAAACTGCAAAGTATATCTTGATGATATAGTTGCATACTCATCAAGCTGGACTGAACACATGAAAACCCTGAGTGAAATTATTGAGTGTCTGTATAATGCTTCTCTTACTCTAAATTTGGCAAAATATGAATTTGGGAAGGCTGTTGTCGCCTACTTGAGTAAACATGTAGGACAGGGTCAGGTCTGTCCAGTTGCTGCCAAGGTGCAGGCCATCTTACATTTTCCAGCTCCCCAAACTCGCCGTGAGCTCCGCCGATTTCTGGGGATGGCGGTCATTATCGTGTATTCTGCCAAAACCTTTCCACCATTGTAGCTCCATTGACAAGTTTAGTCAGCCCCGAAGTGCAATTCAAATGGTCAGAGAAATGTCAATCTGCTTTTGAAGCTGCTAAAGCTCTTCTCTGCAGTTCCCCTGTGCTTGCTGCCCCCACATTTTGCGCATCCTTTTAAGCTCGAGGTAGATGCTTGTGCCTCTGGAGCAGGGGCAGTGCTCGTGCAAGAAGACGTGCATGGCATAGATCATCCCATGTTACTTTTCAAAAAAGCTCAACAAACATTACCTTAATTCCAGTACTATTGAAAGGGAGGCATTGGCCCCACTGTTTGCACTTCAGCACTTTCAGGTTTACGTTTGGTCGTCTGCTATCCCAACTATTGTTTATGCTGACCATAACCCACTTGTATTTTTAGCTCAGATGCAGAACAGCATCCAGCATCTTATGCCTTGGTCCTTGTTACTTCAAGATTTTAGTCTTGATATTCGTTACAAAAAGGGTAAGGAAAGTGTCATGGCTGATGCTCTGTCTCAGATTTAAGTAACCAAACATTTATTTTTATTTTATTTTTTTATTTTATTTTTATTTTATCATGTTGTGTCTTGGATTCCCCTTGACCTGGGGCATAACATAAGTATTTGATATATTGAATGTTAATTCATTGCTTACTCCATACAGTAATATCAGCTAACATCCTCTCAACTCTCCCTGCAGTGGAGATACCAGCGTCTCCTCCATAACTTCTGTCATGTCACCTGGAAGTGTGGGATATATTATATGCTATTCCTGTGTCCACCAGAAGAGGGCAATGTTTCTCCTCAGGGTCACTTAAATATTTTCTTCCTGTAAAAAGAAAACTAGTGCCGGAAATGAAAAACGAGGGCAAGACATGTATGGAGCCAGGACGCTGACTGTAATATTTGGCATTTAAAATAGAATCTTTGGCAATGGAAAACGAATTTGGCATTGTAACAAAAGTTTCAAGTTACTGGCAGGACTTCGATGTGGAAGGGAGGGTTTGGGGGGAGTGGCTAGGAATGCGTGAACGCGCCTCCGAGTTTTTAAAAAGGGACTGAGACGAATGGCGGCTGCTGTTGCTGCCTGTCACTACCGGAAGAAGACATGGACGGAACCAGTTCGCCCGGAGCTCCCAAACCGCCAGTAAGTCGGTTCCTCTCTGCTGCTGTTATTCACGTAAGACCCTTGCAGCGTTAAAATTTATCTTATGCTTTATAACGACCGACTCACCGCAACATTACTAGGAAACAATACTTCACTCGCAGCGAAGCCGTTGAGAAATCAATCTGTGGTGCGGTGGAAGAGATTGCGGTTTAGCGACGTGTTTGTGTCGCGGACTCACAGGCGAGAGCTGCGACACCGGGTCGCTGGGTCTGTGTTTAGCCAAGAGCTGCTACGTGGGAGGGAGAGTCTCCCAGTTTGTTCCCTATTAATGTTGTGGTGAGTCGATCATTATAAAGCATAAGATAAATTTTAACGTCGCAAGGTCCTACATGAATAACAGCAGCAGAGAGTTGCAGACTCAGTGGCGGTTTGGGAGCTCCAGGCGAACTGGTTCCGTCCATGTCTTCTCCCGGTGGTGACAGGCAACAACAATACCTGTCATATGTCTCAGTACCCTTTTAAAACCAGGAGGCGCGTTCACGCATTCCTAGCCATTCCCCCAAACCCTCCCCTCCACACCAAAGTCCTGCCAGTGACTTGAACCTGAAAAAAAAAAATATTGAGACTGAAAAAAAAAACCCCACAGAGTAAAAAGACAGACACTGAAAAAGGTGGTCATGAAGAAGAAATCTGAAGACTGACATTGAAATACACATAATATATCAATATCAAAAATCCAAATAAAATACTTCATTATCTATGCCAGTTTTATTTTTCAGTGGAACATTTTTCAATGCCAATAATTGTTTCAGTATCAATGCAACTTTTGTTACAATGCCAAATGTTATTTTCAATGCCAAAGGTTTTTATTACAATGCCAAATTCTTTGTACAATGCCAAATATTAAAGTCAGCATCCTGGCTCCATACAGACGGCATTAAATCACTATTAGTAACCAATGGACATATTTCCCCAAATGTAGGTTATACAAATATGTCCCCGCTACTCTAACATCATAGTGACATGAATAGTGATATTACCCTATGGCTGGGGAAAAAATGCAAATTAAATGCTATTTTCTTGAATTGTTAATTATACGAAAGTATGTCAAATGGAAAAAAACGAACAAAATGAAATAGTGAAATCTTACCTTAAGAGAGGTGAACTTTTCAAACGCAACAATACACACTGTGTAATATACTTAAAAATAAAAAACCCGGCCAATGGTCAGAGGTCAAAACGAGAGATCCAGAGTGAGCGAATAAATGCCGTTTCAAGCTTTTTATACGATGCTGAAAATGAAAGTAACAGTGTATGTGTAGTCTGCATTTCACAGCCTGAAACAGAAAGCCGTCAATTCGGGAAATACCCTGGAAAATAACCAACCTTATTCTCTTAAGCCCCAAGCTCTTTTTTAATATGCGTTTTTTTATTTCTCTTTGCTAATTGGGCTTATTGGAACCTGATAAGTATAAAAACTAAGCATCATCTTTAGACATGTTGTAGTTGAACTTGAACGAATGAATGTTTTCTGTAGTGTGTTGTACTCTTCTGACACCACTAGATGGTAGTGTAAGTGTCCACACGTGGTCATGAGGCCCCAGTGAAAGGGCATCTAAAGTCGATTCTCAAACGGGACGTTGAACGTCTAATGTTTACAAATAAATCACTAGCTATGACCAGTTTCATTCACATAAACCAGGGGTCATCAACTACATTTGTCCGAGGGCAAAATGTTTTCCAAGCAGACACTGTCGGATTTTCATTCATACTTGCACTATGTAGGGGAGACCAGAGTTACCTCGTCATGATTTTGTATTTGGCTCCATAACTCTTTGTTGCTAAACTTAGAGAAATACCTTTATGGTCTATGTGTAGTGCAGAATGTCGCCTACAAAAGTTTTATTGATACAATCTCAATATAACATGTATTTACGTCACAGTATTTAATTTTCACTATTTCACAAACCTGCCAGAGTAACCTCATACCGGGGTTACTTTGTCAGATGGGTGGGGAAAAATCGTCATAGTTGGCAATCAGCTGAAGCTGAAAATGACAGTCCAGTATTCTCATAACAGAAATGGTGAGAACTGTTTTATTTTTACAACAAACCAACACAAGCTATGATTTATGCATAATCACCATCAGAGTAGCAGTTATGACATACGTAGATGAGCCCACTGACATTTGTCCAGTCCTCATGTGCCCATCCTTTGCATGAGAAGCACTGGACCCCCTCCTCTCCACCTTTGGATGATGAGTAAGGACCGCGGCACCAAAGAGGAGCAGCAAACATTCCCCCTGACAACAGAATGGAATGCAGAGGCCCCAGGGCTGGCACCTGCCAACCCTAAATACTCTGCCAACACCCACCTGTGGCCCATTAAGGTGGAGGTGAAAGAATGGGAAAGGGGAGGGGCTGCAAGGAGCAAACCCTTACAAACCCATACTTGTGTCCTCCAAACAAAGGCCTTAATAGGTCATCTATCATAACATAAAATAAATACAAATATAATTATAAAGACACTTTAGGTGTCTTAAAAACAATAAATCGGCTCCCATATTTGACATTGGAATATTTTAATGTAGGCCTAACACAGGACCTACAAGCGGGGCAACCTCAGCACCCTGACAACCTAACCCCATGCTGCTTGGCCAGTGTAGCCCTGTGCTCCCATTTTGGAAATAAGGCCTCATCTCTCATCTCATGATCGCAGCAGGCCTTTATCTTTTGTGTAGTTAATAACTCTAGTCACATACGTTTATGAAACAGTAAAAACACCATGGAAATCTTTGTCTTCAAAGAAGCTAGACGCATTTCTTCCAGAAACCTAAAGTTTACAATTTGGGCCAAAATTCAGTTATTTAGGCAGAAACCACTTAGAAAACCCAAAACCAGTGAAGTTGGCACGTTGTGTAAATCGTAAATAAAAGCGGAATACAATGATTTGCAAATCCTTTTCAACCTATATTCAATTGAATACACTGCAAAGGCAAGTTACTTAATGTTCAAACAGGTAAACTTTGTAATTTTTTGCAAATATTAGCTCATTTGGAATTTGGTGCCTGCAACATGTTTCAAAAAAGCTGGCACAAGTGGCAAAAAAGACTGAGAGAGTTGAGGAATGTTCATCAAACACTTATTTGGAACATCCCACAGATGAACGGGCTAATTGGGAAACAGGTAGGTGCCATGATTGGGTATAAAAGCAGCTTCCCTGAAATTCTCAGTCATTCACAAACAAGGATGGGGCGAGGGTCACCACTTAGTGAACAAATGCGTGAGCTGATTGTCCAACAGTTTAAAAACAACATTCCTCAACGAGCTATTGCAAGAAATTTAGGGATTTCATCATCTACAGTCCGTAATATCGTCAAAAGGTTCAGAGAATCTGGAGAAATCACTGCACCTAAGCAACAAGGCCGAAAACCAACATTGAATGCCCCTGACCTTCGATTGCTCAGGCGGTACTGCATCAAAAACCAACATCAGTGTGTAAAGGACATCACCACATGGGCTCAGGAACACTTCAGAAAACCACTGTCAGTAACTACAGTTCGTCGCTACATCTGCAAGTGCAAGTTAAAACTCTACAATGCAAAGCGAAAGCCATTTATCAACAGCACCCAGAAATGCCGCCGGCTTCTCGAGACCCAAGCTCATCTAAGATGGACTGATTCAAAGTGGAAAAGTGTTCTGTGGTCTGACGAGTCCACATTTCAAATTGTTTTTGGAAACTGTGGGCGTCGTGTCCTCCGGACCAAAGAGGAAAAGAACCATCCGGACTGTTATAGGCGCAAAGTTCAAAAGCCAGCATCTGTGATGGTATGGGAGTGTATTAGTGCCCAAGGCATGGGCAACTTACGCATATGTGAAGGCACCATTAATGCTGAAAGGTACATACAGGTTTTGGAGCAACATATGTTGCCATCCAAGCAATGTCTTTTTCATGGACGCCCCTGCTTATTTCAGCAAGACAATGCCAAGCCACTTTCTGCACGTGTTACAACAGCATGGCTCCGTAGTAAAAGAGTGCGGGTACTAGACTGGCCTGCCTGTAGTCCAGACCTGTCTCCCATTGAAAATGTGTGGCGCATTATGAAGCGTAAAATACGAAAACGGAGGCCCCGGACTGTTGAACAACTTAAGCTGTACATCGAGCAAGAATGGGAAAGAGTTCCACCTGAAACAAATTGGTCTCCTCAGTTCCCAAACATTTACTGAGTGTCGTTAAAGGGAAAGGCGATGTAACACAGTGGTAAAAAGGCCCCGTGCCAACTTTTTTGCAATGTGTTGCTGCCTTTAAATTCTAAGTTAATGATTATTTGCAAAAAAAAAGTTTCTCAGTTTGAACATTAAACATCTTAACTTTGCAGTGTATTCAATTGAATATAAGTTGAAAAGGATTTGCAAATCATTGTATTCAGTTTTTATCTACGATTTACATAACGTGCCAACTTCACTGGTTTTGGGTTTTGTACATGACACTACAAGTCCTTCTTCTTTCCAAGAGATGGCATCGCTGGGATGTCGCATAATTTGTACATTTTCGTTCTCCCGTCAGTGTGTTGCAATGAAAAAAACTGAGGTGACAAACCTAACCCCGTGGCCGAAGTAACCCCGGTCTCCCCTACTGAGCAACAAAAGAAACGCAAGTTAGCTGGTTAGTTAATGTATACTCATATGATCACTCAGTGAAAGTGACCGCAAAACAAAGAAATGTTTGATGAAACGAGTGTAAATGTGCACGCGCCAGTAATAAATTTGATTTACTATAATAATTACGGGCAAACATATTTTCCGGTCTGTCTTCAATTAAGTTGCGTTTCTTTTGTTGCTCAGTATTGTGGCGATCCTGCCCCAGTTTACTTGTTTCACCACTAAAAAAATAGCGGAGTTCGCGATTGGCTGCACCGGGTGGGGAGAGGGAGCCAATCAGGTCCGGGGTGGGGGGTATAAGAGGGCTGAGTTGCCAGAGTGTGTTGTGTTGTTGAAAAATGAATGTGTTTTTAAAAGCTGAAGAAAAGCTAATGAAGCGAAGCCCGCCCCGGGCGATGCGAGAACCGCTATTCCTGCCTCAGTCTCAGTCCTTCAGTAGTGAGACCACTACATTGGTGTCAGAAGTGGGATTTGAAGAAATCCGCCATGAGATCGCGCGCCTTGAGGGAGAACTGAAGACGGGGCTGCACGCGAAAGTGGACCGAGCCGCGGGGAGCATGAGCCGAACAAGAGGGCTGTGCGCACCGGAGGGAAGGAGCGAACCTCGTCCCGCACGAGCTCCTACAGCAGCAGCGGCGGCGGCAGCTGAGAGAGAGGGGGCGCCGGAACCACGAAAGGGAGTGAAGCTACCCCGGTTTAGCGGCGCAGCGCCCTGGGAGTCCTACCAGGCCCAGCTGCTACTGGGGGCTCAGTGCTGTGGGTGGACGGACGATGAGGCCGCAACTTATCTGGCGCTAGCCCTAGAAAGTCCAGCACTTCAAACGCTACTCGAGCTCGACCCAACTGAACAGACTAGCCTAGCTTCATTAACGTTAGAAAGGTGATACGGGCAGCGCCAGTCCAACCGGCTACACCGCCAGAAGCTGCTTCTTCGCCCCCGCCAAGCAGGCGAACAGTGGGGGGCCGTAGCTGCCGACCTGCGCTTCCACGCCCGCCAAGGCTACCCCACATTTGGGATGCGTGAGCAAGACGAGCTAGCGCTGCACAGCTTCCTGCAGGCTCTCACCCCGGAACAACTGAGGCACCACGTCATGCTGACCACGCCCCAGACGCTCGATGAAGCCCTTCTACAGGCCAAAAGAGTAGAAGACGTCATCAAGGAAGTGACGGCGACAAGCCCACAGGAGTCACGCCCATGAGTACGCAAAGTGGCTCCGGAAGAGGAAGAGGAGCAAGTGAGGCGGGCTCACACTCCCGGTCAGGCACAACAACATCGACGCTGTCTTCGGTGTGACGAGAGAGGCCATATTGCACGGGACTGCACAGCGCCAGCACCAAAGCCAAGGGAGCCCCCGGTAGCCATCCTCCCCAGTTGTGTGCAGCCTGCCGAACCTGAACCTAGCCTGGCCCCACCCGCACCTCGAGCTGAACATCATTCTGCCCTGGTAAGGGCGGACGAGCAAAAGTTCTGTTCTGCCCTTGTAAGGGCGGACGAGCAAAATTCCCTTTCTGCCCTTTTTAGGGTGGATGAGCAAGGTGCGTTACCGCGAGTGGGCCGGCTAGGTGGGGCCAGTGGGCTGTCGGCCAACCCTGCCATGCGTTGGTTGACACAGGAGCCACCATCTCTCTTATCCAGCCGACAACGCTCCCCAACGCCACCTGGGAGCCGACCATGACCAGGCTGCAATCCGTGACCGGCCAGAGGATGGGCATGAAGGGCAAGAAGACAGTGAGCATGGCTGTAGATAGCCACCTAGCCGAACAGGAGTTCTGGCTAGCGGATATTGGGGAAGCATGTATCATAGGCCTGGACTTGTTAGCATCATGGGGAGCTACAGTTGATGTAGCACAGGCTACACTCACCATCGACCAAACCACAGTTCCATTGCACCGACCTGCAAAAAGAAAGCGGGCAGCGAGAAGAGCTCGCCGGGCCCACACAGCCAACACACGGCCCCCCGCCGACCTGCTAGCTAGCCCACCAGTGCCCATGCAGCACGCTAGCCGGCCCCCTATCCAGCGTGCCAGCCCCGGGAGCAGCCCCGCCACCGTCCGCCCTTCTCCTTCTTCATGCCATGCCTCACACTCAGCCAAGACGGCTAAGGCCGTCCGCGAGCTGTGGCAACGCAGCTGCAGTGGATTCGCCCCTTCTCAGTGCCAGCAACTGTACCGCTTGTTGACTGATAACGCTGACCTTTTCGCAGTGCGCGATGAGGAATGCACGCAGACAGATTTGGTGCAGCACACCATTGACACTGGTGATACCGCACCTATTCGCCTGCCCCCCCGGTTATCGGTTATCATTGTCCAAGTGGCTGGTAGCGGAGGAGAAGGTGAGAGAGATGACTGCAGCTGGTGTCATAGAGCCTTCAGACAGCCCGTGGGCGGCACCTGCTGTACTGGTGTGTAAAAAAATGGAGAGTGGCGGTTTTGTGTTGACTATCGGCAACTTAATGCCGTTACCTGTAAAGACGCCTATCCGCTACCACGCATTGACGAAGCACTAGACCACATTGCGGGGTCCAGTTGGTTCAGCTCGCTGCACCTCCACAGTGGATACTGGCAAGTGAGGCTAGCTCCTAGTGCTAAAGCTAAGACCGCCTTCACCATAGGGGGGGATTGTGGCATTTTCGGGTAATGCCGTTTGGCTTTTGCAACGCTCCAGCGACCTTTGAACGGCTCATGGAAAGAGTGCTGTCGACCGTCCCTCGAAGTTGCGGTGTCGTGTACCTAGACGACCTCTTGGTGCAGGCCTTTGAGCAGCAACTTTGAGCAAGCCCTCGAGAATCAAAGTGAGGTGTTTACTGCAATTCGACTGGCTGGGCTACGGTTGAATCCCCGAAAGTGCCAGCTTCTCCAAAGGAAACGGCCTTCCTGGGGCACCTCATAAGCGAGCGGGGGGTGGCGATCGACTCGGTTAAGGTAACTGCAGTGTCAGTGTAGCCGACACCGGCAGACGTGGGCGAGCTACCAAGCTTCCTGGGGCTGGCTAGCTACTACCGGCGCTACGTGCGGGACTTCGCCTCCATAGCTAGCCCTCTCCACCGCCTCACTGACAAGCACCAGGCCTTTAACTGGACCGACGAGTGTGCGGCAGCCTTCGCACAGCTCAAGACAGCCCTCACTCAGGCCCCAGTGCTAGCGTACCCTGATGTCTCCCGAGCTGAAAAGAATTACTGTGTCACACGCCGTGAGCTGCTGGCCGTCATCCTAGCCATCTGCCACTTCCGCCCCTACCTCCAGGGTACCTCCTTCCACCTGCGCACTGATCACGCCTCACCCACGTGGCTCCTGCGGTTCAAGAACCCGGAAGGGCAAGTAGCACGGTGGTTAGAGACATTACAAGAGTACAACTTTACAATTGAGCACCGTTCGGGCTGTCTACATGGAAATACTGATGCCCTATCACGGCGCCCATGCGCCAAACTAAACTGTAAGCCATGTCAAAGAATGTAGGAACGGGACCAACCTGAACCACAGGTCGTGGAGGTGCGGGGAATAGAGAAGGCGGAAGGGTGGCTGCTGTGGGAAAATCAGCAGCTGCGGGAGGCGCAAGATGCTGATGCTGTTCTGCAACAGGTGAGGGGCTGGCTGGAGGCTGGCACATTTCCGACCTGGCCAGAGGTCTCGGCTGAGGGGCTGCAGCTTAAGGCGTACTGGGGGCAACGAGAGAGCCTGGAGCAGCGAGACGGGTTGGCGTATCAGCGGTGGTGGGCTCCTGGCCGGGGCAACGACCTGCTGCGTCTACTAGTGCCTCACTCATTACGCTCGCAAATCCTTGGACTGGTGCACGGCTCGGTGGGGGCGGGCCACTTTGGGGTCAACAAGACCCTGCATCGTCTCCGGGAGCATTTCTATTGGCCGAGCTGCCGCCGAGACGTGGAGCTTCACGTTCACTGCTGCGATACCTGCACGGCCCACAAGGGCCCTGGCGAGACTTCACACGCCCCGCTGCAGCGCTATGTCATGGGGGCGCCTATGGAGAGAGTGGGTGTCAATGTCCTGGGGCCATTCCCCACCACTGAGTCTGGTAACCGGTACGTCCTAGTGGCGATGGATTACTTCACCAAGTGGCCCGAGGCGTATGCTATTCCTGACCAGAGCACTGAGACGGTGGCCAGCCGCCCGGTGGAGGAAATGTTCGCCCGGTTCGGAGTCCCAGGGGAGCTGCACAGTGACCAGGGGCGGAACTTCGAAGCTAAGGTAATGGCCGCTGTCTGCAAACGCCTGGGCATTGTGAAAACTCGCACCACTCCCCTTCACCCTCAGAGTGACGGATTAGTAGAGCGCTTCAACCGGACGCTCGCCACCCAACTAGCAACTCTAGCTAGCAAACAGCAACGGGACTGGGACCAGCATCTACTGCTGGTGCTGTGAGCGTATCGCTCAGCCGTGCAGGAATCCAGCCTCTGCACTCCTGCCACACTGATGCTAGGGCGCGAGCTTCGAACACCCGTCGACCTAGTGTTCGGCCCCCCCAACTTAGAGGAAGACCCCCGTATAGGTGAGGCTACCTATTACCACCAGCTCCTTGAACGCACGCGAGTGGCACACGACTTCGCTCGGAAGGCTCAGGAAACTGCGGGCCTTCGCCAAAAACGGCGAGCTTTTGCTTCAGGGGGTCAGGTCTGGGTCTACTGCCTGAAACGCCAGAAAGGCCTATCTCTCAAACTACAACCACACTGGCACGACCCTGCAGAAGTGCTGCACAGACTGGGAGAAGTGACCTATAGGGTGCGGATGCCTGACGCCGGGCGGGTGGTGGTCTTACAGGCTGGCCCCCTACCAGCCTCGGGCTGCCAGCCCCGCCTCCAGCGCCGTGACACAGCAGCCTGGGCCTAACAGCAGGCCTGTCTGCCAGCGACGGACACCAGGACATTTTGGGGACTTCGTTTTGGGGTAATGTTTTTCTTTATTTTTTATCGATGTTTTGTTGCTTGGGAGGGTTCGTTGTGGGGTCGTTGGGCAGTGACCCCTTAGGTGGGGGTAATGTGGCGATCCTGCCCCAGTTTACTTGTTTCACCACTACAAAAATAGCGGAGTTCGCGATTGGCTGCACCGGGTGGGGAGAGGGAGCCAATCAGGTCCGGGGCGGGGGGTATAAGAGGGCTGAGTTGCCAGAGTGTGTTGTGTTGTTGAAAAATGAATGTGTTTTTAAAAGCTGAAGAAAAGCTATTAAAGCGAAGCCCACCCCAGGCGATGCGAGGACCGCAATTCCTGCCTCAGTCTCAGTCCTTCAGTAGTGAGACCGTTACTGTATATATGGATCTCAATCTCTCATTTTAGCATTTTCTGCAGCGTAATTAACTGGTAGATGGCCCTTGATTTAATTATTGGCTGTTGTTTTCAGCATTGAAACGAATACATCCATGAGGAAGAAATCTTAGATTTATCAAACCATACTGACAAGTAAAATGCTTTAATGGCAATAAGCCGCGAAAAAAATGGGAATCTATGCTGTTTTACGAGCCACGTGTTCAGAATCTTAGAGAGAAAAACCGTCATTTCTGTGCATAGGAAAATACCTAATAACTTTCTGGTGCAATTTGCAATAATGCAATCAGAAACGAGAGCAATCAGAGATTTCAGATGTCCGCCGAATCGTGATCCGGATTCGGATCAACACCAAAATTTAAAGCAACACAAAGTAACTTTTCAACTTTCATAAAATATTTTCATAACTTTTGTGATGATACATCGACTTACAACTAGTTGAATGACACCTCTGTCATGGCCTGAGGGGGTCAGTATCGCATTCACTGGCGCTACTTTGAGGAGGCGGCAGGAACCCTGCCACACAAATAAACTACAAATGTGCTGACTGCTTTATGGCATACGTCACTTTCCCCTTTCCCCATTCGTTACAAAGACGGAAGTCGATGCGAACGCCTACGCGCAATTACTGCTATCATGGCAGAAGCTGCAAAACAACCATAGAAGCGAAAAGTTTTGTCTGAGGAGCCAAAAAAAAAAAAGAAAAAGAAAAAGGGAGGCTACCCGGATAGAAGGACAATCAAGGATCAACATTGGCCCGGCTTTCACTAGCTGGCGTGAGCTCAAAGACGAGGAGGGATTTCCGACCGATGTTGCCTTGGCTCTGTTCCTGCTGGACTAGTAAGTAGCTTTCGACGGTCAAACCAAAATGATAATGCTAATGTTAGCAATCGGACACCACCAGCCACGCAACAAACTCAAAAGTACTATATATAAATATACACACACATATATATATATATATATATATATATATATATATATATAAAACCAATGCGATGACTGCAAACCGCAAATATAAAGTTTGAGTAAAATATGTAGGTTCCTACTGTGGAAAGATCAGTCATACTAAATCACTGGGGTATTATCGTGTCAGTTTGTATGTTTGTGAGAGTAGTTCTGATGATTGTTATGTAATAGTTTCAGAGAAAAATGGGATTCTTGTCGTGTTTTTGTTGAGTTGACGACAGTGATTGCAGAATAAGTCAAAGCGCGTTGCTAGCTCAAAATAATCAGTAAAACAAAACCTGTGTGCAATGTGCATTGAGATATGAATTTTCATAGTCCTGCTTATCAATAGCACCTTGCGCTGAGTGTAGCTGGCCCTAATTGGGAAATGTGGTCCTCCTTCAGGCAAAACACTACCGCTTTGGTCCACAAGCGCCGCCAAAATCAACCAAAACTGAAAGTTCTTAAGTACTGCTTTAATGGGGTCTTCCGAGTTATAAGATCTTCATCTATGTAAATTTTCATGTAAATCGGTTCATCAGTTTTTACGTTATTCTGTTCACAGACAGACAGACAGACAGACAAAAAACGAGGCGATTTTATTACGTCCTTGGCGGACGTAATGACCTAGTCAGTCATTCGACCGATTAGGCTAAGGAACCGAGCAAACTGATGGTGGCTGTTTGAAGTTTTTCCTCTGTTATGACAGGGCTGGTATTTAGCAAAAATAACTGCGTAGTGAAAACGCTATGCAGTCTCGAGAAGTCTGTAGCATTATGTAGCATTTTTTTTCAGAACTGTGAAGGAAAAATAAGACTTAACAAAAACATCCGTATATGCACTTTAACCTTTTATTATCATGTCTGAGAACACTTAGCTAACAGTAGCCTACTAATACTAATTAATATCGCCTAATGAAGACTTATGGCAGTTCAGTTACAGTAGCATTGCAGTGTTAAAACTAGGCTACTTGGACTTACAAATTGGGACCCACTTACCCCTTTGCAAAAAGTAGTATACTTGAAGTTTATTTTATTATGTATACTTGAGTAAAGGTATAGTAAGTATACTACGGACCATGTACTTGTAGTGTACTAGAAAGTATACTAACGTAATACTACTTCGGACTAAGTTGGAACATTTTTAAGTTTATAAAAGTATACTTTTGAGTATACTTCAAGTTTAAGCAAAGTAAACTGAAAGTACCCATCTAGTTTACATCAAAGTTGTATTCTATACTGCAAGTGCACTACAAGTGAACTTTTTAGTATACTGTGAGTGAACTAGTTGTATATTTTAAGTATACTTTTCAATTTATGAAAGTGTACATTTAAGTATATTGCAATTAAACTTACAGATATACTGCTAGTTTATTAGTTGTATACTTCTAGTAAACTTTTCAGTTCATGAAAGTATACTGTGGGGAATACTGCTAGGAAACTTAGAGTGTCATTGGATGTTTAATGACCACAGTGAGTCAGGACTTCAGGTTCACATCTCAGACAGACAACAGCCTCATCACTGCACTGGAGTATTGTGTATTATTCCACCAGAGGGAAGATTCCCATCCTACTGGCCCACCAAAACCTCCTCCAGCAGCAACTTACTTTCCACGGCGATCTCCCATCCAAGCACTAACCAAAGCCACACCTGCTTAGCTTCCACACAGCCAGTGCAGATCAAGCTGCGGTTGGGTTGCTAGTTTTAAAACTAGTACAGACATTTCATTGACACTATGTCACATAGCACTGAATTTCAGTCTTCTTAATCTCATGTTTGAAAATACTGTGTACATTTATCTGTGAATCTGCACATAATTTTTTACTGTGATACAGAACTCCATTAGCCAAAACACAGCTCACTGGTGTACTCATTTGGAATATTTCATCAGCCTTTGCTTGAGTCCTTCAGCCTACCGACCAGACTGAAGGCATTGCTAATTAATATTTTATGGATATTTCTGGTTCCATATGAGAGAAAGAGGATTTTTTTTTTGAATTGGGATTTCAATAAGAGTTGCCATTGCTGTGTTCTTATACGTTGGTATCCAATACAATATTGTGTTTGAAAATTTAATTTATAATGGAATCAATTTTGTTCTCAATCCTGAGTATGTGTTTCATTGTAAATTCTTGTAAGTACCTTCATCTGTAAATTAAAGCAGAATGCACTTCAGCATTGTCTACTAGTAGAGTACATGAGGTAACCACTCATCTAATTATGTTAAATAATATCTGAATAGCAACAGTAATATATTTTAGATTGCAATAATCATAAGCTGTAAGTATGATGTTGAGATAGCTTAAAGAAGACTTTGAAGTATCCTTGCAGTTTAAAAAAAAAAACAAAAAAGCTTTTAGCTCCCTGAAAGTTTAAAACTAAATGTAAACTACAGAGGCTTGAAGTATAGAATTAGTGGACTTGTAGACTACCTGAGTTTACTTGCAATATACTTCAAAGTGTACTTTCATGAACTAAAAAGTTGGCTTGAAGTATACAAGTAAAATTGTCATACATCTGAATTTACTTTCAATATACTTCAAAGTATACTTTTATAAATTAGACATTGTGTTAGAAGTATATAGCTAGTGAGCTAATAGTTCATCTTTAAGTTTGCTAGCAGTATACTTCACAGGATACTTTCATGAACTGAAAAGTTTACTGGAAGTATACAACTGATAAACTAACAGTATATCTGAAAGTTTGCCTGCAGTATACTCAAAAGTATTGTAAGGTGAATAGAGGCCACTAGATGGCAGTATTTACCTTTTTTTTTTGTTAAGCCCAGACTGGAGATAGGTTTGGGCATGTTTTAGGCATGTCTGGAACAAGTCCCAGAGAAAAATTTAAAAAAGCCTAAAAGGTGGGAGGGGTCTGCAAAAGAGGATATAAGGGGGAGAATTGAGACAGTGAAGTAGTAGGAGAAATTGCAAGGAGAAGGATACAAGTGACTATACCTGTCATTCTGTTCAAGACCTGTGAAGTTTCTTGTGGATTTTTGCCTGTGTTGGGGCATTTTCCTCACCCAGGATATCACCAAGCAACCCACCGAAGGGACTGTAAATATTTCTGTTTTTGTATATAATCAATCTTGGTCTGTAGAGTAGAGTAGTTTGTTGTTAGTTGCCTTTGTTTAATTAAATGTGTTTTAGTTTTAAAATTTTTCTCTGTCATCCTTTGCTGTCGTTAATGTCATAACAAATTGGGGCCACAACAGTATACTTTCATAAATTGAAAAGTATGCTAGAGGTAAACAACTAGTTAAGTCACAGTATACTTCAAAGTTCACTTGTAGTGTACTTGCAGAACAAAATATAACTTGGATGTAAACTAGATGGATACTTTATATTGCTTAAACTTGGAGTGTACTTTTTTGTACAAGTATGAATCATCTCAGTCAATACTGCAATAATTGTCAAATTTGTTATCAAATAAAATCAGAGAAATGTTTATCTGTTACTCTGTGGGTTAATAAAACTGAATAAAAATCCAGTTCAGCTCCACCCATGTGCTATTTACTCTGCTACGCTGCCCCAAAGCTGACTTGTTACTGCAAATGTATATGTGGAATATGCAAGTCCATGAGATAGTAAAAACTGAATAAAAATATACTGCAGTATACTTCAAAGAAGCCAATATGTATGCTAAAATATTTTAATATGTTTAGTCTTTTGATAGTAGTCTAACTGAGGAAGGGAGGAAGAATTAATAGATGTTTTAAATGATAATTTTTTGGTGCAGTATTTTAATAGACCTACAAGAGAGAAGGCAATTTTAGACTTAGCGCTCTGTAATGACCCAAATAGAATTAGCAATGTTGAGGTACTGGAGCCACTTGGGACAAGTGATCACTCTGCTGTTCATTTTGATCTTTCATGGGAAGTTAAATGGGTGTATTCTAAAACAAAAGTTTTCAATTTTAGGCGAGCAAACTATGACAGGATGCGCTCATATCTAAGTGAAATAAAATGGGAGACACTCCTGGACTGTAAGTCTGTAAATGAGATGTGGGAAAGATTTAAGAGGGTTTTACTTGAATCACAATGCAGATTCATTCCGAAGGTGTCCAAAAGTAAGCTGAAAAAGCAGAATCCTCAGTGGATGACCAAAGTATTTGTGGGACTTTGAGGGAAAAGAGGAATCTTTATAAGATGTACATATAGGATAACAATGAGAACACTAAGGCTGAATACTGTAAAATGCGGGCTGTGGTCAAAAAAGAGCTGAGGAATGCAAGAAGACTGTATGAAAGACATATTGCAGTGGGGGCAAAAACTCACCCTAAGTGCTTCTTTCAGTACTGTAGCAGAAAAAGGAAAGTTAAAGAGCAGGTTAAGTGCATAAAGAATAAAAAACGGATCACTGCTATATGATAACAAGGATATTGCGGATGCCTTAAACAGTTACTTTGTTGAGAATTTTACCTCAGAGTGGGTCTTTATTCGGCCAGAGGGCATGTTAAATGCTCAAGATTATTTAGTGGAAATTGAGGTTCGGGATAACAAAGTATTAGACAGGTTGCATAAACTAAAGGCGGGTCCTGATGGCTTATAGTGCTCAGGGAAGTTGGTGAGATCATCTTTAAGCTGCTCTGTTCAGAGCCTTCTACCCGAGCTCTTCTTATCGATTCTCCTGTTTCACTTGCAAGGTTAAAGTATGACTACACAATAGGATCATCCTTGTATTTGACCGTATCATTACACTTTCCACTTCGTAAGTTATGATTTATTTGATAAACCTGGTTTATTTCATTTGTGAACTAGAGAAGTTAAGTCCCAATATCATTTTACTGTAAACTATTACAATCAGTACGTTGAAAATTTTTATGGCCTCTGATCGTGTCTCTCAAATAGACACAAAGTGGAAATAACATTCGATAAAGAATTGGGTGCAATTAGAGTAATTTTCGTTTTCATTGTTGCCATCAACTGATTTAATTTGTTGGGTTTTTAATTCGTACTTAAAGAAAACCGCTGACGTTACAGTCCTTTCCAGCAGACTACCATAAGGAATGCTTTGGTTTTCCTTTGAAACCGCAATACAGAATAAACCAATTCACTTGATTCGCACAATGTTAAGTATATAGCCTATTCTAAAAAAAAAAAAAAAACTAAATTACTGAAGAAATACATTGGATAAAGTGAATTCTCATATAATGTCTCAAATAGCAATTTACACATTTCAAAGCTGCAAAAACATAAACGGCATTCACTCAACTCAGCCACTCAGCTTACGGTTTTAATGCGCTAGCAGTAAAACAATTAAAATTGTGCTAAAATGCCAAACATGCCCAGTGAATTACCCGAAATGTGAATGTTTAATTGCCTATTATGTAATCCCATTCCGCTAATAAACGAGATGAGCAAACATGACGTTTTATTGGGTTTTTTGGCTGTATATAGGCTATATATTTATTTTATTTATTTTTTTTTTTTCACATTGATTAGGCTAGTCAGGCTGGCTTCGGTAGCAAGAGCATCAGCTATTGCTCTCGCCTTTTTTTTTTTTTTTGGAGACACCGGCTGTTGAAGTTTGCGTGACACCTGCAAGCTAGGCTAACAGGATAATATTAGCTAATTGGCAAGCACTTACCAGGTAGAATGGCTCTAAAAATGACCAACAACGTTTGAAGTTGTCGTCTGGCTGTCTGAGATGTTTATGCCGCATGTCTTGCACTGTGTTGTTCATCTTTTGCCATCAAAATGGTAAGTCCGAAAAAAAAAAGCCAATGACGAAGACTTGCGGTACCTCTCCCACTGGTGATTTTACAAATCGTACTATACATTCGGGAAAATGATGAATACAGCGCCCTCAATAATTATTGGCATCCCTGGTTAAGAAGTGTTCTTTAGTTTCTAATAAATTCAGTTTTTTTTCTAAATAACATAGGACCACGATGAAAAAAGAGGAAAATCCAACCTTTAATTCAAGTGCATTTATTCAGTCGGAAAAAAAATCCCACACTAAGAAATAATTCTTTTACATCAAATCATGTGTGCCACAATTATTAACACCCCTGATGTTAATACTTTGTACAACCCCCTATTGCCAAGAAAACAGCATCTAATCTTCTCCTATAATGTTTCACAAGATGGGAGAATACAGAAAGAGGGATCTTTGACCAGTCCTCTGTGCACAATCTCTCTAAATCATCCAGCGACCTGGGTCCTCTCCTCTGCACTCTCCTCTTCAGCTCACTCCACAGATTTTCAATGGGGTTGAGGTCTTGGGACTGAGAAGGCCATGGGAGGAGCTTGATTCTGTGTCTGGTGAACCATTTCTGTGTAGATTTGGCCACATGTTTAGGGTCATTATCTTGCTGAAAGACCCAGTGACGACCCATCTTCAGCTATCGGGCAGGGGCCACCAGATTTTGATTTAAAATGTCCTGGTATTTCAAAGCGCTCATGATGCCATGCACCCTAACAAGGTTCCCAAGGCCTCTGGAAGAGAAACAGGCCCACAGCATCACGATCCTTCCCCATACTTCACAATGGGCATGAGGTGCTTTTCTGCATACTAATCTTTTGTGTTTCGCCAGACCCACTTCGAGTGTTTGTTGCCAAAAAGCTCTTTCTTGGTCGCATCTGACCAAAGCACACGGTCCCAGTTGAAGTCCCAGTACCACTTAACGAACTCCAGACCTTCGTGTTTATGATTATGAGTGAGAAAAGGTTTTTCCGTGCATGCCTCCCAAACAGATTGTTGGCATGTAGATAGTGCCTGATGGTTGTTTTGGAGACTTTGTGACTCCAAGATGCTACCATTTGTTGCAATTCTTTAACAGTGAGCTTTGGAGAACTTTTTATTTCTCTTACCATCACAGTGTGTGGTGGCAATATAACCTTGCATCCTCGTCCAGGCTTGTTTACAACTGTTCCAGTTGTTTTAAACTTCTTAATGATTCCTCTGACAATAGATATGGGCAGATGTAGGCGATTTTTCTTGTAGCCATTGCCTAACTTGTGAAGGTTGACACACATCTGCCTTACTTGAATGGTGTGTTCCTTTGTCTTTCCCATGTTGAAGAGTGGATAAGATAAATGCCCTCTGTGTCACGAAATATTTATACCCCAGGGAAACAAGAAGTGATGAATTACTAATTAAATGTTCCTAGATACTCTGATCAACTTTGTAAACCACTGTAGAAATGACAGAAATACTTCAATTACATTTATTTCCTAGTAATTGTTAGGGGTGCCAATAATTCTGGAACAGGTGATTTTATGAAAAATAATGATTTCTTTGTCAGGGATTTCTTTTTTCCCCTTAAAATTCACTTGAGTTGAAGGTTACATTTTGCTACAATTTTCAGTGTGAGAGTATCCTTCTGCAATAAAAATTGAATTTATTTTAAGGCTTTCAACACATCTTAACCAGGGGTGCCAATAATTATGGAGGGTGCTGTATTAATGAGCAACTGATACCTGATTGGCCGAAGGTCCGTACAGTACCATGTGACGTTGGCACCATTCGCAGCTGTCATTCTTGCCCGCTTCAAGCAGAAGTTGAAGCAGAGATTGCGCGTATGAGTATATTTAGTTCCGTATAGCCTCATCTACCCCTTTGCTATAGAATAATTTCACATTATAATGTTTGGATTTGATAGTTCAATCACAATGCAATGTATATTGTAACGTACAGTAACATTATATTATACTAACGTTAATCGAACGCATTCTGTGGTGTGTGTTATTCATCGTTAACGTTTCCCATGCTCGGCTAATGTTATGTAACTTGTTCCCGATTTTCTTTGCAACATTATGGTTCCAAGATCTCAGCACAGTAGTTATTAGGCGAACTATTGTTATGTTCATCTCCCAAGCTAACGTTAAAGATCTGCTGTCCAGTCATTTACGAAGTGTTGGCCAGCCCTCCTACGATGAATAATACAAGCTGCGTTAACATAATCTGGCACATAAAGTTCCCCAGACTGTACAAAGAAGACAGTGTGTAGTCTACTTAGCCAAATCCTACCAGTCTAATCTATCAGATGTAACTTAGCTGCCTCTATCTTCTGTTCTGGGTTTGAGTATCTGGGATATTTTCCAGACATGTCATCTAAGCTCTCTGTGGCCTACATCTGTAAAACAAGCTGAGAGAAATACAATTAATGGACAGAAAGCAGTGGATTTGTAACAAAATGGCATTTGTGCAAAATGTATTCTTTTTAAATGTAAATTCACTGACATTTAACAGAGAGAGAAAATTCTGTAACATCACTATTTATATGAAATGAGCCAGACTATTTCGTACTTAAAAGGTTAGCACAGCTGTTTTGTGAGTTTGAACCAAGCTTGCCAGGTCAGTAGATGGTCTGTGATTACAATTACATGCATTAATAAAATGAATAATCTTTAACAAAATGTAAATTGTAAAAAGCATGATATTTGAATGCACTTTAAATCATGTCCACCCCCCCACCCCCCTGTGTCCCTGCCCCCTATACTACTGTAATGAATCTAACTATATGTGTGTAGTAGACTACACACTGTTTTCTTTTACAGTATGGCAAACTTTATGTGCCAGATTCTGTTAACGCAGCTTGTATTATTCATTGTAGGAGGGCTGGCCAACACTTCATAAATGACTGGACAGCATATGGGTCAGTGACATATATACCAGAAAAATGTATTTTTTCAAAAATTTTAAATAACAGGCATAAATATGGTTGATTTTTGTTCTACTAATTCTCATCTTTATAGAAACATATGTTGTTTTTAGATCTTCAATTGGAATCAGAATTTATGTGACAATTTGTTGTAGTAGTGCCTAAAATCATCATATGGTGTGACATGAAAATAACTGTATATAAACTGAAAATGGATTATACCTTTCTTAAATTACTCACTTTATCAAAGTCATTTATCCTAACTAGACTGTGATCCATTAAAGTTTTGTGAAAATTTATTAAATTTGTGTATTACTTTCTAAATCGCGCTCAATGTGAGACCTATGCTGTCGGTCTTTTAACACATTTTCCATTTATTGCAAAAAACCTTGCTATAAAATTATAAAAATATTTTTGTCTCTTGCTGATGCCATTTTCTATGTATTCCATTAACATTTTCAGGCTTTATTATTTAATAAAGCTATGTTATTTTCACAATTTGGAATGTCACACCAAATGATATAGTGTCACACCATATGATCATGTCACCATGTGTCAGGGCAAACCATGTATTATCCTACTTATTGGTGAGTACTGATCACTCATATGGCAGGAAATATTTAGCCACTCTTAAATGCTGGGAGGCAATATTCAAATTTTATTGATTTATTTGATATTTAACAATAAAATAAACATTTTCATATGAGCCATATGAACATATGTTTGTGTAGCAAATTTCATGTCAATTCAAAATTGGTCTGCAATATTATAAGAAAAACAACAATATAAGTAAAACAAACACATTTTTATATCTTATAAACTGTGAACATATACAGGGTAGCTGAGGTGAAATTCTTGGACCGCGCAAGATGGACGAAAGCGAAAGCATTTGCCAAAAACGTTTTCATTAATCAAAAATGAAAGTCGGAGTTTTGAAGACGATCAGATACCGTCGTAAACGATCAGATACCGACCATAACCAATGCCAACTAGCAATCCGGCGGTGTTATTCCCATGACCCGCCAAGCAGCGTCCGGGAAACCAAAGTCTTTGGGTTCAGGGGGAAGTATGGTTGCAAAGCTGAAACTTAAAGGAATTGACAGAAGGGCGCCACCAGGAGTGAAGCCTGCGGATTAATTTGACTCAACACAGGAAACCTCACCCGGCCCGGACACGGAAAGGATTGGCAGATTGATAGCTCTTTCTCGATTCTGTGGGTGGTGGTGCATGGTCATTCTTAGTTGGTGGAGCGATTTGTCTGGTTAATTTCTTTAACAAACGAGACTCCGGCATGCTAACTAGTTATGCGGCTGGCGTCCAACTTCTTAGAGGGACAAGTGGCGTACAGCCAAACGAGATTGAGCAATAGCAGGTCTGTGATGCCCTTAGATGTTCGGGACTGCACGCACGCCACACTGAGTGGATCAGCGTGTGTTTACCCTTTGCCGACACCCGCTGAACCCCACTCGTGATGGGGATCAGGGATTGCAATTATTTCCCATGAACAAGGAATTCTCAGTGAGCCTGGGTCATAGGCTCGAATTGATTAAGTCCCCACCCTTTGTATACACCGCCCATCACTACTACTGATTGGATGGTTTAGTGAGGTCCTCGGATCGGCCCCGCCTGGGTCAGTCATGGCCCTGGCGGAATGCCGAGAAGAAAGTCATAACAAGGTTTCCGTAAGTAAACCTGCGGAAGGATCATTAACGGTCTGGCTCCTCGCGAGGGGAAGGCCCCGAGGGCGACAAATTCTGGTCTGCGGAGGCAGTCGCGCGGCAGGCCCCCAAACCCCTTTTTCAGATGAAGATAAAACATTGTTTTGACTTGAACAGAATTCTAAGGTTTCTGTGAAGGGCTCTGCTGTGTCTGTCTTATAAACTAGAAATCTGTATCATAGAATAAAACTAAACACAATCTATTGTAGATAATTACAGCTTTTATGTGGTGATGGATCCAAATAAATATTTAAAAGGAGAAAACATACATTGGACTTAGTTATTTTTTGTTATATCTGCAGGAAATTACAATTCATATCATATGGTGTGACAATCAAATCATATGGTGTGACAGGCAGACATGTCACACCATATGATATTTTCTGCACTTAGCACAACCTTGAGTCTTGTAGCTACACATTAGCATGCTAACAACATGCTATCTGTAACAAAGCAACATGGATTTACATGTAATTATGACAAAATAATAATTTTTTTGTTGCATTTTTATAAAAAATGTGTCACCCCAAAAGACATCTGGAAGTGGGACTTTTGTCAGAGTACCAACAAGAACTGATTTATTGTAAATATAAAAATGATAACTCACCTCAGAAAACTGTCATGGACTGGTATTGCTAGTACTGCAAAACCTTGACGTAGGACGTCCTCTCCTTCCCAAGGGTGTCCATACAGTTGCCCGTTGAAATATCCAAAAATAGTGTCACACCATATGATTTTGATTTCTGTGACAAAATCTTTTTGATTAGGACGGACTCAAAACATTATGCTTGGACTTTGAAAACAGTAGACTCACAAATAGACATCTGTATTATTTTTCTGTATTTTTTTTGAGAATTTTTGCATTTATTTTTCTTAGTTTTAGTCAAGTTCTCACTTTGAGAAACAAGTGCCGGACAGTCATGCCATATGCATTTTCTCATGTTTGGTTGAAAATTCTGAAAAAATGAGTGATTAACTGTTTTAATGTTGAGTATGTTCACATAAAGCAGAATGTTCTGCACAGTATTGAGGAGGTTTTTGGTAAATATATTTTTTATTCATACATGTTTGACACTGAAGACCGCAAAACTGCCATGTCACGTCATCCACCTATATCTTTAACGTTAGCTTGGGAGATGAACATGACAATACTTTGCCAAATAACTACTGGGCTGAGATCTAGGAACCACAATGTTGCAAAGAAAATCGGTAACAACAAGTTACATAACATTAGCGAGAATGGGTAATGTTAACGTTAGACTATCATTTACGTTAACCCCAAGCCTATTTGTCGAACAATGAATAACACACACACCACCAAATGCGTTTGATTAACGTTAGTTTAATATAACGTTACTGTACGTTACAATATACATTACAATACATACAAATCCAAACGTTATAACGTGATATTATTCTATAGCAAAGGGGTTGATGAGGTTATACGGAACAAAATGACAGGAAAGAATGACAGCTGCGAATGGTGCCCACGTCATATGATAGTGTATGGACCTTCGGCCAATCGGGTATGGGTTGCTAATTAATATTCATCAATTTCCCGAATGTATAGTACGATTCGTAAAATCGCTTTCCACTGACATGTTGATGCATAAGAGGGCGTGTTTCTCCAATAAACACTTAAGGTACGTAGAGAAGGCATGACTGATTGACAGGGTAGTGATCCAATAATGACAATTCCATTCTCAGCCTGCGTTACAACCGGGCAATCAATATTATTTTTTAAATTAATTCATTAATTTTATATTCAAACTGAAAACATGAACTGAATAACACTCAAGTCATTCAAGTCATCGTGTCTCAAGTCAAGTCAAGTCCCGAGTCTTTAACTTCCATGTCCGATTCGAGTCTCAAGTCGTTTATTTTTTGTCAAGTCAAGTGGGAAGTCCTCAATACTGCGACCCGAGTCTACTCGAGTAGTCCAAGGCTGAATCCAATCTCCACCCTCTAGACTTGCAGACTGAGCCTCACGGACTTCAGGCGTATGTCATGTGACGTCTTCACCATCATTCCGTAAAGTCTGCAAGAGCGGGAGTCTGCAGCATAATAATATGAGCTGATAGACGAGCTTCAATTCTGTTTCATTCGTTTCCGTGCAAATGCATATTGATTACCCCTGTAGCCTGGTTTTCTGTATGATGATGTTGAATTTTATATCTGGCCTACGTTATTCAAGTAACGTCTTAATATTATAAATGTATAATTAGTTTATGTGGTTTTATGCGTGTGTGAATGTGCTTTTCTTCTGTCAGCAATTTGGAAAACTTAAAACGTCACGTCCGTATTGCAATGTATTATGGGTAATTACACGGAAGAAATCTGCTGAAGTCTGCACCCCAAGCGGACTCTCTGGAAGTCCGCAGAAAGTCCGCTTGTGGCCCCTTGTGGACTGGATCAATTCTGGATTTGGACAGCCCTCAGCACTCTCAGACTTCCCGTGAACGCGCCCGCAAAGTCCGCGAGTCTGGTAGTGCGGAGAAGCAGTGGCGGTTTTTCGTGGAGGCCAAGGGAAGCCTGGCTTCCCCAAAAATTATTGCAAGAAAGAAAAAATATAAATAAGCTTCACCACAATGCATTTTATGTCATTTCCTTGTCAAAACACTACATCCGCGCACTTCTGCTTTGGCTGAGCATGAGGAGCAAAACAGCGCCCCCTCCTGTCAAGCTCTCATTGTGTCTTACACTTCATGTCTCATGCCCTCCGCCCTGTCTGTCAGTTCAGAGGCCAGCTTCACTTGGCCTCCCTTGGGGAAAAAAAAACAGCCCGTATTAGCCAATCAGATTGAAGCGAGGCTCATCGCTTAATGGTCGATGCATAATTAAAAAAAAATGAGGGAGGCCAGATCAAATCTGGCTTCCAACCAATCACAAACTGTTACGGAAAATACACACACTGATTCAACTGTCTAGCCAGGTACCAGCTCGCCCACACAGAAAGTAACGTTTAAGCCATTAAGTCAGAAATTGGATGATGACAGGGACCTTGAGTTTCTTGTAAAAATGACTTCACAAAACTTCCCTTTGAGGTTCAACTTAAAGTCAAGCGGGACGGTAGGCCGACTCCAAAGCTCAATTTAACTAAGGGGAGAGCTGATGGAAAAGTTCGCTCTTTTTGTGAAGCTAACTATGCTAGAAACGAGTGGCTAACAGGAAGTGCCGAGCTTAACCGGCTTTTCTGCTGGCCATGTCTCCTATGGCCCGCCGTGGCCTTTTTGATGACCGGGTCACATTTTCTCATGTGATGCATAAAATGCGGTGTTTTATTCTTTATTATTCTTGTCGTGTCAAGTGGATTTCAGAGCATGATGGCTAAGCTGTACTGTTTTTGTATACTCTCAGTCCTTACCGAAACTGCATTTAGGTCCGCTGACATCAGCTGCACTATCAGCTGACAGCTGTAAGGTTTACAGTTGATAGCGCTGCAGCACGTTTGATATCAATTTTTATATAAACCTTTGTAACTATCTGTTTTATATTTAGTTTATGTAATTCAGACGATGCGCACGGGTTGTGCATTCATGTTGTGTGTGTTTTTGGATATATGAATATTGGGCATCCTTGTGATTTGTTAATTTCAGTTGCGAGGCTGCCACATAAGACATTGTTACTTCTAATGTTGGTGGAAGGGGTTTGCCTGTGTTTCTGTACAGTAGTCCACGGCTATCTTGCAAATGCTTCTGTTGCCAATTAATGAAATATGAGTCAGAGATGAGCATTGTCCACAAAACGGAACTTCATTAATACTGTCTGTGAAAGCAATGGCTAAAATTTTTTTGTTATATCTAGATCTTGTCATAATTGCCGTCTGATCGCTATGTGTTTAACTTTCTGCTGTAATAAAGCTACGAGACGTTTACCAGCTTTGCATGGGCTTCCTCTAACTGATCACATACTACTGTGTGCCAGATCCATGAGCACGCGCACAGCCCGAAGCGCGCATCCGCAGCTCTCCCTCGCGCTTTCACTGTCTCTCACACACGCGCTGTTCTCTTTTTTAACCTCTTTTTTCACTAAAATGAACGAGAAGTCAGTAGAATAAAGGTACTGTAACAGTAGGCTAATTTGTTTGTGTGACAGTCGTAGGGTCCTGTCACAAGAAGTGTCTCCTAATAACACGTAAACACCAAATTAAATTCGTTGTTCATTATGGCTTCCTCGGTAATTTTTGTCATGGGCCGCCACTGCGGAGAAGTACGGATATTTGGATTCAGCCCAAGTCACAGTGACTCGAGTCCCCATCTCTGTCAGACGATTCTTGCTTGTCTGCGTGTGAACTCCATTATCTTCTCCGGATTGAAGACGATAAACCGAACACACAACGCACTGCACTTGCCTTATAAACCGATATGATTCAAAATCAGGAGCCTTAAACTTTTGCCAATTCTGGCAAGCTAATTTACTTTTAGCTAACGTAACTTAGCTTCTTGCTAGACTCATGACCATTCCGTGGAGTATAGTAAAATGTGGGTCTACTGTGAAATGTTACGCACATTGTACTGCGTTATTATCCCCCGCCGCGCGATTAGCGCAAAGCGGGGGATATAGCATTGGGCTCCGTCCATCCGTACCCTCCGTACGGACACATAAAATTGAGGCGGCGCGGGATATTGCCATTTTAGTGGCAAACACTTGTTTTTACGCTCCTTTTTTTCTCTCTTTCCCCGGAGATATCCGAGCCTCTTGTAGTGCAGTGAACAGTTCATCCATGAAGTTCTGCATGTCAGCGAACCGGAGGCCATGCCATTCTATTCCACCCCCTCCCTCCACAATTCCCTTTTCAATGAAGTCTGTCTTGATTAAAATTTGAATACTGTCTCATTTCATTTCCAAGTGTGAGTTAACACCCGTCTGTATATATCTGTGTGCAAGTGTGTGTGAGTGTATCAGAGCAGTGCAATACCATTTACTCTTATCCAGTGCCCTTTATTAGGTTTTTTTAGAAGTTATGTAGATTTTCTATCAATTTAAAATCAAATTTGTAAACAGGACGGGACGCTATGGGATCACTTTTCTGTCCCGTCACAGGGCTCTGTTGTGTATGAATGTGCATATTACGCTACAAACTGTTGCATTCTTTTAGATGAACATCAGCCGCACCGTCGCATCTACCTGCATCACTCCAATTGATCTCAGATGCTGCTCACGAACATTAGATTCGGACATTAGAAGCGAACATTAGAAACGGATACACTAAGATTAACAGACACATATATTTTTTCCCCTTACTGGCCTTACAAGAGCTTGATGAATTTAACTTATCCAGGTTGCAAGTTTGATACTGTTGAAGCTTAACTGAATCTTTCTCTCATGGTCACACCTATTCATGCAACTTTTTTTTTGCACTGACGCTGATGAGTATAATGTGAGATTGTGGAATGACAAAAATGTAACATACAGCTGGTATTAATATGGGCAGATGTAGGCCGATAGCTTGCGTGAGCCGCGACCTTTAGCAGCCATTAAATTTGAAATGAGCTCATTTTGTGGATAAAATTGTACATTTTCTCAGTTTCAACATTTGCTATTTTATCTCTGTTCTACTTTGAATAAAATACGGGCTGGTGTGATTTGAAAGTCATTGCATTTTGATTTTATTCACAATTTACATTTTGTCCCAAATATTTCGGAATCGGGGTTGTACATTTGAATGTTCAGCCGAGCATCCAATAAAGGTTTTTTCAAGATCTGCTGTGCTTCGCGTCATCATTTTTTTTCCTCCTTTCAGCTATTTTTTAGAGGTAAACATTGCTGTCAAAGTAAAGAATGATTTACTTATAATCATCACCCATCATCACTTAAACATTTTGTGTCACAGGTAAAGTGAATTGTATTGGTATGAAATATGAGTAATCACAATAAATACATGTCATGGGCAGGTGTAAATTTACTGTGAACTGCTCATGAACTCATGTCATAATCAAGGCCAGGTGTCATCTTGCTATTAATTGCACGTAAATTAGCAGACAATGCAAATCACAGCCATGCATAAATTTGCTGTGGAATGGACATGAAAATACGGTCAATGCAAATCATGACCATATTTAAATTTACAGCTAAATGCATGTGATATCACACTGAATGCAACCCACGGGCTCATATAACTCTGTTGTTAATTGCATGTAAATTTTTGAAAATTAAGGTTACAGCTGAGCACAATTTCTTAGTGAAATGCACATAAAATTATGGTAAATGTAAGTCAAGGAGGGACATATTTTTGCTGTGAATTGCATGTAAACTTGTGGTAAATGCAAATCACGGCCTAGCGTAATTTCACAGTGAAATGGACGTTAAATCATGGTAAATGCAAATCACAGACAACCATTTCTTTGCTGCGAATTACACGTAAAAGTGCAGCAAATGCAAGTCACGCACAGGCATAATGTCACAGTGAAATGGGCATTAAATTATGGTTAATGCAAGTCATGGACAGGCGTATTTTGCTGTGAATTGCATGGAAAATTGCAAAAAATGCAATGCATGGACTAGCATTATTTCGCAGTAAAATGCACATAAAATCACAGTTAATGCAAGTCAATGACAGAGGTACATTTGCTGTTATTTGCAGGTAAAATTTCTGTAAATGCAAATCACGCACAGGCATAATTCCATAGTTAAATGCATGTAAAAACAGGGCACTTGCTATTCAAGGCCTGGCTTAAATTTACTGTTGAATTCAAGTACAATCACAGCAGATGCACATCACAGCCATGTGAAATTGCTGTTAATTGCTTGTAAACTCACAGTAAATGTAAATCACAGTCTGATTTGATTTTACAGTTAAATTCACTGCGACCTTTTTTGCCAGTTATTTTAACTGTAATTTTACGTTCAGTTTAGCTTCTCGCTATCAGCTACTTCCGCCAGAAGTTGCACCCATAATCATATCTACAATAGCACCCTTAGGAATAAGGTGAATACCTTCGCCTGGCTCCGTTCGCGGATTGCGCGCACACCTCAACAGAGCACGGGGGCATTTATACTTGGCGCATTCTCTTTGCAGTATTCGCCGCAAAGACAGGGGGTGGTATACAAAAAAATACCACAGGAAGTAATAGAAGCAGGAAAAAACAGTAGAAGTAGAAGCAGCTCAGCTAGTCTTCCCTCAAATTCATCCATTTTGAACTGGGCGACACTAGTGCAGCTTGTGAAAAGTTTGCATAATTTTTATTCCCAACCAACTTCTGCCATAACCACGCCACCACGAACCAACTTCTGCCATAACCACGCCACCACGAACCAACTTCTGCCATAACCGCGCCCCCACGAGTTGGCTGTTCGAAACACAAAATTATGAATGAAGTTGCAGTTGTCACGCACCAGAGAATTGCATTGCGATTGCACAACGAAATATTGGCCCATAGAAGCGAAAACACGCTGTAATTGAATAATGAATGACAACAAAATAACAATACTACGCCTTGCCTGTGCTATACTATTATACTACTGTATATACGATTATAACAAGACTATCATCATCTCATAAAAGCAGTACAATCAATGAAAAGCACCTCTGGCTCCAGGAGCTACCCCTCGCATTCTGCTGGCACGCAGACAAATTATTTTCAGCTGCAGACAAGGTGACGCCAATAAACAGAATATATAAGTTGCAGAATCTTTCATCATTAGGCTAAGGTGGGCACTATGTGGAATATTCACTGTCTCGCCCTCCTAATAGAGTATAGTGAACAATCAAATGAAAGAGATGACAGTACCTGACAATGACACCTAAGAACAGCTACAGGGTGTCGTGTGTCATGAAATGTGGTGTGGTTTCTCATCAAGAATCACATAATTTACATTTACAGGACCAGTGGTAAAGATGACAAAGTACTGCAGAGGTTGTTACTGTACATAACTGTGATAATGAAGTTTGTTGATCCAGCGAGACAGATGCTTTATTACACCATTGGCCATAAACACACAATAACTGATGTAGATTTATATCCTGTCTTTGTGTGGTACAGTGTTTCAACCTTAAGAGAGAAAGTGTGCATCTTTTTCCGTTTTACAGTAGTTACCTCAGCAACAGTACTGCAAGACACAAGTGAAAAGGACAGGCCTTACCAACTGTCTCTCTGACAGGAATTGGGCCTTTTCTTGGAAGAGAGAGGGTTTCTAACTTACAGTATTTGTTCCTCATCTCATATGGTTATTCCAAACATCAGCATTTTGATGCACAGTGATCTCCGTTCATAGCAGTCTGGCTCTAAAGTAGCCCTGCCTTTTCTAAAATCCCATTAAGACAAGGTCCCAACTAGACATGTCATGGCTTTGCCCAAAGAGCAAGTGGTTAAAAGCTCATGTAGTGTAACAGACAGCAGTTGTAAATATCCACTAATCCTCCAAATCCATCACGGCCTATAGATGGATGGATAGATGGGTTAGAATAACCTATGCATAACTTGACATTTATGATAGTGATTTTCTTTTGCCTCATGCCATGTCAGCAAAATACAATAAATTAATGTAATGAAATTCTGAGGTTTCTACTGTGGCTTAAGGGTGCAAATCTATCTCCACAAATTTAGTCAGTGCTTAGTGACACACGTTCACCCGGTCTAGGTTTTCTTATCAAGGAGAGAAATGCTGCATGTTCGGTAATGGACGAGGTGCTATGGTTGGGTTGAGGGGATGGGGGCTGCACTATTCGCCCGCAGTTGATCAAAAACACATTTTAAGGGCATGCAGTGTTGCCAAATGCTTCAGCATATTGCTGGTATTCCCCCCTAGGACGAAATAGATGCTTTGCAGATATTACAGCTTGCGGTTTCGCCAAGCCTTGGATCTTTTCTTTTTTTTTTCATCATGACTTCGGACCGAAACAATTTGAATTAGGCCAGTCTAAACGTGTGTTCTCTATAGTATTTAATCATTTGTTTTGAAATGCATGCCGTGCGCAACAGTCGAAAAGAAATAGCATCAGTAAGATGAATTGATAGTCATGGAGGCATGCGATTCTAAGGAATCAAACATATAACTACCGCTTCTCGATTCCCATCCCTACCTTCAAGACTCTCATTGCTGTCTCCACGCAGTTGTTGGTGTTATTTCCACGAGTTGGCATGTTCTCCCTGAAGCTGAGAGCCCAACTCTCCTAACGGCTGTAAAGCTTTTCCAGGTACATCATGAACTTCCGGTACCTAAAATAAATTAAGAACATGGTATTACTATGCGGAAGAAAATGGCAGATATTGAGAAAAATACATCTCATATATCACTACAACAGTAAGAGACATGCATCCAAAAACCAGAAAATACTAAAATACTACTAAACTGTGATAAATATAATTGCATTTGAAATTATGCAGTAAATGAAAAATGTCGCTGCCACCTGTTGCTTGGCTGATCACTGCTCCATGCCCTCGGATCTGATGCACAGGGTGAATTTTTCAGCAATGGGATTTATAAAGTTCAAATTAAATTAATGCACTTTACTAATTTCTGTTCCTAAACCTGCATAAAAGCTCGGCTACTCCTGTCCTTCCAGTGCACCATCCTCACTGCAACTGGATTGACTAAGGCCAGCTGATACAGGTGCTCCACCACTGGCATCTCCCTGGCATTGAGTATTTCCTTCACAATGGTGAAGAGCGCCTGCCTATCCTTCATGTCGATCCCATGCCCCCTGCTCCACAGCCGCCCCCACACTGTTCGGAGCAGGTGAAATGCACAAAGCAGCTGTGTTGCTTCAGGGAAAGCTCGGCCTAGTGCTCCTCTCTCAGCCTCGGCATCATCATTGACCTTTGCACAGGTCTCTCTGCACTTGTGGTTGCATTCCTCAACCTGCCTCTAATGCTGCTACCATCTCTGGCTCATCCCTCTCACCATACTCCTGCCTGAAGACCTAAGTATAGAGTCTGTGCAAAAGGTGGATTTCCCTGTGTGTTAAAAAAACAACTTTAGCACAATGAGTAGGCTTGCTACCACAAATAACACTTTAAGGAATAAACATGATTTTAATAACTCATGATTAATGAAATATACAGAAACTTTCTCTGAATTGTTTTGTTTGGTGTCTTTCTTAAAAACAAATAATATACCTCTGTAGCAGAACTGAAGGTCTGGGCAGATGGCTCTGTCGGCTGAGGCATAGATGTACTTCTCGCCGTACTCTGCTTGGAGGTCATTTTTGAGCACAGACAGGGCAGATGTTGGAGAATGCCCGATCTCAAAGAGGCTGGTTAGCATCTCAATGGCCTTGTCTCCCACGTCTCCGTGCCTCAGGGCATCAGCCACAAACAAATTGTGGTTGTGGATGTTGTGGAGACGTATGATGGTGGGATACCGTGGCAAATAAGGATTCTTACTCCTAAGACCAACCACACAAAAAGGTGTTTGAATTTAAAGTGTGGAGCAGTGCGTTCAAATGACAGAATAGTGAGAGTGAGTGAACTCACTGGCTCACTGCCCTCGGCTGTGATGGATTGCATCAGGGTCATGCTCAGTTTTGCTGGGCAGCAGGTGTTTTTGGATGTCCGTTTTGCATCCAATGTCTCTGATCTTGGATTGACATGGTGCTGGCATTTGTGATCAGCCTGTACGAAAGACAAAAGGTGAACTTGCAGCTTGCTTTACTTGATGCACATCATTCTTCCCTACACTACACGGTGGCATGATTTTTACATGCTACGTGCTTCAGCACTCGGCGGTCCCTTTCTGTGAGCTTTTGTGGTCTACCTCGTCGCAGCTAAGCTATTATTCCTATAGGTTTCCCCTTCACGTTAAGGAATGCATTTTAGTGGCTGCATGACTGTGTGCTTGATTTGACATGTCTGTCAGCTATGGGTGTGGTTATCATTATTACCTTATTATTAACAGAATAAGAATACTATTAATTATTATTAACAGAATATCCTCTCGACAAGCCGTCAGGGAATCTTGGTTTGTTGATCTGATGAAGGACAGATTAAAAATGACTAATCCAGGGTATATGCAGGAATCCTCAGATTAATTTCAATATCTTTTAAAGACCTTTTAAAGACCTTGTCAATACATTTTAAGACCTCACCGCCACTTTGAACTGTAATCGTTTACATCAGTGACACATGTAAGTTAACAGTTTTAGTTTATGTCCAAGACTATCGACAACTATCACAACAGATTTCAAATAAACTGAGAAAAATGAAACCCAAGACTATAGACAACTACCACAACAGAATTCAAATAGCCTGGGAAAAATGAAACCAAAGACAATAGACAACTATCACAACAGAATTCAAATAGACTGAGAAAATGAAACCAAAGGGCACACAGACAAATGCAAAACAACCACATGGCCAGAACTCACACTCCATGCCCCCCACACACATCAACAGACAATACACACACAACTGCACAGTACACACACGTGCATACACTCACACATGCATGCATGCATACAGACACCCAAGTTACACGCACAGGTGCCTGTGCATAGACACAGACACACGAGCACAAAGACACACTTATTTTACACTTTATCAGACCTCCGCACAGAATGAACAAAGTTAAAACACACACACACACACACACACAGAGCAACCTCATCATACCACCCTTTGTAAAACTGTGATAAGACTTTTTGATACTTTTTATGGGTCTAAATTTTCCCAAAATTGATCTATCACCTTTTAATACTTTGCAAGACCCCAAAACGTGCACATACACACACACACACACACACACACACACACACACACACACACACACAGAGCAGCCTCATCATACCACCCTTTGTAAAACCATGATAAGAATTTTTAATACTTTTTGAGGGTCTCAATTTTCCCAAAAATGATTTATCAACCTTTAATACTTTCCAAGACCCCGCAAATACCCTGTAATCATAGCTATATGGTAGCTGAAGATGGCGTTAGTTTAGAAACCCCAAAGATATGAAAAGCGCCTTTAGAAATTTGTATAAAACATGAATAAAACAACTGATCGTACCATGGGCGAGTGTACTTGTTTCTATCATCTAATGAAAACTCGTGGGGGCGCGGTCATGGCAGAAGTTGGTTCGTGGGGGCATGGTTATGGCAGAAGTTGGTTGGGAATAAAAATGACGCGGTTAGCAGACGAGACTGGCGCGTGGGCGCGTGTACTTGTTTCTGTCATCCATTCTGAATACTCAGGCTCAAACAGGGAGGAGACAAAGGCTGAAATTCCTGGATGATTAAATTATTGCATTATTGATAAACCAAGAGTTAAACAAACAAAAGCAGTTATCAATGGCCATCAGCACAGGACTGCAAAGCATACAGTCAGGATCAATCAGGGCACAGCGTCACCACAACTGCAGTAGTGTGCAGTGATGATTATGCACATAACAAAATGAAGATAAATCAGAAACCAAGCTCTATTCAAGTATTTATTTCATGCTATATTGGATTATATAGATTAAAATATGTAAACAGATAACAATATATCGTAAAAACAAAAATAATAACCTTTTTGAGAAAAAAAGTCAATATCTTGTGTGACCACTCTTTGCTTTGATTTAATCTTTCAGGCATAGTTTTCACATTTTTTTTTTAAATTTCCTTACTCGCTAAACCATTCCGTATGTTTTGAAGTTCATTACTGAGTTAAAGGCTTTTGACAGATGAACAAACGGCAGCAAAGAATTGCCCATCGTCAGGAGCACAAAACCAGTCACAGTAAGAGGTGCTGCTGATACGGGACTGACCAGGTCTGAACTGAAAATGCAACTTCTGCCAGAAAACACATGAAACTAGTGATTTACCAGTGATTCAGGGACCTTGGTAAAACAAGGTAGCTTGGAAATTGTGCGGTAATTATTAAGATCTCTGTTGTCTTTGCCTTGATGAAGAAGATGCATATGTGCTGTCTTCCTGATGTTTGGAGCAATTCCCAAGCGATCGGAAAGACTGAAAATATGTGTTTAGGGCCCTCAACTGCCTGGGGTCCAGATGTCCAGATCAGCACCAACAGATTTTTCTGGATCAATTTTCATCTTTAACTCCAGTCACTGGCATAAGTCGAGGCAGTGCAGCACACAGTCGGTGCAGCTCTGGAACAGCAAAGAGTGTGTGCTGCTCTGGCACCAGTTTGGAGAGCCTGGAGCTGGTGCTTAGGCAGTGGAAAACCAAAGAACCGGAGCCAAGTCAGGCTCTGGCTCGGAACCAGCACTGGAACCAGCTCAGTGGAAAAGGTGTATAGGAGACTTCAACGCTCACGTGGGCAACGACGAAGACACTTGGAGGGGAGTGACTGTGAGGAACGGCCTCCCTGATCTGAATCCGAACAGTGCTTTGTTATTGGATGTCTGTGCTAGTCATGAATTATCCATAACAAACACCATGTTCAAGCATAAGGGTGACCATAAGTGTACTTGGTACCAGAACACCCTTAGCCAAAGGTCAGATCTGTCATCAGATTTGCGGCCATATGTTTTGAACACTCGGGTGAAGAGAGATTTTTCGATGACCAACAATTTTTTTTTTGCTCCAATATCCTCTGACAAGACGCTGTAAAGGAGAACAAGAATGCCAGCAATCTAACACGTGCGTTGTATGTGTTGTAATCCTACCCGTAAGCCTGATGACCCACTGACTAATAAGAGAATGCAGATTTGATCCAAGTAGGCCTAGATGATACACAAGGTTTTTCATTAGTAATTAATTGACAAGCTAGTGACGCATTACGTGTCGGCGGTTCGATTTTGCTTTCATTCATTTTTGACTGCAGCATGTATCATGGCAGAGAAACGATCTCAGCTGACTTTACGGACCTGTTTTCTCGGAATGCAAAGTCGAGGTAATGCGAAGATGATGCTTTGACGTCAAATGATGTTTGTTGGCGATATACTGATACTGGAGGGGTCATCGGAGTTTGCCCATCCAGTCTACATGTGTTTTGTGGACATGCAGAAGGCTTATGATCATGTCCCATGAGGTATCCTGTGGGCGGTACTGCATGAATATGGGGCTCCAGGGCTGTTAATTCGAGCCATTCAATCCCTGTACAACTGAAGTCAGAGTTGCGCCCGCATTCTCAGCATTAAGTCAAATTTGTTTCCAGTTGGTGTCGGACCCTGCCAAAGGTGTGCCTTGTCACTTATTCTGTTCATGATTTACACTCCCACACAGGAAGCGTGTTCACGACCAATTTTCTCCGGAAATGTAGCTAACAATATTCACAGGGAAACCCATGCAACAGCTCTGTAGCTACCGAACGGGCAAACATAGCACTTGGGTATTAAACTTAATTTATAGTTTATAGCACAATATGTAATAAAAACAACACATGTTCCATTGTAAATAGAATTTTATTTATCATTAATTCCAGGTGGAGTCATGGTTACATGTGACCCTACATAAAGCATATACTATTTACTATGCAATAAATAGTGTGTTTGTATATATTATTCAATCAACAGCAATCTACAGTATAATAACATTGTTCACTATTTAAAAACATATTAAACTATATGCATCTACAAGTCATTCAAGAAACAGACACTTTAGTACACTTTTGTGAACGAATTAATCTCTGATTGTTATCTTGACATACTGTGTCTCACAGAAACATGGCTGAGACCAGATAAAAACGTATCTTTGAATGAAGCATCTCCACCTGGGTTTATATACACTCAAAACCCCCGCCTGGGCCGGAGAGGTGGTGGTGTTGCAGCTATTTATAGTGATTCCATTCACTCAGTGCCAAAACTACAGTATAAATTTGATACATTTGAGGTTTTAGCGATGAATTTTTCAGTGCTGGATACAGGTGCCGGCCCTGCCTCTGATCACCCTTTAGCTTTGGTGACAGTCTACAGGCCCCCTGGCCTTTACTCTGCCTTTATTCAAGATTTTTCAGAATTCCTTTCAGACTTAGTTTTAAGCTATGATAGAATAGTTATATTGGGCGACTTTAACCTGCACTTTGAGAGGGCAGATGATTCTCGAACATCCGCATTCACTAACATTTTGGAGTCAGTTGGCTTCGCTCAGAGTGTTGTTGGCCCAACTCATTTTCATGGTCATACTTTAGACCTGATCTTAAGCTTTGGCATTAACATTGGGCAAGTCAGGATTCATTCACATAATCCCAGTTTGTCTGACCATTTTCTTATCACCTTCTGCTTACAATTTACCCACCCTGCATTGTTAGAAACTAGGATGTACACTGGTCGTACTTTTACTGCAACAACTTCTACAAAATTCACTGAGGTTTTCCCATCTTATTTTGAGCATCCAGTCAGTGCCTCCTCTATTGACGATACAGCAGAAAAGTTTGCTGATGCTCTCCGTTGTACCCTTAATGTAGTCGCGCCACTGAAATATAAAAAGATTACTCAGAAGAAGAGGCCAGCCCCATGGTACACTGACCAGTCAAGGACACTAAAGCAAAAATCTCGTCATCTAGAACGCAAATGGCGCTCCACTAAATTCCAGGTATTCCATAGTGCTTGGAAAGAGAGCCTTGTTGCATATAAGCATGCTCTTTCTTGTGCAAGGTCCTGTTACTTTTCAAATCTCATGCAGGAAAATAAAGATAATTCTCGATTTCTGTTCAAAACCGTGGCTAAGTTAACTAAAAATCATGCTGCAAGTAACCCTCAAATTCCAGTCTCTTGCAGCAATGATGATTTTTTAAATTTCTTTAATGGCAAAATTATTGGAATTAGAGAGAAGATCACTGCTTCCTTACCAGTTTGCGATGGCGTTTCTCATGATATGGAGTCTTGCACATTACACACAAACCAGTTTGAGTCCCTTTCTCCTATAGCCCTGAGTGAACTAGCCAAATTAGTTGTTACTTCCAAATCATCTACTTGTATCTTGGATCCCATTCCCACAAAGCTAATGAAAGAACTCCTGCCCATTCCTGGCGGCCCAATTCTTCACATAATTAATTCTTCTTTGATTTCAAGTATTGTTCCCACTTCATTTAAGATGGCAGAAATCAAGCCGCTGCTTAAAAAACCAGATTTGGATCCCACAGTCCTAGCCAATTATAGGCTAATCTCAAACCTCACATTTTTATCTAAGATCCTTGAAAAATGTGTTGCCCAACAGCTCTCTTCTTTCCTGCAAACTAATGAGGTATCTGACAGTTTTCAGTCTGCCTATAGAAAGCATCACAGCACCGAAACAGCCCTCACTGTTGTAGTAAATGATCTGTTTCTCTCTATGGATAGTGGCCGCATTTCTGTTCTCGTCCTTCTCGATTTAAGTGCCGCCTTTGATACAGTAGACCACCATATTCTTCTTCGTAGGATGGAAAAATTAGCTGGTATTTCTGGACTTGCCCTTTCATGGTTTAAGTCTTATTTGTCTGATAGATCTCAGTTTGTTCGGGTAAATAACAAGTGTTCAGAGTATTCCAGGGTTAACTTTGGAATACCTCAAGGATCTGTTCTGGGCCCTTTGCTTTTTTCACTATACATGCTTCCGCTTGGAAATATCATAAGTACACTTGATGTTAAATACCATTGCTATGCAGACGACACGCAGCTCTATATATCCTTTAAACCGGGTGAAAATGATCCGGTTACTAGATTAGAGATGTGTCTGAAAGCTGTTAAAGCTTGGATGACGCAAAATTTTCTTTCACTAAACCCAGATAAGACTGAAATATTGGTACTGGGTCCCAAATGTCTTAGAGACTCATTCGTTAAGTTCTCTCTTAACTTAGATGACCTCTCTGTTTCTGCCAGAGCTGTCGTTAAAAACCTTGGTGTGACTCTTGATTCAGAACTCTCTTTCCAGGCTCACATCAACAATATCATCCGAGTGGCTTTTTTCCATCTTCGAAACATATCTAAACTTAGAAAAATGTTGTCTCTTAATGATGCTGAAAAATTGGTTCACGCATTTGTCTCTTCTCAGCTGGACTATTGCAATGTCTTACTGTCTGGTTGCACTAGCTCAGCCCTGAAACGTCTTCAATTAGTGCAGAATGCTGCAGCTAGGGTTCTGACTAGGACTAAGAAATATGATCACATTAGCCCGGTGCTCAAAAATCTTCATTGGCTGCCTGTAAAATTTAGAATTGAGTACAAAATACTATTACTAACTTACAAAGCCTTAAATGACTTGGCCCCGGAATATCTTTGCAGTCTTCTCATTCCTTACTCCCCACCAAGATTACTTCGTTCACAAGGTGCTGACTACTTGAAAATTCCAAATATATCTAGAATTACAATTGGAGGCAGAGCATTCTCTTATAAAGCACCAATTCTATGGAACAATCTCCCAAGACAAATTCGGGCTTCAGACACACTCTCTATCTTCAAGAGTAGGCTGAAAACTTATCTTTTTAGTCAAGCCTATGATTAGTTCATGATTAGTTATGTGTTGGCTCTGGTGGGACTGACTACAACCTTGATTTATGACAGTGTTAAGCAAATCCATGTGGAACCGGTGGCACTGAGCATGCATTAACGGTGCCAGTGGGGCTTGCTACAGCCTTAGTCACCGGGGAGGTCCATTTGGTACTAGTGTCTAGAAAATCTGAAGTGATCTTACTGGAATAAGTGTAGGGCCTCTGTGCTGCTGGAAGTGGATGGAGCGGTGTTGACTGTTTCCTGACCAGTCAGCTCCTAAATTCTCACTTGGCACATGACACAGGACTGTATTTTTATTAATATGCAGTAGTTTTATCCAGTGCCTCACCCCACTTTTTTCTGTCTTTCTCCGAGGATCTTTCCCTCCACAACCCTGAGTCCTGGACCATCCGAGCCCTGTCCCTCACCATGAGCGCTGGCTGCTGCTGTCCTGATCCAGTTCTGCACCATCCTTGGCATGCCACTTCCTCCAGCAACTGATAGCACTGTTTAGATGGACTTTAATGGAACTCTATTGTCATTATCTTGTTATCAACTAGCTAGCCCGCGGAGGATGGGCTTCCCCACTATAGCCGGGTTCCTCCTGAGATTTCTTCCCACTGGGGAGTTTTTTCTCACCACTGTTTTAGGATTTTTCTCCCTACTGGAAGTTTTTTGCCTCATTTGGTGTAGTGGGGAATAGGCTGGGCACTGCCCTTTCAGTAACTCATCTCTGACTGTAAAGCGTCTTTGTGACAGTTTATCTGTGAAAAGCGCTATACAAATAAATTGAATTTGAATTTGAATTTTACACACTTTGTCACAATGACTCAGGAATGATCTTAAGTTCATACATAACACACATGTCCAGACCACACTCCTTCAACAACAATTTTACTGAATTTATTATGAACTTCATGGAAGTGCTCCCGCACAGGATCTCTTGGCTGACCACCAACAGGCAGGGTGATGATACAAACAACTCACTCAAATATACTCAAAGTCCAAAACAAATTCAATCAATAGTCCAACAAAGGTTGTTATAAATCCAACTCTCAGTGAAACTGTCCAAAACTGAGCAAATGGCATAAATCCATGAAGGTTTCATAGAGAACTGGCGAGGAGAAAATTTAGCATCCCCTTAAATAACCCCACCTTGTGGGACCTGGGGCCCATTCCCAAATTAATTGCAATCTAGATGTTTGGAAAAGAATAAAATACCTCAGAGTACTACTCCAAATGACAGCTCTCCCCCGTAAAGCGAAGCAAGTGTTAGCTAAATGCACGATTATAGGATGTCACCTTCAATAATTACCCAACACAAGCCCGTTATCCAACCCAAGTTAACCAACAACAGCCTTTGCTACCTTTCTGTTTATTCTGTAAAGACAGGTGAAGCAGTCGAGTCGCTACATAACAAAACCATTCATCAAATACAATAACTGAAAACATTGGTGTCGTTACACCTGCTCACTTCACCGACTTGGTAATAACGTAAGCCGACAGCATGGAATCTCCTGACCAGTGCGAGACGCAGAGAACTGCAGCTGCTGCACTGCTTACGAGAACGCGCTTAGAGACAAGGTCCCCTGGATGTTCGCGTAGCCTGAATTAAAATAAAAAAAAATTCTCTCTGCCATGGAAAAAGGCACCAATGATTTAAAAGAGAAAAATCAATAGATTATATATTGATCATTTGCGGTAGTCAAAAAAATGTATTCACAGATTTATTAGAGTCTTTTTCAATTGCTCGCTATGGAAAAATTTCTTTTTGCCCCCCATGGCATCACGTGACTTAACAGCTTGACCGCTAAGCCCTTGTCGACGTCCGGCTCAGCCCTGGTTCAGTATCCAGTTCTTATAATACATCAATGGAACAACTCCGCCTCCCTCCAAAGTCCCACCCTTTTCCCCCTGCCTGACCTCTGCTGCTCCCCTCACCAACAGTAATTGCATAATATTCAATTCTATATGTGGCATAAAATAAAATGCCCTGGTAACGTTGAGTTACCTTTGTAGTCTGACGATCTACCATTCACGTTATTATCGTAATAATAGCATTTCAGTGCCCGTTTTTTTACAGTCAAATGCGTTGTTTTTCGTCAGAATTAATACATATTTTCTTGCCAAACTGCTGTCATAACGTCTGTCTACCAAAGAGGCGCGCGACTGGCAAGCGGTGACAGCGGTAGGCAACTGGAAGGGACGCAATGGCGGATGACAGCCAGGAAGATCGGCAAATCATTTTATTCGGACTGAAATTATTGGTCAGACTTTAATGAGAAATATATGAGAATGGTATATTGATGAGTTTCAACACCTGGTGGATTTCTTTTACATTTTAGTGGGCCATACACTTATTAGGAGCATTTTAAGATTACAAAATAAAAGTGTAAAAATGCCAGAAAGGTAAGAATTGCTTTAATAACCTTTAATAATCACTAATTGCTACAAGGATTAAAAACTGAACTCAGCTTTTCAATGAGGTCTAATGCATTTTCCATTGATTTCCTAAGGTATTACTTTTTCCACGTTTCTCCTCGGCGGGGACGTGTGTTGTGTAAGTCGGCTTCACGCAGGCTGTTGCGTATGGTTTGGTCGGTAATCCAGTTCTGGTGATGACCTCTGGTCTGAGCAGCAGTGACTGTAGCTGGCAGGAAGCGATTGCGCAGGTGCTGTAGGCGAATATGGCGATCCTGCTGAGGGGTGGCGACACGTGGTCTGGGGGTACGTGGTCGATCACTGGTGCTTCCTGTTTCATTATACCGGCTCCAGAGACGTAATATGGTCGACACGTGGACGCCCAGGTTCCTTGCAACCCGTCTTTGCGACATTCCACCTGTGAGCATACCAATGGCCCACTCTCGCTGACTTTGACTGAGGTGCGGCATGGTCACACGTTGACCCAGGATAATGCAAAGGAATATTTAAGTTGCCCAGTGCTACGGCTATTTATTGCCCAAATTCTCAAAGGATTGGTCAATGAGTTCTACTCAACCTGATGAGATGGGCAAAATTCTAAACAATGTGCAATCAAGCGGAACGAGCTGCCCACACAACAAAATCAAAACAATTTTCTGAGCTTTTAAGTTGTAGTTGATGTATCATGGCTCAAAACCAATATCCCATTTTATGTACACCAAATATTTCAAAATTGTATCTCTTGCGTTGGAAGTTTTGGTCAGTATATTTGTGGCACCATAACTTTTTTATTTATCATTGAAAATCGATGAAATTTGGGCTGCAGGTACTTTACTTCATTAGAAATGCAATGACATGGGCAAAATTTCCCTATCTGTTTCCTACTTCTTTGCAAAATAATTTCAAAATTTGAGTAAAATGCCCCAAAATCACAAAACTGATAAACTGGGCAAAGAATGGCCATTTGGATAAGTAATGGCTTTAAAATGATGAAAGAAAAACTGAAATCTGTTCTGTCATAGAATTTAAGAGGAATTGGTGCCAGAAGTTTTCTGCATATTTAATGAGCTTGCTCAATTTCCATGGCAACCGCATAAACAGAAAAATGCCAACTTGTATCTTTTTTGGTGGTTCTTACACATACCTCTTTAGATTAAATCTGAGTTGTTTCCTGGTGTCATTTTTCATTTAACCCCAGATCACCCCTTAAATGTTATTTTCTTGAATGGTTAATGATACAAAAGTATGTCAAACGAAAAAAACGAATAAAACAAAGTAGTGGAGTCTTACCTTAGGAGTGGGGAACTTAACAAACATTACAATACACACCGTGTAATATACTTTACACTTATATGTAATATATGAAACCCAACTGATGGTCAGAGGTCAGAACACGAGAGATCCAGAGTGAGCGACTAAATGCCGTTTCACAGAAAAGCCTTTTATCCGAAGCTGAAAATGAAAGTGGCAGTGTTTGTGTGGTATTACTGTAATCAATGGACTGTTATAGGATTTCAGCCTTCATACGTGTTTGCACGACAGTGATTCAGGGGCGTAGGTCTAAGCATGAGAGTTGGTAGGGACACATGTAATGCGAGCTGGAAAAATTTTCCTCTCCGTCAACAGAAACAGAGAGTTTCGTAGATTTTTTTTTTTTTCAATAGTGCTTTGCGATATACATTTGTAATTTTCATGGACAGATGTCATTTTCATAAACTTGTTTTTCTATATCGTATTCGAATACTTTTAGGTTTCTGAATACCACTCAAAAACTGTTACCGAGGATGCTCTAACATTATATTCGACTAGGGCATATTACATTTATAACCGGAGACGAGAGAGAGAGAGAGAGAGAGAGAGATCACACACACGATTGGCAATGTACAATCACCTTGTGCCTTGCAAACATAGTTATGGCGATTGCGGCATGTTTGGCTGGTGTTATTGTCTGTTGGGGCACAAAGCTGCTCCTCTTCCTCTCCTGCCCTTGTCCTTGTTGGGGGTAAGTGGCAGAGGTGGACATTCCGGGGGCCAGAAAGTAAAGGTCCGGCCATGTTTTACCTCCAGCCATGAGCTCAGACAGCTGATTTTCCTAATTAGCTCAATTTCTGGGCTGATGAGTTGCTGCAATTCTTAGATCTAAGCAGTTGCAGCAAAATACTGGGGCGGACTTTTACTTTCTGAGGCTGGATTGTCCACCTCTGGTAATGGCAGCGAGAGGGGCTAGGCGAGAGGGGCTGGGCGAGAGGGCGGGTTGCCGACTCATTGTGTTCACAGAATAAAAAAGGAGCACGGCACAAAGTTAGCTCTATACGCGTTCTAAATTATTATGCTAATTGGATTTAAGTGTCATAAAGATTTATGTTTTTTGTTTTTCAATTAAACTCATGGATGGTATTGTATCTCAGGGCTCATGGGATCACTGACATCAATCTTAGACACATGATAATTAGTTTGCCAGGTGAGTCCAATTAAAGGAAAACTACTTAAGAGGAACGTTCCACATTATTAAGCAGGCCACAGGTTTCATGCAATACGGGAAAGAAAAAGGATCCCTCTGTTGCTGAAAAGTGTCAAATACTGCAATGCCTCGTACAAGGTATGAAAACATTAAATATTTCACAATAACTTAAGCGTGATCATCCTACTGTGAAGAGATTGGTGGCTAATTCAGAGCACAAACGGGTTTGTCCAGATAAAGGCATAATGAGGAAGGTTTTTGCCAGACAAATTCATCAGATTAAGACAGCAGCTGCTAAAATGCTATTACATACCAGCAAACAGGTGTTTGAAGCTGCTGGTGCCTCTGGAGTCCTGCGAACCTCAAGGTGTAGGATCCTCCAAAGGCTTGCAGTTGTGCATAAACCTACTATTCGGCCACCCCTAACCAATGCTCACAAGCAGAAGCAGCTCCAGTGGGCCCAGAAATACATGAAGACTCATTTTCAAACAGTCTTGTTTACTGATGAGTGCTGTGCAACCCTCGATGGTCCAGATGGATGGAGTGGTGGATGGTTGGTGGATGACCACCATGTCCCAACAAGGCTGCGACGTCAGCAAGGAGGTGAGGGAGTCATGTTTTGGGCCGGAATCATGGGGAGAGAGCTGGTCAGCCCCTTTAGGGTTCCTGAAGGTGTGAAAATGACCTCTGTAAAGTATTTGGAGTTTCTGACTGACCATTTTCTTCCATGGTACAGAAAGAAGAACCGTGCCTTCCTTTGCAAAATCATCTTCATGCACGACAATGCACCATCTCATGCTGCAAAGAACATCTCTGTGTCATTGGCTGCTATGAGCATAAAAGGAGAGAAACTCATGGTGTGGCCCCCCATCCTCCACTGACCTCAACCCTACTGAGAACCTTGAAAGCATCATCAAGCAAAAGATCTATGAGGGCGGGAGGCAGTTCACATCCAAACGGAAGCTCTGGGAGGCTATGCTGACATCCTGCAAAGAAATTCAAGCAGAAACTTTCCAGAAATTCACAAGTTCAGGATGCAAGAATTGTGAAGGTGATGTCAAAGAAGGGGTCCGATGTTAACATGTAACTCGGCCTGTTCAGATGTTTTTGATTGAAATAGCTTTTTATTTCAGTAGATATGGCCTCCTAATGCTGCAAATTCAACAAATGACCATTTTCAGTTCTCTACAACCTAGAAAATGTTTTGAAACTCTGTTGTACATAATAATTTGGAACCTATCATTGGGAGGTTCGTTCAGTAAAATTCAAATTATATGGTTGAAGACTTGAAAATTATACAGACTGTCATTTGCATCGACCATTTAGGAAAAGCAGGGAAAAATTTCATTTGCATAATAATTTGGAACGCGGTGTATATCCGTGCTTTGTGGGATCATATGATGCATTGTTTAGCCTTGAGGGTATGGTTCATATCGCAAGTTGGCACAAAGCATGATAAAGAGAGGAGTTCCTGTTACTACCTTCAGTTTACTGGAAGGTGTGTTTCACCTGGCGTGGGGTGGGGGGAAGTGTGGGGCACGCAAAGCAGAGGAAAGAGACATATTCCCACAACTAACACTAAAGATGTTATATACTGACACAGTGAAAATGCAACACTCATACTTAGTAACAATAAGTCTCAATATGGCGGACGTCGCAGATCGTGGCTCGGCAGATCCTGGTTTTAAGCATCGGCCACAAGAAACATCTACAATTGATAAGACTCTTGACGGCTAAGTTATTGTCGAGGATGAGTTCCTTAATGTCCTTGCGGTTAAAATCAAAACAATGACCCAGGACAAACCAGTCCATGTAGCCTCAAACACATTCAATTCTGAGTGGATTGAGTCCTCCAAAAAGTTGTTGTTCAAACTTTGTACTGATACCAAACAACGGTGCATGGCCTTTAAAGGCAACCAGAAGCATGCAAACAATATCAAAAGCTGCTTGAAAGTGCTGAACAATTGTGGAGAAAAAATCCCCCGGTTCGTTTCCCACTACCTGGACGAGCTGCCACCGGTGACGTTTAATAATCTGGATGTCTCAAGCCTGCTCAACAAGATGGAGCAGCTGCACAGTGAGATATCTGTTCCTCAAGGAGGTGAGAGCACTGAACAGGGTCAGTACATCGTTACCTTGTACAGTTGAAGGAGTCTCTGGAGCCGAAAAGATAGCGGGGTTGTGGAGGCAACATTATTCTGAGCTATTCAATTGCATTAAAAGTGATCTCTACAAAGTGGGCAACACTGCAAACAGTGACACAGTGGGAATCACAACTAGGGAGGTGTGTCAAGCTGCTACACAGCTAGCTGATAACAAAGTGGCTTAGATCAGATCATTGCAGATCATCTCAAATTTGCAAGCCTAAGGGTTGCAGCTCTTCTTGCAATCTGCTTTACTGGCTTTTTGACTCGTAGTCTTTTGCCGGACTCCATGTTGTCCATTACCTTGGTGCCTGTCATCAAGAACAAAGCGGGCAAGGTGGGGAGCTTGGATAATTACAGACCAATTGCTTTAGCCATTGTGTTATCCAAAGTCCTGGAAAGAATTTTATTAGACAGACTAAGTTCTTGATACTACAGACAACCAATTTGGATTCAAGGCTAAAGATGGTACTGAGTTACATGTGTATCTATGCCCTGAAGCGAGTGACTGAAATGCATAGAAGTCAGAATTCTTCAGTTTTAATTGGTTTAATTGATGTATCAAAGGCTTTTGACAGAGTCAATCGTCATAAGTTGTTTTTAAAGCTGAGTCAAAGAGGTGTGTCCAACAGTATAACTAGAATCCTGGCGTATTGATTGGTACGCTAACCAGAGCATGCAGGTAAAATGGGGGAAGACAGTCTCTACACCATTTGGAGTGGGTAATGGGGTTCGTTGGGGGGCGGTTACTCTCACCAGCCTTCTTTAATTTATACATGAATGATCTATCTGACCAACTGAGAGGCTGTAAAACAGGATGTATGGTTGGTAACACACTGGTAAACCATCGAATAGATGCAGATGATTTGGCCATGTTTTCTCCTAGTAGTGCTGGGTTTCAACAGATGCTGAATATATGTACTGAGAGTGGTGTCAAGTACAATGGTAAAAAGAGTATTGTTTTGATTTGTAAAACTAAAGGAGATAAGGATCTAATCTTTCCAACTTTTTACCTGTCAGAGAAAGCTTTAACTGTAAGCTATAAAACTAAACATATGGGACACATCACAGATCAAATGTGTGATGATGATGACATTTATAGGCAGTACCGCATGTTATATGCACAGGTGAACATGCTGGTTAGGAAATTGCACTGGTGCTCAGATAATGTTAAGATAAGCTTGTTTAAAGCATACTGTACTCTTCTGTACTCTGCTCCCTCGGGGACCAAGTTTAAAAAGTTTAGCATCTAGAAGCTCTGAGTTGCCTAGAACGATGGTTTGCCTGTACAGTACTGCTTAAACAATCAAGGTGGAGCAGAGCAAGTGAGCTATTCTGTAAGGCAGGAGTTACTCAATCCTGCACTGCTGAGAAACCTGATGTACAAATTTATTTGCAGATCGAATGCCTCTTGTAATTTTATCATAATGCTGCTGCCTAGTCCTGGACATAGAACTGTGCGACACCAGTCACCTATGTGGAAACTGTGAGGTTGCGTTCAGGAACCAGTCGCGAGAATCCAGGATCGTAATGAAGGTGGTTTTATTAAGCAAGGGGGAAAACCCCCGCAGGGCCAAAGGCAACAGTACAAAGTCTACAATCCAAAAATCACAATCCTCAGAGCAGAATCCGAATCGAAAGACCAGGGCAGCAAACACAATAATCGTAGTCGGGCAGAAAAAGGGTTCGAAAACAGATGCAGACAAAAGTACCAAAAAACAGAGCCAAAAATCATAAGTCGGACGGTCCAGTCAGAAGAGTAACACTATGAGTACAAGGCAAAGATGAGAGCGGCACAGGTAGATGAGGGAAACGTTCTAACAGGGAGCTACTGTGAGAAAACTCCTAATATACACTTACAGGAAGTCACATGCTAAACAGAAAACAGGTGCAGGAAACCAGACTAATTACAAAGGAACATGAGGGAGAACCTAATCACATGAAATAGGCAAAAGCCAAAACACGGACAGGGATCACGAGACAGCCTATAGACAGAGATACGGCTCCGGATAAGGAGTTCTAATGTACATAGATAATGAGAGAAAGGACAGAGTGAGCTGGTGTGGAGGATCCACTGAAATGCAGCAACGATGATTAGGTAAAGGTAAGAGGCGGAGACTAGAACAGGGCGAGTGTTGAGAGCTTTTTAATCAATTAGTAAGGAGTAGCTATAAAATCCCTAGTGCTCGTTAGTAAGTTAGTATTATATACAATGTTAGTCTTGGTTAGCAGATTTTACAAAACAACAAACTGTTAGTACTGGTTAGTAAAATAGCAAAGCAAGACAAAGGAAGTAAACGAGACTGGAAGGAATGGTTGAAATCCAGAAACCATTAAATCACCCGAAAGAGTGACACGCAATACCGGGGCTGTGAGAAGAAACACAACAAGAGACCAGACAGGGGGAGACAAAGTGCAATGCATGCATGGGTGAAAGTAAAACATTGACTGGAATAATAACAGGAATATGGATACTGGTAAAAACAAAAACATGGCAAAATAACACATGAAAATATCCAACCAAATCACAATACACATAACAAAGCAAGGTCAGGCAATGCAGAGATCAGAAACCATATCAGACCGAACATCAAAAACATGGCAAACAGATCAAGAATCAAGAAAAACATGGCAAACGAATCAGGAACATGAAAAACATGGCAATGCAGAGCAGAATCATGACAGAAACACATGATTAATTTTTTAATTAATTTACTGTTGTATGTGTGTGTATTTGTATGTGTTTTCTAATGGACTAAGAGTCGGTCAAATAAAGTTGAATGAAATAAAATAAAGTTGATTGATTGATTAACCAAAAAGGAGAAACCACCAATGTTTTTCAATTCAATTTTAATACAAATAGTCATTGTTCATAACACTGTAAAGTTTCATCACATTATCACAAAAAAAATGTTTTCGATATGCCATTGTGAATGCACAGACCCTCCACAGACTGTCAGTGTCCTCCCATGTGCTCGGACACATACGGCGAGGCATCAATTCACACAAACCTCGCGCAGTTGCTTGGGCAATGTTCCTCCACTCCTCCTGTAGTGCCGCCGTCAACTCGGCGACGTTGCGTGGTTGATGTTGACGCTGGTGGACACGACGACCCAGCTCATCCCACATGTGTTCACTAGGGTTAAGATCAGGTGAAATGGGTGTCTAAGGGTGAACATCGATCCCTGCTCGTTGGAGAAAGTCTCTGGTGAGGCGTGCAGTATAGGGATGGGTGTGTGGGGGTTAGGGGGTGTGGATGTGTGTATGGGGATGTTTTCTATCTGCTGGATGAACATAATGTAGTCTTGTCCATTAATTTCCTATGGCGGTCATTTTTGACCGGGAACACCTAAGGTGTAACAAAGTTTAATAAATCTCTCAAAATTCAATTAAAATTGTGATTCGCAAGTTTAGATGTGTAGCTGCCTGATGTGGAGGATATCATGAGGTTTCAAGTCAATCGGATGAAAAACACATCACTTATGCTTCAGGAAAGCTGTAAAATCAGTCAGATTTGACTGAACACTGGAGGAGGGTTAAGCAAAATTTAGTGATGAGTTATGCCTTTTGTGTCGATATAAGAGCAGTTAGAACAGACCAGTCACATTAGACCGCAAACACTGAAATAAGGGGGGTAGCGATGAACACTAGAGGAGGGTTACATAAACCCTTATAAAGCCAAACTCATCTCCATCATGGCTTCTACATTCTTTTTGATGACAATAATTCATACCATTTTATGATAAAGTTGCATGTTTATTCTACACACATTATAAAAAGTATTAATAAAATTAACAATTTTCTTATTTTCCTTGATATTTTTCTTTCATACAGGTATGCCAATGTGTCAAGGTGATTGCTGAGCGACGTGTTGTCCAATGTCAAGTCTCTTTGTTTGATTTGATCATGTGACCAGACGATAACCAGCGATGAATGATAATTCAAGCACAAAATCTGAAGATCAAGCTGACTAGCGAATTAGCAAACTCAGGGGCAGTCATGGCATTTAAACATAAAAACGATAGTCAAAGGAGATTAAAAAAAAGAACCTGAGGACAAGGCAGTAAAGCTTGACACTTTTTCACACCTGAATGTTACTCTGGGTACTCAAACATGAAAGAAAACTGAAAAAGTACTGATTTAATTCGATTTTGGTGCAGGCTGAATACAAATTATTTCCACTTTTGGCTATTGTATAAATTTCAAGACGATATGTTTGAGTTAAATATTAAGGAAGATGTTGAGGATTTTGCTCAATGCAAAGCTCGTTGAATGCTGATCAAATAGGTGAGTAGGCCGGCAAGTGACTTTTCTTTTAGTCCAGAGTCGATTTTTATGCAGGATATGTGGTGGAAATAAAGCTGTCTGTGTGCAGATCATTTTATGTGGTTCATGCAGACAATGTTTAGCTTGGCAGGTTAGGGGACACAGTGGAATTGTATTAAATATATTCAAATATAGTTAAATATTACAGCTTTCGTCCGTTTCGTCACGTGATCTTCAAGTTACTATCATGTCCTGCCTTTATGTCACATATGAATGCTTTAGTGAGGTAATTGCACAAATTTATTTAAGTCAGTCATTTCACCACCAGTGAAATAAACGGCTCCTCACTCTCTCTCTCTCCTCCAATCATTGCATATTTAAGAAAGCGAACTTCAACAAATTTCTGGATATACAGTAAAAGCTATGCAAAGCAGGCCTTCGTAGTACACACTAGGGCCCGACATAATCGCTTGCACTGTGGCCCGTCGCGACAAACTTGCGTCACTGACTCCAGTGAGGAAACTGGGAGGAGGACCTCAACAGTTAGGTTTTTGTCTTTCATCCAGTAACCCAGTATCAACAATGTACTCCCTGCAATGCAACCCTGTACTCCTGCAATACTCGTTTCTAATCATATTTATATTTATATTTTAGTTGAAGTGTTTTTAAATAATAAATACATACTGGAGTCTTTAGTAGGACTGAAAAACAACAAAAAAACACTGAAAGTGAGAATTCTAAAAGCCCAAAAATCGTGAAAGAGGAGTGAAATTATCCCCATGTTGGGACCGAAATTTGAATCACCTTTTGATGCAGCACATGAACAATGACACTGGATGAGGAACTTGACTGTTGACCTTTGCCGAAACTGATTGTAGATTCCGGGGATTTGCATCGCTTGTTTGCTTTAATTTCTTCTTTAAATGGCCATATTGATGAAATTATTGACGACCCCACCCTCCCAGATTACGAAGATGGCAGCCCTGCCTGTTAGAGCCATACGACAGATGGGGAAAATCAGATACAGACTCCACACAGGATTCAGAGGGAGAGCGACTGGAGAGATTACAAAATATCAACCAGGATAATTCCGCGTCCAATCACCAAGTCCTGACACCCATCCTCTCAGATGCTGAAACTCTATCGCACGGTGTACAGTGATGAAAGACTTATTATTTAAACATTTTGTTGTAGAATTACATGGGCTAAATGATCGTAAAAGAATTTTATTGTGTACTTTATTGACAGTTTATACATCTCAACAAGCATTACAAAAATCTGCATTATTCCAAAGTCAGCTTGCGTACTGCAAAATGGCTGGCAAAATAACCCAATAACTGAACTTGATTTTTGTATTTGATAAACACACAGCCTTCAACACAATCAGGCTGTACAGTTCTCTTTAATTCCCCATTATGCGCAATTCACTCCCACAGCAAAGCTACAACTACTGATGAGAGGTGATCTCCTTCAGCAGCCAGCAGTTCTGTCCATTCCACTGTCACACCTTCATCTTGTAACGTTCTTCCAACAGGACTTTTTGCTCCTGCATGAGATGAACAAAAATGTGCGACTATGAGGAAACAAAGTCTTCCACCCGGTGTCCCCCACTTCACATTAAAGGCAAATTTATTACGTCATGAATAAACACATGCTTCGTCACTGAACTCGATTGTCATGAGTTTTTTTCTTGTGAAGTTTGAGTGCAGCAGAGAGGCCACAAACAAACACACTTTAGAGATCCAAATTCATTATTGGGTGCCCATTTTTGAATGAAAGTGTGAGAAATATTCCCTGTTTGGACTGCTATCCTTATCAGCCAATGTGTGGGGGTGTTACTGGTCAGAAACTAGCAGGTAAGAGTGAGCATCAGTTTATAAACGTAGTTCTTTGTTTTATGTGACAGTAGTTTACAGCTGTGAATGAAGCAATTGCATGGAAAAAAAGACCACCAGAAACAAGCCTCGAGTTTTCAGCCTATATTTAAGGGATGAAAATGTGATTCCGAGATAGAAAATGGCAGTTATACTGAATCGAACAGACTGGGGGAGCGACTGGAGGTGTAGTAAAACTTTCTTTTTTACATGTACTTCTAGCCAGCTAGCTAACTAGCTAGCTATTTCTTATTTTCAGTTTACCACCATGATCACACAGCAAGTTTGTCACATTGGGTAACCAGAGTAGTCGATACTGCAAAGTGGTGCCATTTTACTTCATGATGGTCTGTTTTAGAATTTATATTGCAATCAATGAAATGCAATGCCTTGAACTTTCACTTGTTTAAAATGCGAACAAGTATTACTGTGTTGCTAGTTGTACAAAAGTACTTGTTCTTCATAGTGCGTGAAAAACGTTGTTACAAGCTTGTGTTTTGCTTGGATGATTTGAATTGTAAATGGCAAGCTTTTCGCCTGAGTGAACGTTCAGACGGTAAAATAGACAGTACCTCTAATGAGTATGCATGCATGCTGACGTGGCTTTGTAGAAAAATGGAAGAGACTCTGCACTTTATCGTGAAGAAAAGGCATGTTTTTGGTTTGGAGAGGTCACTGGTGACTATGGCTGTCCAGCTGCGCCTGTATTGATAAACTCATGCTAAATTCAATCAGAAAATCGAGCATTCATATTGAATTTCATGAGTACAAAGTTGACGCGTTAAAAATATGATTATTTTATTAATTGAATGTGCGCCATTTTCAATGCTCTGGGAGTTTGGGAAGCCACCTGGATAGCTGTCTTATTTGGCTTATAAAAAGTGGATAATTTAGTATTTCATATTCAGATGAAGAGTACTTGTGGACAAGGAGTTTATTATCCCAGAAATGTATTGTTTTTACCCCCAGCCATTTTTCAATCCCCAGAATTTTTTTTTTTTTTTTTTACCATTTCACTGGTGAATTTTCATGAAGATTTTTTTTGTTTGCAGCCCATTTTCTCCACCAAATGCTTGTGGACTAGGAGTTTATTATCCCAGAAATGTATTGTTTTTACCCCCAGCCATTTTTCAATCCTCTGAATTTTTTTTTTTTTACCATTTCACTGTTGAATTTTCATGAAGATTTTTTTGTTTGCAGCCCATTTTCTCCACCAAATACTCTAACTGCTGTAAGTGTCTTTCCTGAGTTGAGCCACTCTTGTCCTCTTTATGAAGCTTAAATCTTGAATTATAAAGCCTTTAATTGGGCAACCCATGAAAAGCCAAATTTGGTTTCTGCGCAAAGGGGTTAATGTTCATAAGTGTAGCACTGTGAATATATTGCATCATGATTGGTGATGCTGTTTTGTAGCTCTTGGTGTCTGGATTTGTTATGTACCCTCAGTTTCTGCTCCATAACCCTCTGGTGTTCCTCCCGTAGCACTCTTTGGTCCCTTTCTATTTTCTGCAGGAGCTGCCTCTTGTTCTCCTGGTGAGCCCTTTCCATATCATTAACCCTTCTCTCCATTTCACTCTTTTGTTTTCGGAATACCTCTGCTCTCTGAGTCTCCCACTCTCTCTTGGCTCTCTGTTCTGTGGGAAAAATGCATTGCTTTCCGGACAAAACTTTCTGTACTATTTCTAATCACCATGATAGAATGATAATGACATTAAAGGCCTCAGCAGACACACATTCCTTTAAGTTCCTTTCTCACCCTCAATACACCTCTGTTGTTCTGAGAGATTTCCATCTGCTCTTAAAATGATTTTCTCCGCTTGAATTTTCTCCCTTAGGAAGTCCTCCAAGGTCTCGTCTGCCTGGAACATGGTAATGGGGGCATTTAGGGTATTAAGGGGTCTGTTGCACAATAGACATGAGCACTCTGCATGTGAACTGCATATACACCAAACCGGCTCGCAAATGCATTTCAAGTAATTGGTTTTTCTGAGTTGTCATTACGGGGCAAGCCAAACCAAACAGCCTTACAGGAAGAGTTGAAAAATGATTGTCTTGCTCAGAGGTAATGAGGGCCGTATCTGTCCCTGGTTTTCACACCAACTTCTGGCCTTTAGCTGTAGTTGATTATCTAAATTAGCCAAACTATTTATGAAATCTGACATTTCAGGTGCATTTGTTTAAATGATCATAATTGACCAAAGACTGTTCATGTCTCCCTTCATAAAACATTTTTTCTTTGTTCAAATCTTTGCACAAATCTATATTTTCATTTGTAACCAAAAGCTGCATACACACTCGCCCTCCAGTCCAGGATTGCCCATCCCTGGTCTAGCTCCAGGACAGATATCACTAACAGTGAGCTCTGTAAATATTCGAACGGTGACAGAAATCTCTCTGACGGTGATTTCTCATTATGAATGCATAACGTTTAATCAATATGGATTGCAACATCTAAAAATAAAAACTGGTGGTTTGCATTCATTTCTCAAGGTACAGTATGTTCGACTGTACAGTTCACCAGCAAGTCACAACATAAAATATGAAAACAATGTGTTGTTTTTTGGAGATGTATTTAGTTGTACAAAAGATATGGCAATAAAAAAAAAAAAAAAAGCCAAAATTAAAGGCATGGACAGTTTGGATCTGACAAACACGAGCAATGAACGCAAAGCAAAGATCGAGACACTATAGTGCGGTGCCTCAAACTTCTCAGGGACAACAGCCCTTCAGAATTATGCCCCCGTAGAAGCACTATCTCACCTAAAATTATAAAATTAAAATCAACTTCAGAACATCAGACACAAAAAAACCTTCACAGGTGAATGGACCCTGAAATGAGATTGTAACACTAGTAAAGGACAGAATAAGGGTGACTGACCTTTGACCCTTTGCCCAGGACCATGTTGTATAATTTCACTAGTTTGCTTAGGTGAGCTTTAAAGCGCTTATGCCCCCCTGGCTTCATGTACAGTTCTTCTGGATCCAAGTCATTTCCCAGCCTCAGGAGTAGATTAGTGCAGTGATTCCGCGACATCATGTCATCCTCTGCACACAATCCTTCGTATGCCTTCTTCACCCGCTCCTGCAGAGGACAGACACACAGCAGAGACTCCAGTAATTAACCTGTTATCATCTACATGCTGTATCAAGGTCTTAACCCTTAAAGCACCAAAGGCAGCATTTGCCGCTTGCTAATACAATGAAATAAAATCAAAGCTTTTGAAAACCTATCATGTGGCGACTTGTTGAAAAGAGTTACCGCAGGGGAGCTCTTTTCATCAAGTCGCCACAGGATTAGTTTTCAAAAACTCAAGATTGTTAGGGGATGCTGGAAACACCCTGGGAAACACGGAACTCGGACTCGGAAACACTGACTCGGAAGAGGGAACAAAGGGGAGAGACGCCATACGCAGGGAAACCAAAGAATTTATTGATAAAACTAAGAACCTCAGAGGGGGAAAAAACGTGGCACACGGGCCAAAACAGCCACCGTGCAACCGCACTGAAAGAGGGCAACTCGGGGACAGACTGAGGGCAACTCAGGAAACAGACTGGGGGGAACTCGAGAAACCCTGGAGGCTCGGAAGACAACAGGCGGAAGGCAGACGCAGGACTCGGCGACAGGCTCAGCCGGCAGGGAGCAGGCTCGGGAACACAGCAGGCAGCGGGCAGACTCAGACAGGGCTGGCTCAGGACACAGCAGGCAGGAAGCAGACTCGAACTCAGACGACGGGCACAGCTGGTAGATGGCTAACTCGGATGGCACAGCTGGCAGGGGGCAGAGGAGGCTCGGGAACACAGCAGGCAGCGGGCAGACTCGGATGCAGCACAGCTGGAACAGAGGGGAGTGAGGAGAGAAGCGGAGCGTGAAGAGATGGGGCATGAAGGCGAATGGAATGAACAGAGAGAGGGCGAAGGGAACGTGAGCAAAGTCAGATCTGAACTGCGCTGCTGGGAAAGGAACATAAATAGAGAGGGGGCAAGGACAACACAGGTGCTGAAAATTAATATAATTAACAAGGGGTGGAACACGAGGGAAGCCTAATTACATGAAACAGAAAAACATTAACACACGGACGAGGATCACAAGACTCTCCCAAAGACGGGATAAATGACATTAATGCAGAGAATCTGCAGGAAACATAGCGAAGCCAGTTAAACGAAAGCAAGAGGCGGAGACTAGAACAGGTCGAATGCGGAGAGGTCGTTTGTCAATTAGTAAGTGCAACTGTACAATCCCGGGTGCTCGTTAGTACGTTAGTCTTATATACAATGTTGGTTTTGGTTTGTAAATTCTAGAAAACAACAAACTGCTAGTACGGGTTAGTAATATAGGAAAGCAAGGGGAAATTAGTAAACGAGAACGAAAGGAAGGCTGAAACCCAGAATCCATTAAATCACCCGAAATAGTGTCACAATCTGTTTCTTCAGAAACAGCAACGAACTGATGACGCGACCGGGGAGAAAGTAAAGACCGCACATGGGTAAGACGTGGACCGGAATAACACGGGAGAGATATGAAATGTGAAACTCTAAGACATCAGACTAAAAATAGACATCATAAAAATAATAAAAACCTAAAATTGACTAACCCAAAACAGACAGAGACCCACGGAACATAAAGATATTTAAATTCAAGTCTTTGAAAATTGATTTTGGCTCCCTAAGGATTAATTATCTGCATTAGGTGCAGTTAAGAAGCACGTTAAGTACAGGAATTAGGATGATGGTACCCAAGAGCACTCGCACCACACACTTTAATGCACATTAACCCTTTCAGGTGTGCGATCACAATTACGTGTTTAGAATGTTTTTATTGTAACAATAAATACTGATAACTCCACAGATACTCAGTGCAGACAAGACATTCCACCAACATCTCCTCCAATAACTGATTGAGGTCTAGAACAGAAAAGTTTGAGAAAAACATGGATGAAATGTACTCTTTGAATGGTGGCGCTCTTCCTCCTCATGTTTTCTGTTGCTTTCATACACAAGCACCTCATGGTTATCAGTTCTGACTGCTCCGCTATATTGATGTTCCTTGGGAAGCGATTGCGCTACGTCGCAGGAATCCTTCTCGTCACTGTGCACTTGCTTTAAAACAGGAGTGGGGACGGATTTTGCTGCAAGCAAATTTGACTGCTGTTGACACTGTGTCGGCCCATCTACATACAATTTCTGCAAAGTTTTTTTTTTCCAAACTCATGCTCTAAAAAGATCAGTAAATGCCTTTCTTCCACTTTTGCATTCCTTATGTCAATAACACATTGAATATTTCTGTGAGATGCTATTCCATTATATAGTCAAGAATGTGGCTAAGATTACATTTCAAACTGATTATTTGTTTGATTCGAGACTGAAATTGCACTTCAAGATTTGACAGAGATAAATGTACGTGAGGAAATTCATTAGAAAAATTTGAATAAAATCCAGCTGAGTGTGCCTGCCCTCAGACATAATGGAGTCACGGCCCATGTGGCTTTTTGACTCAACTCCCTCCAGAAGAAGGACTAGACATCTCACCATGAGCTCTCTTTGATAATTCTGGTCCTCGTCCTTGAAGGAGCGTTTCATGAAGAGCTGCAGTGCCTCTCTCAGGCTGCCGTCGTGAGCTCTGGAGAGCTGCTCGTGAGTCTCGGTGTGCAGTTTCACCCGCTCTCCCAGCAGCTGCCTGTAGAGGGCGAAAGACTCCTCCACCGCCCTGGAGTTTTCGATCTTAGACAGTGCCTCAACCGCGTTCTCCAAGCACGGAACTTTCCCACTATGGATGGCGTCCACGTACGTCACCGCCAGGTTCCCCAGTACTGGAACGGGTATAAGAAATTCTTAAAGATGAGGTGTCCAGAAAAATATACTATATCTGCACTGTTTATTTTAATCTGTTTCGGAGGTCATCCATATTTTCTAATCAAATTCAATGTTTTGAATTAAACATTTTTTCAAACTTGGCTAAATAATTTTGGGGGTAGACGTAATTAGCCTTCCCCTGCCTGCCATCAGTACACTGCAGACAAAGGCCTTGCAGCAGATGATGAGGACTCAGTCTGCTCTGTCACATACTGGACACCATTACCACACAGTGAAAACGGCTCTCGCTTCTCCTCCCATCAAAACTTACAGCTCCCAGTGACTGCATGCCCCCCTTTAATGGTCTTCTCTTTAGAGCAACTGAATATGTGGTCGCAGAACGCAGATGTTTGCTCCACAAACTGGGAATCCAGCTCAGTGTCTGACAGCCGATCCAGAAACCTGAGCGTCTGCTTAGAGCCAGGTGGGCTGAACACAAAGCATTTCTGTCCAGGGAAGTAGTTCTGGATGCACTCCCGAGCCTTATTCCCCAAAGCGACCGCTTTCGACATGCCTCGAGGGAAAAGAAAGATGTAGAGGACATTGACTGGAAATGTTTTACTGAACAAATACAAAATTAAAGGCTAGTTGGTGGCTGAGGAGGTCGACAAGAGAGGTAAACTGATAACAGCTGCAGTTTTATAAGATATCATAAAACACACAGCGAAACATTCTGAGTCTCCAGGTGCTTCAAACTGGTGTTGATAAAGAGCGCTCTCATGTATTGCTGGCTATCGGCATTTGCAAAGAACTGTTGAGACCCTATTGTTAAAGTGAGACAACCCAAACTAGTTTCCTCTGTGTTGCCTGGATAAGAAGGGTGGACCCTTAATTTTACTGGGTACTGAAGGTCCAGAATCAAGGTTGGGGCTTGCAATTCCAAGGTTGTCGGCTGGAATCCCATATATTGCATTTAGACCATGCCAGTCATCCTCCTGAGAGCATGTAGCATCTGACATGTAAATCCCTGCACCCAATTTTACCATTTGTTAACTTCAGAGAATTCTGCAGATACTCGTCTGGGGAGATGATCTTTCCGTCAATCTTCAGCTCCAGAGTGAAGTCCCTCACAGTCCAGATGAAGTTTGGGAAGAGGTGGGTGAACTCAGAAGATGTCTCCTCCTCCTCCTCCTCGGTGGACTTCACCTTAATGTGCTCCGTTAGCTCCGTCACATGACTGTAGAGTTGTTAAGGAAGAGCCATCGGATCTGCATGAAGAAACTAATGACTGACATTGCTTTGGACCTGCCTCATTCCAACTCAGCCTGATACCACCCAGAAAACATGTTCACCGACCCAAGGATGTCTGCATGATACAGCTGGTCGCACCTCCAGAGTGCTCCTCTCACTGGTGACTTTGCACCTGCACTGACTGCGACAGTAAACCGTCTCATTCCTGCTGGCATTCAAGTCAGAGCCACAGATGCGTTTGTTACCTTCCACTGGTCCATCAGGTCTGTTATAGCCAAGACATGAGTTTGTTTTCAATGCTTGATTGCAGTTGTTTTCCTTTGTGTGTTGCTCTCTTTCTGTGCTGCGATATAGGTTGCCTGTTACTGACTGGACGACAACTAATTGCATATAGTTTAAAGGGAATCCGGACAAGAGGACGTGACCCCGCCTCCTTCCTGTCTTCCAACGTGACCCTGCACAACTTGTTTGATGGTTCTTTGTAAGCGCTTGTAAGAATTGTAAACCAGGTGATGAAGTTTGTCGTGTGACATCTATGAAAGAATTGTAAACCTGGCGACGCAGTTTGTTGAGTGTTTATAGTTTATAAGCGCCTGTCAAACTTTTGCACTTGACAGTGTAGTTTGTCTGTCTGAAATTGCTTACTGATATTAAGTCTTGAAAACATCGCAAATGTAAAAAGTAACTCCTGGAGCAGGGTAGGGGGGAGCTGTTTTTTTTTTTCTTTATTGTATATTTTCTTTTCACCGGTGTTGGTAGTTTCATAGGTAGGTTATTGCATTGTTTTTCTTTTCTTTTGATGGTAGGTAAGAGTTAGTTTGTTATTTTTATGCGCTCATTGCCGTGACATTACTCCCGTGAAATAAAATGGAAATTTTTGACTGCGTACGTGCTTGTTTGGTTTTGCTTGGAAGTAAGGAAGCAGAGGGCACCTTTATGCTGAGCGCCGTTTCCCCCGAGGCCGGGCGTAACAACTCCATAGCGGATTAAGCTCGCTGACTGTGCCATACAGGTCAATGGAGCAAAAACTCCAATCCTAAACAATGTACATACAAGGCATGCAAGTGCAGGGACTTGCAATATCAGGTTTAAAATATCACTATTGCCAGGATTCACCATCACTTTAAACAGTAATGTAAATCTACGACACAGCTCCCGAATACCATTGTAATGCAGTTAATTGATTTTTTTAAGGCTCATCTTTAAGGCCAGTTTGCACAGAAGATTCACAACAATTTTAGAACGTTGCAGGAAAAAGTTGCCATGGTGTTAATTGGTTGGCTCAGTGCGACTCAAACTGGTCGATGGCGATGCATAAGCTTTTCATGTCGCCAGTCGCTGGTATTAAAATGTAAGGCATGCCACCTATTTCAACAGCCAGTCAGCTCGATGCGAAGTAAGCGGTTTGAGTCACCTACAAATTCCCAGCCGAACGAAACAGGCTGAGGAAAGACAGGATCACCTCATCAATTCGAGGAACGGCCGTGTCTCCAGTAGTCGCATTAATGTAAAGATAGCGTGATCCAGAACATTGCAGACCACCACATTTTTTTCACATTTCAGCTCATCTCGTCACGGATCTTTGGTGTAAACTGGCCTTTACAGATGCATTCGGCAGGAAGGATACTGTAAGCTCATCAGTGCTTCATTGTTGATGGTACCCATGCTGTTATAGACAAATGTGCTGCTCAGGAGAAGGGCCAGAGAGAAGATCCAAGTGTCGTTTCTCTGATCCCCCTGATGGAAAAAATACACTTTTCTGGATTAGGACATATTTCTAGTCACCACATAATGGATCTTAGCTGCATGACAGACGCATGAGCTGTCAAATGTCAACTGAATGGTGACTGTTACCCACTGCGCCATCAGGCTCTCTGTGGTTTTTGTCAATCCTGGTATACCAAACTCACAAAAACAAAATGTGAAAAATCAACCATGGAATACAATATGGCAGTCAATTAATGGCAGCATCAACTAGGGGTGAACAAATCTGACTAATTCAGTCCCGATCCCGATAGCAGCTGTGAGTATCGGCCGACACCAGGTATCAATCTAATACCAGTGTTTAATTAATAAGCTGCAAGAATCACTGTGTTTAAGAGACTGGGATCATTCTTACACGAGTACAGTAACATCAGGCTTGACATTGCTTCCCTAACACTGTAAAACAAAACATAATAATAGATTTAAATATAATGAATTTACATTTGTTAAAATAATGGTATCCGATACCAGATCGGCCCATTATCACTGATACCCAATCCAGCTATTTGAGTCAGTATTGGACCGATATTAGACGTCACCATTGATATCCATACATCATTAGCAGCAACCCAAAGGGATCAAGAGTTTATTCACAATTAACCCTATAATGCCCAGACACAGACATCATCATAGCAAAAATATGACCCAGTAATATTTTTGAAGTATTGAAGGGTAGTATTCAGATCCACCGTTCATCATTAGGTTTTGTGACAGCAAAATATACATGAACAGAACTTCTTCTAATTCCAGGAGTATCATATCTGATACAGCCAAAAGTCAGCACCCCTCCAGAACTCAACACTCGAAATTTCAAATTATTTATATGCTCTCTACTATCTATAGCTATTCCTTAACATGTATAAGAATAAGTTTTTGTGTAATATTTACCTTGGAATGCAGAACTTCACTGCCAAAGTCCAAGGAAATTCATGAATTCCCATTCACATGGGAGCTACTACCTTGAAGTGAGTGACTAGAGGAGAGACTCCTGTAATCTCACTTTTTCCCTCCAGGTGGCAGCACTGTGTATCAGATATGATACAGTGAGCAGTCGTGGTTGTGTTGCATCTTACCAGGTGGACATGGTCTCTTCAAATATGGTGTATCATATATGATACAAGGGGCATTATAGGGTTAAGGACTGATTGCCGCAGAAAGTTGATAAAAAATGAGCTGTGGTGAAGAGTCTTGACCGAGCTGTGAATGCACAGACTGAGCTTCATAACTGCGGCCTAATGGAGAGAGGCCTTCAATGAACCTCAATCTTACAACCTCCTTGCTTGCACCACCACACCTCCAAGATTTTATTTCAGTATTTAAGAGGTCGTTTGTGGACTTTCAAGGGCCAAAGACAATAGTTTGGAGCAGGAAAAGGCCAACAGCTGATTAATCGGCTGGTATCGATTTCCCCCAGTCCCTCCTCCCGGCAAATATAATTGGACTATTGGAAATGAAAATTCTACAACTTCTTTGTACGTAATAGACTGTTAAACTGAACTTCTGAGTCAAAGCAATAAATAAATAAATCTGGATTACTAAACATCAAAACTCTAAATCATAAATACCTAAATCATTCACTGACCATTAAACTTCAAGCAATTAATACATCGATAAATGTGGACCTCAGCATCAAAGTAACTATTAATCTAGATGGGATAGACTTTTACAACACCTTTTCTAAAAAAAAAAAGTTAGGACGCTGAGTAACGTGTAAATAAAAACAGATCATTTATACTCTAGATTTACAAAAGTAGAACAAAGACAACATTTCAGATGGTGCAACCAAGAAATGTTATGATTTTTGAAAAATATAAGCTCATTTTGAATTTCATGCCAGCAACATGTCTCAAACAAATTGGCAGAGGGGCATGTTTACCACTGTGTTGCATCACCTCCTCTTTTAATGACTGAAGAGACCAAACGCTGTAGTTTTGAAAGCAACTGTTTTCCCATTCTTTCTTTATGTAGAATTTCAGCTGCTCAACAATTTACGGCCTCCTTTGTCATATTATTTAATTCATAATGCGCCTTATGTTTTCAGTGGATGACAGGTCAAAACTGCAGGAAGGCCAGTTGAGCACCCAGACTCTTTTACCATGGAGGCATGTTGTTGTTATATGTACAAAATGTGGTGTTTAGCTTTGTCTTGCTGAAATAAGCAAGGCCTTCCCTGGCATAAGACATCTTGGTGGTAGAAAAGGTTGCTCCTAAACCTGCATATATTATTCAGCATTAATAGTGTCTTCACAGATGTGCAAGTTACCCATACCATGTGTATGAGTGCAACCCCATACTATCATGGATGCTGCCTTTTGAACAAAGCGCTGATAACAAGTAGGATATGTCACTTCTTTAGCTTGGAGGACACGACGTCCATAATTTCAAAAAAAGAATTTCACATTTTGATGAGTCAGACCACAGGACAGTTTTCCACGTCGCCTCGGTCCATCTTAAATGAGCTCAGGCCCAGGGAAGAAGGCAGTGTTTCTGGATCTTGTTTATATACGGTTCAATCTTTATATGGCAGAGTTTTAACTTGTGTTTGTGGATGCAGGTACAAACTGTGGGTACAAACGATGGTTTACAGAGTTGTTCCTGAGCCCAAGTAATGATTCCCTCTTCAGAATCCTGTCCGTTTTTAATGTTGTGCCGTCTGAGGGCCTGAAAATTGCAGCAGTTTGACACTCATTTTTGGCCTTGTCACTTGTGTACACAGATTTCTCCAGATTCTCTGAATCATTTCATGAGATCATAAACCATCGAGAATGAAATCCTCAAATTCTTTGCAAATATTCATTGAGAACAATTTTTTAAAATTGTTGAACTATTTGCCGAAGCAGTCTGTTACAGAGAGGTGAAGCCCTTGCCAACTGTACTTCTAAGAGACTTTTTATACCCAATCATTTTACTGACCTGTTGCCAATTAACCTATTTGGCTGTGAAATGTTCCATCAGATATATTTTTTTAGAATCACACAACTTTTCCAGTCTTTATGTTGCCTCGTCCCAACTTTTTTGCAATATGTTGCTGGTTTCAAACTAAAAATGAGCTGATATTTTTCTAAGAACAATAAAATTCCCCATTTTCAACATTTGACATGTTGTCTTTACTATTTTCATTCAAATATAAGGGTTTAAGTGATTGGCAAATAATTGCATCCTGTTTTAATTTAAATTTTGCACAGCGTCCCAACTTGATACTGGAAATGCGGTTGTAGTAAGTGTTCATTTTCAATAATTGTAGCACCTCCTGTCAGCCAATTCTCTTATGTACAATATACAGCTAGGATTAATCCAAATTCATGTTAAAGAGTGAGAAACGTAAAGTTTGTCCTGAACTCCTTGCAAAAATATGTTTTTGTGATGGTATAATATAATTGCTGATAGTTCAAAAAGAGTAGGGTGTATATCTCATACAGGGGGGTGATGATGAGATCCAAGTGGGCGTGGCTTACCTTCTCCACATCCCCCAGACCCTCAGTGTCCAGCAGCACCAGAGTTTGGTCAGCTCTGCGGGGGTGGGGTACACACCACATCCAGATCCCCTTCGTCTCAGATTGGACAGTGGAACCCAAGGAGAACCCTGCAGAGAGAACCCAGAGATGCTACAACATTAAGAACACACACTGAGCCACCGTCGATAAGCCTGGGGGAGGCGGGCAGCAGAAGGGATAACTGTAGGGAGGCAAAGGCACAGGTTTAATTCTCAAGGCAACACAGGGTGAATGATATGGGGGGAATGGGGGAGGAGGAGCCTGACAGTGGATGCAGACAGGATTCTTCAAAGGGTGAATAGGCCAATGAACCAGGGGGAGAGCGTCTTTGACGTCTCCCGGAGAGGGACATGCTTTGTGGGCAGCCACATCATCTGCCCAACATAGTAGACAGGCACTTGCCTGCAATGACAGTTCCCCTGCTTCTGCAAGGTGGTGAGAGTGTAAGTAGCAAAACACATATTCTTTTCCATCCCCGGCAGGTGAAGCCAACTGGGACATGAGCAGAGGGAACCGCCACTTCTCTCCTCAGACTGGAATAAAGGCAACCCAGGCAACACTGAAAAGAAGACATGCTCAATCCATCCACTGGGAACAAACTATGAGACAACTCCACCCAGGTTATCAGATGAGACCATCAGGCAGGGTGACCTTCAGACAGGCAGCAAGGAGTTTTTTTCCAGTTCCTGGTTCAGCATCTTCACCTCTCTGTCGGTTTCTGGCTGGAACCCCAAGGAGAAGCACTACGTAGCGCCGACCAGGGTACAAAAGGCCTTCCAGAAATTGCCAGAAAACTGGGAGTCATGGTCTGAGACCACCTGACCGAGGCACACCGTGAGGGTGAACAACATCTTGAAGAAGTAGGCTAGCAGTTTCCTTGGCAGTGGGCAGCTTAGCTAATGGCACAATGAGGGCTTATTTTTAGAAATGGCCAACAATGGTAGGAATGACCATATTCCCACTGGATGGATGTAGCTCTATGAGGAGATTTACGGTGATAAATGCCCACAGTCAGTTGGGAACTTCCACGGGCTGCAGCAGATGACAGGGTCATTAGTTACTTGAATTGGAGAGGGCACACACCGCTCAGGCTGGGTATCCACATGAATGACTGGGTATCCTGGTAGATGATGAGACACCAGAAGCACTGACAAGCCAGGTTGAGGGTGTCAGAGAGTCTGGGATGGCAAGCCAGCTGAAAGGCTTGGCCCCAGGCTAGGAGCTTGCCTCTTGCTCTCTCGGGGACAAAGAGTCAGTTTGGGGAGTATCCGCTGGCGAGGGACAAAACTGCAATGCCTCTTCGACACCACTTTCCACCTACAACTTGGTGACAGCCAGGGGACAGTTACCTGGGAGAATGGAATCAAGTGGGTGTTTGGGCATGGAGGAATATAGTCATGACTAAGAGTCAAGTGTAATGTTCTTCGTGGCATGTCTGAATATTAAGAGGAAATTGAATTTGCAAAGAAGGCAGTAATGTGCTTGCCTGGAATTCAGCCTCTTAGCCATGGAGAAGTACTCCACATTGAAGTTGTACGTATAGAAGAGGAACGGATGCCTGGACCCCCGTGGCCAATGCCCCCACTCCTCGAAGGCCAGCTTCACCACTAACAACTGGGTCATTCCATGTCAAATCACCCAAAAACAGGGATTCTACACCTCACTTGTATTGATTTTCTTTAAATTTGGTATACCACTTGGCTATGGCCCCAAACGCGTAAATCTCAAATTTCAACTCAATTGGACCTTCCAGTGCAAAGTTACGGCCTTGTGTTTTTTTTTCAATATTTCGCGAAAAATGGCCGTGTCCGCCAAAATTCAAATGGCCATATCTCTAAAAGTACTTGACCGATTTTGACAAGCAAGGTATTGTTGGAATCTGCCATTTTTTAAACTCATTCTGTTAACTCTGGGTGTGATGAATAATTGACCTATATTTTGACCACAAAATTGACCTTGAGGGTCTCGTGACTTTGAATTTTTTTTTAACACCAAATTGTACCCTGATGAGGTATCTACAACATATGAAAAACCTGGAAAAATGTTATTTTTTGTTTTTCAGCAATATCAAATTAAATCTGATCCTTGCTGAAATTCAGGTCTGTGTACACAAAATTGACTATGTACATACTTATCCCTACAGTTGAGTTCAAGTGTAGTCTTGTTCCATGTATGATCAAATAATGTTTTTTTACCCTGATAGCTTGCACATTTTCTAGTAAATATCAAATTCAACTTCCTCTATCGAAGTTGCTCCAGGAAGTGTAGTCCAACTTGGTTCAGTATATTCAGGCCTGGACTACAGGAATACAATATATTCCTATACGCACATTTTTCTGTCCTATTGGGCCTCTCAACCACACGAACATGGCGATTTCACCCACATAAACGGATATTTTTTTAAACGGATAAAAAAGTGGAGAAATAAAAAAATATCCGATTCAGTGGATCCCTGTAGCGAGGTTAAACCAAGGATGTTTTATATTTCACTGGATATACAATTGGAAAATGGCCGCCCATTCATTTCAATGGAAATTGCTCAGTGGCGCAGCCAAGGATGTTTTATAGGTCCATGGGTTAAACGGATCTGGTGTTGACGCGATGACGTCAGCCGCCTAGCGACAAGCCCTTCGCACATGCGCAAAACGGTTGCCAAGAACAACAATGGCGGACATATACACTTACACGTCCAAAAACTCCTCCAAGATGTCTGGGTATTTTGTGTAACATGACTCCCAGTCAACATTTTCTTGCGCCTCTTTGTTTTTATATTGTAATGTTATACGAAGCAATAACTCCACTTCGTCGTCAGTCCACACAAAAGAATCGGTTTTCTTTGCCATAACGTCTCTGGCCATTTCTTAACTGCCGCCGATTCACTGTGCATGCTCATAATGTTCTTCTTCTGAGGTATTTCACATTTTGCTAATTGCTACCTATCGGTCGGGCATGGCTTTCAGGGCTCCAGAGAGCGACCAATTTGGTCGCACATGCGACCAAAATTTTTAAGAGTGCGACTAATAATTTTGCTAGGTCGCACTGGTGCACCTGATGATGCTCAGGTTAAAACTTAAATTTAATTCGCAGGCGCATCATCGCTCTGTGTTCTCCTGTGACCGAACTCACACACTCATCAAGGTAGGATCATTCCGTGTTCTAAACCAATAAGAGACAGAGCTCGGGCGGGTCTTTGCCTCTGATTGGTCCTGTAAGTTGTGTGTGTTAAAAGTTGCGCGCGACCTGAGCGCCAGAGTGGCTGACTAACTGAATCGAAAAAATAAACTAAACGCAACAAAACGAAGGAAAAAAAGAGAGGCCGAAATATTGAAAGTTTTTTCATTAAGAAAACTAAGCCTACAACCAGCCCTACTACTATAATCCCATCCATCCCCACTACCGAGTGTCCATCCCGTCAAGAAACGGAGCCGCTCCCTGGTGAGATGCCAAGCCCCGGTCCTACGGCGACAGCATCAGATTCGGAACCAGAGGAGGTGTCAACCGAGTGTGGGATAGAGCCCGGTTCTGAGACCCAAATTTAAAAGGATGAAATATATTCCTTCAGAAAGGACTGGCTGAAACAATTTCCCTGGCTGAAGTACAACAAAGGACGTAACTGTGCTGTCAGGAGTGCGGTCAGAATATGGCCGGAAATATTGCATTCGCGAGCGGGTCAACAACGGTTCGTATCGAAACTTTTAAAAAAAAACATAACATGTCTAAAAACACACGTTGTGCAGTGACAAGTGCGCACAGAAAGTGGCCCTTCTTCCAGCTGCATTTCAGTGGCAGAGGGTAATCAGGTCCACTGAAGAATGTTGCATACAACATTGCCAAAGAGGAGTTGCTGAAGAAAAATGGATTAAACGTAAAACCGACGTATTGCAATGATATGGCATGTGCCCAATTCATTGAGGTAATAACTGACACCTTAAAGCGAAATACAGCTGCGGACATCGGAAACGCCACATACATGTCCTTCATGACTGACAGCGACACAGACGTCTCTACCAAGCAGTGTGTGATCCAGTGGCGTAGCCAGCGGGGGTGCTGGCTTTTTGACTGCAATTAGTAGTTCTCAATCATTTTCATTTATTGACGTGTTTTCCGATTGTCGTAATTGGCAACCGAAGACACGGTTTCTCTCCGCATGCGATCTAACAGCGATTAAATCATGGGGTAAATTCAGTCCAGTTGTGGAACACGAACAGAGAATTGGGTTGCAGAAAACTTCCGTTTAAAACAATTATTTGTCCTGACCTGTTCCCAGTCATTTTCATAATTAAAAGAAGGTTCACTCCGAGAGCACTCCACAGTCAACAGGTGCGGCTTGTTCTCCCCAATTAGGAACAGGTCAGGACTAATAATTGTTCTGAACGGAAGTTTAGTGCAACCCAATTCTCTGTGCTTGTTCCGCAAAATTTTATAGTCCTAAATATTATAATTAAAAAATATTTAAATAATAGATATAAAAATATCATTATTAAAAAGGAATAAGTAAAAAGATAAGAGGCTAAGATCACATGAACAGTTTTCCCTTTGCAAATTACAAGCTAGTGACCTGCATGATCTTTTTTTCTTTGGGAATTTATGCTGTCACAAAGCAAGCATTTTCTGCACTTGGGCATCAGAGTGCAGATTGGTTGGGGAAAACGGTTGCTCTAGGTGCTGTTGGTGCTGCAGTTAACCATCTGAGGGGCATGTGACAGCAAGGGGAGACCTGCTATAAGATTGACACATGATGTAAGGTCTCAGTTCAGTGAAACTAAACAGTTGCCCGTTTAATTTTGAAATGTTTTATTTTACTTGAAATGTTTGAGTTTGAAATGTTCAATTTCAGTTCCACGAAGCAATTTAAGCACAAGCACTTTTATTTGGAAACATTTTATTTTGCTTAGTGTTTCAGTTTGAAATGTTCAATTTCAGCTCAGTGGAGCACTTTATTTTTATTTTTACATATAATTGTGCTTTTCGTGAGAGCAGTTCAATGGAATAAAGACAAGCATTTCTCTACACCTTACTCTTGTTTAAAAATCATTCACATTATATGAAAGTTACGGAGAGCGATAAAAAGATGACATTATGGCGTTAAAGGCGACGCAATGAAAAATTTGGGTGGACCTAATTTTTGTGTTGGTGCACCTACAAAAAAAAGGTTAGGCGCACCAGTGCAACCAAAGCAAAAAGTTAGTCTGGAACCCTGGCATTGCAGGCTTCAGAGGCGATTGTTTTCAGTTTTGCCTCTTCGTGTGGACAGAGATATTTCTGTGGCGTGGATACAGTTTTTTTTTTAAACGAGGAAGAAAATATCCACTTAAAAAAATATCCAGGTACGTGTAGTCCAGGCCTCAGAATCAATTTGCCAAACTGGGCAGACTATTGAAATTTTCATCAAGTCACCGCGGCTGAGAGTATATTGCCTTGATAAAGTTTATGTAAATGATGGGGTGTCTATAACACACAGAAAATCTACCTCAGGCAGCCAACAAATGTTATTCCGTGATGGCCAGTGTTTTGATTGATCTGTTTACAGTTTGTTTGTATTAGGAAACAAGATTTATTGAAGCAAGGAATCCTGAATAAAATGGACAGTGGAAAAGACTTGGAAGGGTTAACAAGAATGCACTCCCAATTCTGGACCCTGATAAGGCTTAGGAACGTATTCAAATTAAATTGGACAAATGAACTGATTTGAACTAGGTTAACATGAAGGAGGTCCCAATCCTGGACCCCGAGTAGGCTTGGAAGCTTGTTTGAGTTAACTGAGTAAAGAAGAAAGCTTCCGGGAATTGCCGTCATTAAAGATGATGTTACCATTAATAAAGACAAAGCTTCTCCACTGAGAATACTGACTAGTGGTAAGCACAAGTAGCAAATTACAATCCAGCAACTTGCAACACAGAGCAGGGGGTTTAAATACACGCCACAGGCCCAGCAGGAAGTAAGGGAAGGTAAAACATGCGTGATGTAAACCAAAGGAGACATACGTCTAATAGACAAGCAAGTTTGTGAATAGGATAAGAAATGGAGGGAATTCACACGAGGACTGTGACAAACATATTAGGGGGCTATTGTCTTTGCTATCATTTATTTACTTGGAGGAATCTTTGGCAACATCTCAGATGTTTTGCTGCCTCAGCATTTTGGTTTTTTATTTTATTTTGGGTACTCGTTTTTTTGAGTCCCAGGGCCAGTTCCATGAAGCAGGATTACCAAATGCCCAGACAACTGCATGAAGTAAAACTCTGAGCAATCCCATTTAACACTGATCCAAAAATAATAGATCTCCAACAGAAAACAGTAGTCTCTGAGGTTTATCATAAATGAAGAGATGAATAATAGTTATAATAAAATAAATGAAAAAAAAATCAATAATAACATATAAGTGAATCCACAGGGTTTCTTTAAGGTGAATAATGAAATGGCACAATTAACAAAAATGTAAATATGTGACTCAGATATAAACATACTGTACCACAACAGATAAACACAAAACATGCCCCAAATTATTAAATTGTGCCATTTTCAATAGACTTTATTTTCTAACTTGTAGAAAATTGTGCTTCATTAATATTAATTTGAAAAGAATCAGTCCCATATTTTTCAAATAAAATCAATTTATGCAAAAACAGGGTGAGAAAATTGGTATACCTGGACTACTTTTTGTACAAAAACCCCAGAATAAGATGATGGCCCTGAATTCCTTCCTATAATTTTGGATAATTTGTGATGGATTTTAAACCAAAATATCCCCATATGTCATTGCCCCTGGACCATTGCCAGCAAAGCATCTCCTGAACATTACTGGTCTACTTCCACACTGTACTCTTGGTCTGAGCAGCTTCCACATTTGACTCTCGATATGAGGTGCTTCAAGCACACAAGTGTTGTATTGTGGGTAAAAGCTTGACTCTTGATCATTTCTGATCACAGGCATAGGATCTTTTGAGGAGAGAGTAATTCCAATGCCCTTTGACAAATTCCAGGTCATTACTGTTACTGTTTTTTTTTTTGTATCATGTGCGTTGGAAACCCTAGTTTGTTTGTATGGAGTTGGCACCTCATGGTTGTTCTTGAGATTTAGTGACTTCCGGGTGCACCCAATCTTTGCACTTCCTGAACCAGGTTCTTTGGATTTTTCGTTGCCTCCCTTAACATCTTCCATGCCATCCATGGGACCAAAGTGCTGTAGTGCCGAGATTTCAGGCCAGGTTGCAACCATTTTACATTTTGAGAACTAACGTACTCAGTGGCACTCAAGGACAGAATTAGAAAATCACTGACCAAACCTCATGCAGAGGTGAAAATGCACATTTTAAGTGAACTCTTTTAGGAAGTGTGACAAGCCAGGATAGCCTCAGTGGGTCTCTTGCAGTCTGTCATTGGGGGTACAGCTGCATATTCATCTCAAAGGGACCATTACCTCACCCCTCACGTGGCACAAGTATGCTACATTTTCAGATTTTGTTTTATTTTATTTTTCTTCACATGACATACCACCACTTCTGGTCCCTGCAATCAATGATAAATATATACAGTATTATCCCTTTGTAAAATCAATATTTTGTGAACTGTTCCTGGTTCAGGGGCTCAGTGAGACAAAATTCCTCAGCAACTGACGTTACCCCATCAACAGAGGCTTCGGCTCAATTATTTGCAGCGGAGGAGCACAGCTAAGTAGTAGCTAATGTCAATCTATCGGCAGCGGTAGCAGAGGAACAGTTAGCATTGGCTGAGACGGAATGTGTCGCGGGTAGCAGCTAATCAACAGCAGCTGTAGAACTAATGACAATCAAAGCGGTAAGTGCTAGCCTAGGGGAGTTTCTTTTCCCTTTCTAGCCAAATGATTCCAAAGTTTCCAAAGAGGTGCTTTGGAATTAAGAAGTGCAGCCATGCATGTAAACCTGGAGAGTTTTTGAAAAATTTCAGTGGCTAATTATGTGAAAGACAGTGATTGTGTGGTGTTTTTTTATGTGTTTACAGTAATGAGAAAGACCTGGAGAGTGAAGACGGTGTCGGTCAAAACATTCATCATTCCTTTTGTAAGGGTAGTGAATTTACAAACTGAAGCAAAACCACCCAAAACATCGTGGACCATGAGAAGTCTCTGTTAGACACTGATGTGATTCAAAGAGTACCTGGTGCAGGTCTGAAAACACTCACCCAATTAACCGTAATGCATGTAAGCTGTGACATTCCGTAAAACTTAAAAATATATAGATGCTCTGATGAAGGACTTTATTAGCATCACACAAGAGCACCAAACCTCTTTTTCAGATATACAGTACTGTGCGAAGGTCCTGGGCATACTGCACTTTTTAAAATTTAAATCTGTATTTGATTAAATCTGTATTACTGTTTACTTTTTGATTCCAAGAGTTCCTGAAGATAAGAAGAAAATTTGAAATTACAAACGCGAATTTAAAGAAAAGTTTCAGAAATAAATGTTTGTATTGAATTAAAAATAGTCGATACTGATGCTATAGTCTTGATAGAGCCTTGATGTCAACATCATCACGGCTGCTTGTAATTTCTTGGAAGGACAGACAAAATTGAGACAGTAAGTCTGCAGAAGAACGATGGCAAGTTCTCCGATCTGCTTGGACCAAGCAAAAAGCAAATCATCTTATAAAACCATAGTGCAACAGGACTGTGTCCCAAATTTTTTGGCAAAGGGTAGTCACACCATATATTGATTTCGTAGTTTTTAACAGTTTACACCTCTGTTTATTACATTTCTCAGTTATTAGAAATTTTAATTTCATAATTTTTGCAAGCAAATTTGAATGTGCTGAAGATTTTTGCATAGAACTGAATAAGGCAAGTTATCAACATTTAGTAGAAAAAAAAAAATCAAGGACTGTTTAATTCTCCTTGATTTTGTAATGTAGAAATATTGAAATGAGAGTGGCTCCAGACTTTTGAGCAATCAAATCCGTCCCAGAATCTAAACTGTGTTGGAAAATTTAGCCTTCAGGTTCCCTGCTTCTGCGGCCTGGAATCAGCTTCAAAGAAAACTGTCAAACTACTTACTTTCACTTCCATATCCGGCTTTAAAGCTCAAGCTTCCTAAAAATCTCTCTAAAAAAGCTTTGTTAGGGTGGGGGATTTTGAACGTGTTGTTTTGCAACTATTTGGTGACCTTTCGGGTTTAACTGACAACCTCATTAAGAAATGCAAGCACTTGATGCTGATCGGCTTTGCTTTGGCTTTGTCTGACAGCAAGCATCTCTTGTACCCTGGGGACGAGTGTGAGACGTGGCAACACTCCTGAAAACGAGACGTTACGAGAGTAATCTTCATGGATTTATTTCAGATCTCATTTCAAAGCTCTTGTTGAGTGATAATCACGTCATACAAAGTTGGCTAAACAAGCAAAACGAATATATTCTATTTTTAACATTTTAAAAACAATCTAACAACCATGTGATACTTACAGTTTGTACTGGTTGTTGAAGTAGATGCAAAGTCGGAACTGCTCCGCTACGTAGCACCAGACATAAGCTAATTATTTTGAAGGTAAGGAAACAGAATGAGAGTGGGGGGGGGGGGGGGCAGTGAGATACATGTGACATCATAGGTATCCGTTGTTCAGATTTGCCCGTTTTCTGGTGGTCATTTTTAAAAGAGGAATTTCGATGAAACGGAGATGTTCAGAATGTCTAGCACTTTTTGTATGTTTTTCAATGTGGGTAGACTACCGTTATTCAACATAGACAAGGTAAGGTAACTTACCCATCTCTCTTACTCCACCCATCCCTCTAACTTACTCATCCCTCTTACTCAACCCATCCCTTTAACTTACTCATCTCTCTTACTCTACCCATACCTTTAACTTACTCATCACTCTTACTCTACCCATCCATCTAACTTACTCATCCCTCTTACTCAACCCATCCCTTTAACTTACCCATCTCTCTTACTCCACCCATCCCTCTAACTTACTCATCTCTCTTACTCCACCCATCCCTCTAACTTAATCATCTCTCTTACTCTACCCATCCCTCTAACTTACTCATCCCTCTTACTCAACCCATCCCTCTACCTTACCCCTCTCTCTTCCTCTACCCATCCCTCTAACTTACTCATCTCTCTTACTCTACCCATCCCTTCAACTTACCCATCTCTCTTACTCCACCCATCCCTCTAACTTAATCATCTCTCTTACTCTACCCATCCCTCTAACTTACTCATCTCTCTTACTCTACCCATCCCTCTAACTTACTCATCCCTCTTACTCAACCCATCCCTCTAACTTACCCATCTCTCTTACTCTACCCATCCCTCTAACTTACTCATCTCTCTTACTCTACCCATCCCTTTAACTTACTCATCTCTCTTACTCTACCCATCCCTCTAACTTACTCATCTCTCTTACTCTACCCATCCCTCTAACTTACTCATCCCTCTTACTCAACCCATCCCTTTAACTTACCCATCTCTCTTACTCTACCCATCCCTCTAACTTACCCATCTCTCTTACTCTACCCATCCCTCTAACTTACTCATCTCTCTTACTCTACCCATCCCTCTAACTACTCATCTCTCTTAATCAACCCATCCCTCTAACTTACTCATCCCTCTTACTCAACCCATCCCTTCAACTTACTCATCTCTCTTACTCTACCCATCCCTTTAACTTACTCATCTCTCTTACTCTACCCATCCCTTTAACTTACCCATCTGTCATACACTATCCATCCCTCAAACTCATCTTTCTTACTGTACCCGTCCCTCTGAGTTATCTATCTCTCTTACTCTACCCATCCTTCTAACTTTCCCATCTCTTTTACTCTACCCTCTAAACCAACCCCAAATCCCACCCAGTCCTGTCTGCTCCAGCAAGAATACTTTCCTCTAAGACTTTTCCTTTCATGTAAGGTCTGTGTTTGTGTCTGTTTCTTTCCAGATGTCGCCATTTTGGCCAGTTCTTGTGCATGAAAGAGATCTTGAACGACTACCTGGTAAATTACTCTCATAGTACTAAGAACAGATGCTATGAAATTCTGAAAAATGTAATGCCCCACTGGGAAAACTCACAGTAGTCTGGATAGTCAGTCCTGCCTGGGTTAGGGTATATACTGTAAGCCATAAATAGACCTACCAGTGTTCTTCCCCGCCAGCCTGTTCATCAGGTAAGACTTGCCCGTTCGGTACAAGCCCACGATGGACACCACCACTACAGGCTGCCTGATGGAGCTCAGAATGTCCAGGGCTTCCTGGCTCACCTGCAGCTCACCATCACTGGTGTTCTCAATCAGGCACACTGGCTTCTGCATGTCCAAGAACTGTCCCTGTATCCAAACGAAACATGCCCATAAACACATGCAAACACATGGGTTATGTAGGCAGCAACTCACTTTTAAAGTCTGTTTTGCCAAATGGACATGGAATACTATATGAGACCTGCTACAGCAGTGCGGACCTTGAGTGACAGAATTGGCTCTGACTCAGCCAAGATATGTTTATAAACTGGACAGGTGATAGATTACATCAGCAATGCCACCACCATGTGAACCTTTTCCCCTCAAGAACCAGGTGGGGGATAAGGGAGGGGCTTTATGCTTAACAAAATAACGCACCAAAAATGCCTTCGCTGTTGATTGGAAAGGCTGCATTCCATGTAAGATTGTTAATCAGTCGCTTTAAAGCAATGAAGCAAGGCTATGAAAGGGATGTTTGGCATATTTCAATGTTTTTGCAAAGAAAATTTAAACGCCAAATGATTTCAATTAATCTCAACTGTCCGATGCTCAGTATTTAATGTATTGCACAATGCAGAATGTTACATAAGTGCTCCCGCAGTAGTTTTGTTAGCCAACAACCTCACAGGTCTCTGTCCCCCCCCGCCCCCTCGTGGAGACACCAGCGACCCCTCCTTTACCTCAGTCATGCTATTTTCAACTGTAGAATGATCCGTATTGTGAATATATTTTCTGTGTTCTCAGTGCACCAGAGGAGGACCTCAGCAGACAGATGACCGTTCAGCCTGTTCTTCCTGTAAAAATAAGTCGAGCCTCGTAGACAGGAGCATAACTGCATGAAATAATAACCATTGGCACATCATACAAATACATCCCCTCAACTTCAATATGATAGAGACATGAATAATGGTACTTGGCGTATCACAAAAGAAATGCGAATTAAATGCTATTTTCTTGAATTTTCTTTTAATTACACAAACATATGACAAATTTAAAAAAATAAACACAAAATAACACAGTGAAATCTTACCTTCAGTATGGGAGACTTTACAAACACAACACCATACACCATGTGATATATCTATTACACTCAAAAATATGAAACGCCGTCTATGGTGAGAAGTCAAAGCTCAAGAGATCCAGGGCGCGAGACCATGCCGTTTCACACAGAGACCTTTCAGCTGTGTGATTGAAATGAAAGTAACGCAGAGGCTGTATAAATCATCTCAAGAGAATTTTTCTCAATGTCAAAATGAAAGTAGACTATGCAGGAAATTCCCAGTGGAAAAACCGACCTTAAAGCAACACCACTTCGTTCCCTGCACTAAGGAGAACTGAATGCGCATAGATAATTTGATTTAAATGTCACAAGCGCACATCAGCAATATAGCACTTAGTTTCATCGAGGAGAGAATTTCTGATCATGAGATATTAGATTTTATAACGCAAAAAAAAAAGAAAGAAAAAAAAAACTCTTGCAACTGCTACTCCCTCACTAATAGGGCAACGGAGGTGGATCAGGAGAGAATACAGGGGAGGGTTTTTACTGCTTGGGCCTGGATTAACCCGCCTCTCATCAGGACATAACTCTACTCAAACTGACGGGTGTGAGGCTGGATATGTGTCCCGTCATCAGATAAGATAAAACTCCCCAAAATAAAAATTCATTTATTTTCGTGTGTATCCTTGAATCTCCAATTCTTTACCATCGTAAGCTGTTACAAATAACTTGACATAGTCTCTCAGATCACAATGGAAATAAAACCTTGACTGGAGTGCGCGAAGACTGGGAAAGCGGTCTTCGGAAAGCGCTCAGAATGTCTGTTGAGGGACATGCATAATGATTTGCATAATTTCAAATTTAGCTCTCTCACAAGCATCTGTTGAGTGTAAAAATTAATGAATAATCTATGCACTAACCAGACATTTTAATCATTTTGAAAATGTATTTGAAGATATAGGGGAACCCGGGGAAAAGGGGGCCAAAAATTTTTGGCCAACCAAAACAGGATTTTAAAGCAAAGTAAAGCGAAACCTTGGGTTTATAAACTTGCCTTATGGTTTACAACTGACAGATGACACAAACAATGTTTCTCAAAGAATCAGGTTTATTAAATGGCATGAACTTGAAAAAAATGTGCACATTTCCGCTTTGCCCTGGATCCTCAGGGTAAAGTGAAGCACGGGACGAGGCAAAATGGAACGCTTCCCCCTCGAGGTCTTCAATGTCAAAAACATTTACTTCCTGGTACAGTACTGTCCTGGTACATCGTTTTACTATTATGGCCTGATAATACTTTCGTAGTTCTGAATGGCCGGCTACCTTTAAGCGGGCTGGAGTAATCCTGGTCGTTCTCTCGGAAACACTTGAGTTTCATGATCTGGATTAGGGGATTAAGGACAGGTTACAGTTGAATCATTGGAATATTTGAAAGTTTCAAATTCTTGATTTTCCAGCAATACTTGAATATACCTTTATTCGTGAGATATGCGTTATTTTATGAAGATATTTTGTGTTCTACTCTGCCAAATCCACTTTGCCCCGACCATAAGAGCTTTCTCCCAACATGCAACACTGTCATGTCGGCTATTATTTGTTAGGCATGTTAGGATGTTAAAGTAAGCTTACCCCCATCCATCATTAATATGGCTTTCGAGATAATTCAGCATAAGCACAATATAATTTCAGATAATATGCTTTTTTGGGTTATTGGTTTAAATATATTGAAAAACAATATTTTCCGTAAAAAGCACACATATCTGACTGGTTTCCACGGTTCCGGTCACAAACAATGCAGCATCCATGCAGTGTTCTTGGTGCATGAGCTTAGATAGGGAGCAGCATGAAGGGTGGTGTTCCACTTTGCCCTAGTTTCCCCTAAGATCAAGTCTGCTTTGCTTTCTTTCTTGAACTTGTTAAATTTTTAACTTTTAATGCTGCAGATACAGGCTATTCTTCATGCTGCTGTGTTAAAAGGATGAGGGTTTCATGCCTGAAATTGCACTATATTTCAACAATTGAATATTTCATTTAGACTATTTTAAGATTTTACGGAGAAATTGAACATCTTTAATGTCGTTTTCAGTGAAGACAATGAGGAAAAGTTCCTTACTTTATGTGTTTGAGATTAAATGGAAAGCAAAGATAAAATTTTATCCTCCTTTTTTGATTTATATTGTTGCTCCGATGCGATCCTCGAGTTTTCTGATCCATTTCACCCTATTTTATTGCCAGCATATGTTGACATCATAGCTTTCAGCTGAAAGTTTTCCGGGAGGGCTGCTCTCATGGAACCTCGCTCTAATGGCCTGTTTACACCAAGCCGCGACCCTGATACCACCCCGATACGACCATCGTGAAATTTTGGTCACTCACACAAGTCTCGGCCGTTCCCTACTTTGATCGCTTATTTGCAGTTACACTAAACCTCAATTGCAACCTAATCGTTTCTTCCATCACACCTCGAGCTATGATGCAGTCGCAATACTCGTACTTGTCGTGAGTACTCGAAGAAAGTGTGTCAGTGAGTGATGGAGAAAGCGGTGGCCCTGTGTTTATATAGACAACTTGTGGTCGTAAATTGCGTCACCACAAGTCGCGCAAGTTTCGCCATTGGTCGGATTTCGATCCCTTTAATCGCGCATACGGTCTCAGCACGGTCGCAAATTCGGTCGCATATAAAGCCTCGGTCACAACTGGCCATACGTGCATTCCACGGCATATCTACAGCAAAAAACGCAAGGAACTCATGGGCCACGCAGGTTCTTCTTGCGAAATTTTGAGCCTGCAGACTGCCTGTAAGCACGTATGATGGATTTTGATCATGCACAAAAAACTCTACGATTTCCAGAGAAAGGCTAAGGAGCAAGTTTCCCTCACTCCAAACGCAAGGAACACGCAGGTCAGCCGTGCGCTTTTTTACAGTTTGTGGTAATAAAGCCGTTTGTCCAAGACATACGTCGGCGGAAGGTGGACGCGAGTCGACAGCAAGTTTTCCGTGAGTTTGAAATAAGACACACACAACATACTGTGGCGATCTGCCCCAGTTCGTGTTGCCTGTTATGTTAAGCTTAAAAAATAGTGGAGCATTTCTATTGGCTGCACCTGGGGGGGGGGGGGGGGGAAAGAGCCAATCGGGTCCAAGGTGGGGGGTATAAGAGGGCTGAGTTGCCAGCAATGTTGATGTCGTGTGTTGTAAATGTGTGAGCTGGAGAAATTGAGCGTAATTGCTCGAGCTGAAGAAACGGCCCTTTTAAGGGCCGAACAGCAAATAAAGCGAAGCCCGCCCTGGGCGATGCAGGAACCGCTATTCCTGCCTCAGTCTCAGTCCTTCAGTAGCGAGACCGCTACATTGGTGTCAGAAGTGGGATTTGAAGAAATCCGCCGCGAGATTGCGCGCCTCGAGGGCGAACTGAAGACGGGGCTGCACCCGAAAGCGGACAGAGCCGCGGGGAGCATGAGCCAAACAAGAGGGCTGTGCGCACCGGAGGGAAGGAGCGAACCTCGTCCCGCACGAGCTACTACAGCAGCAGCGGCGGCAGCAGCTGAGAGAGAGGGGGCGCCGGAACCACGGAAGGGAGTGAAGCTACCCCGGTTTAGCGGCGCAGCGCCCTGGGAGCCCTACCAGGCTCAGCTGCTACTGGCGGCCCAGTGCTGTGGGTGGACGGACGGCGAGGCAGCAACCTATCTGGCGATTGCCCTGGAAGGTCCAGAACTTGAATGAATGAATGAATGAATGCTTTCATTTCGGACATGTGTAGAACAGAAAACATAACAATAGTCAAGACAATAATAATACATAATAATAACATTATAATAACACGTCCGAAAAGGAGCAGGATGAAGCATAAGCTAATTTAGTCCTACCCCTTCTTCACCTCTCATTAATATTAAGTCTCTTATACATACTTAATAAACTACATAGTTACAAAAAAGAAAATAAATAAAGTAACTAAACATATACTATACATATGTACTAGAAACAAAGAATACATAAATAGAAATAGAAAGTGATTCACAAATACAAATATAATTAATGAAAACACCCTTCCTCTTCCCTGTACCTAGTGAAAACCATGTGTTTATACCGCTTTTTAAACTGGGCCATGCTTGGACATTGCTTGAGCTCCACATCTAACCTGTTCCACAGCCTCACTCCACAAACAGAAGCACAAAAACTTTTCATACAGCTTTTTTCATTATATATTTCAATTGTCATGCATTCTAACAAGTTATCAATCACAGTTGTCATATTTTCTACTACTTTGTAAGTCAAGTTCTTATGTACATACACAGCTACACCTCCTCCACTTTTTCTCCTTCGGTTTATACAGTTAAGTTCGTATTGATCCAGGTCAAAATCCATTCCTTTAGCTGTATTGATCCATGTTTCCGATATAGCAATTATTTTGAATGGTTTTATTAATTGACTTAAATATTCTTTTATGTTATTGAAGTTTGCATACAAGCTTCTACTATTGAAATGTATTATTGATAACTTGTTGTCCATTTTAATGGTGTAGTTGTACTGTTCATCAGTGTAATAACGGCAATTGTTGTTGATATCGGCGAAGAAATTATTGTCCGGGTCTATATTATCATGGTCCAGAGCCAGTAGATCATGGTCAGAGTGTTGAAATGTTCTTAGTTCCAGTTTACCATGATCTGCAATCCTTTGAGATATTTCCCAGTTGTCTCTAGATGGAGATGAGTAAGCCATGTCGGTGTGTTGTGTGTGTCATCATTCCTTAGAGTCCAGATGAGGCTCATTCATACCTGACCAGCTCCTCCATGTTTCTGACGACCAGAACTTTGGCTTGCTCTGGTGTCCCGTTGAGTTTGATAAACACTTTGCAGTTTGATGTCCATGTTTGCTGTATTTTCCCCTGTTTTTTCATCAGTCGCGCTTTCCTGGCGATATATTGGCGTTTTGTTTGGTCAGATGCTCATTAATGAATACGTTAGTTCCTTTCAATTTACTTCCTTGTTTTAACAGTGCGGTTTTGTGTTTTCTGTTGACAAATCTCATGATGTTGGCTCGTTTGTCGCTGTCGTCTCTCCGGGGCAGAGGGTGACAGGCCTTGATGCTGCTACAGTCCATTTCAATTTCTTTGGACTGGAGAAAAGCAGCCACCTGTTGCTCTACGGAGCTGACATCCTGCTCACTGGGCTCCCCCGTGCTGTCATCGTTCACCGCCCGGGCGTATGACCAGGGTTTGATCCGGAGCCCAGTCACGATCACATCGTTGATCCGGGTGTACTGCTCCAGCTCCGCCACGCGGCTCTCCAGGTGCGCCAGGCGCCGTCCTTCTCGGTATTCTGGATCCGGAGCGCCTTCACCTCCTCCACCAGGCTCAGAATGGATTTCTGCTGCAGTTTGACTACAGAAATCTCTTCTGACAAGAAGTCCAGAGACTTCTTAATATCATCGCCCTCCTCGGCCGTCAGTGCCTTCTTTGGACCCATGTTGCTAGGTACCTCAGGTTAGCGTCTGATTTACCCTAGCCGCCTGCTAGCTAGTTTGTCAACTAGCCGAAAGGCTCCGTTCTTTCAGTCCGTTTCCAGAAATCAGCGTCGTTAGTCCAGGCAGTGTTCAGGCCGATGTTGTCAACAGATAGTCCAGTGTCCGTAATCCAAAAATCAGTAATCAAAAATCAGAATTAGTCCAAAACCAAGCAATCAATACACACTCCGACTCTCCAAACTTTTCTCGAACAGGAAACAGGAAGTCATCTCTCCCTCTCAACTTCAAACGCTACTCGATCTCGACCCAACTGAACAGACTAGCCTAGCTTCGCTAACCAAAGCGTTAGAAAGGCGATACGGGCAGCGCCAGTCCACCCGGCTACACCGCCAGAAGCTGCTTCTTCGCCGCCGCCAAACGGGGGAACAGTGGGGGGCCGTAGCCGCCGACCTGCGCTTCCACACCCGCCAAGGCTACCCCACATTCGGTACGCGTGAGCAAGACGAGCTAGCGCTGCACAGCTTCCTGCAGGCTCTCACCCCGGAACAACTGAGGCACCACGTCATGCTGACCACGCCCCAGACGCTCAATGAAGCCCTTCTACAGGCCGAAAGAGTAGAAGACGTCATCAAGGAAGTGACGGCGACAAGCCCCCGGGAGTCACGCCCACAAGTACGCGAAGTGGCTCCAGAAGACGAAGAAGAGCAAGTGAGGCGGGCCCACACCTCCAGTCAGGCACAACAACATCGACGCTGTCTCCGGTGTGACGAGAGGGGCCATATTGCACGGGACTGCACAGCGCCAGCACCAAAGCCAAGGGAGCCCCCAGTAGCCATCCTCCCCAGTTGTGTGCGGCCTGCCGAACCTGAACCTAGCCCGGCCCCACCCGCACATCTAGCTGAAAATCATTCTGCCCTTGTAAGGGCGGACAGGCAAAAGTTCAGTTCTGCCCTTGTAAGGGCGGACGAGCAAAATTCCCTTTCTGCCCTTTTTAGGGCGGATGAGCAAGCTGTGTCACCGCGGGTGGGCCGGCTAGGTGGGGCCTGTGGGCCGTACCTAGACTGCCGACTGGACGGCCAACCCTGCCATGCACTGGTTGACACAGGAGTCACCATCACCCTTGTTCGTCCAACTACACTCCCCAACGCCACCTGGGAAGCGACCGTGACCAGGCTGCAATCTGTGACCGGCCAGAGGATGGGCATGAAGGGAAAGAAGACAGTGAGTGTGGCTGTGGATAGCCACCTAGCCGTACAGGAGTTCTGGCTAGCAGATACTGGGGAAGCATGTATCATAGGCCTGGACTTGTTAGCATCATGGGGAGCTACAGTTGATATAGCACAGGCTACACTCACCATCGGCCAAACCACAGTTCCATTGCACCGAGCTGCAAAAAGTAAGCGGGCGGTGAGAAGAGCTCGCCGGGCCTACACAGCCTACACGCGGCCCCCCGCCGACCTGTTAGCTAGCCCACCAGCGCCCATGCAGCCCACTAGCTGGCCCCCTATGCCGCGTGCCGGCCCCGGGAGCAGCCCTGCAACCGTCCGCCTGTCTCTTTCTTCATGCCCTGCCTCACCCTCAGCCGAGACGACTGAGGCCGTCTGCGAGCTGTGGCGACGCAGCTGCAGTGGACTCGCCCCTTCTCAGTGCCAGCAACTGTACCACTTGTTGACTGATAACGCAGACCTTTTCGCAGTGCGCGATAAGGAATGCACGCAGACAGATTTGGTGCAGCACACCATTGACGCTGGTGATGCCGCACCTATTCGCCTGCGCCCCCATCGGTTATCATTGTCCAAGCGGCTGGTAGCGGAGGAGAAGGTGAGAGAGATGGCTGCAGCTGGTGTCATAGAGCCCTCAGACAGCCGTGGGCGGCACCTGCTGTACTGGTGCATAAAAAAAATGGAGAGTGGCGGTTTTGTGTTCACTATCGGCAACTTAATGCAGTTACTCGCAAAGACGCATATCCTCTGCCACGCATCGACAAAGCGCTAGACCACATCGCGGGGTCCAGTTGGTTCAGCTCGCTGGACCTCCGCAGTGGATACTGGCAAGTGAGGTTAGCTCCTAGTGCTAAAGCTAAGACTGCTTTCACCATAGGGGGGGGATTGTGGCATTTTCGGGTAATGCTGTTCGGCCTTTGCAACGCTCCGGCGACCTTTGAACGGCTCATGGAAATTGCTGTCGACCTTCCCTCAAAGTCGCTGTGTCGTGTACCTAGACGACCTCTTGGTGCACGCCAGCAACTTTGAGCAAGCCCTTGAGAATCTAAGTGAGGTGTTCACTGCAATTCGACTGGCTGGGCTACGGTTGAATCCCTGGAAGTGCCAGCTTCTCTGGAGGGAGACTGCCTTTCTGGGGCACCTCGTAAGCGAGCGAGGGGTGGCGACTGACCCGGTCAAGGCAACTGCAGTGTCAGAGTGGCCGACACCGGCGGACGGGGGCGAGCTGCGTAGCTTCCTGGGGCTGGCTAGCTACTATCGGCGCTATGTGCGGGCCTCCATAGCTAGCCCTCTCCATCGCCTCACTGACAAGCACCAGGCCTTTAACTGGACCGACGAGTGTGCGGCACCCTTCGCACAGCTCAAGACAGCCCTCACTCAGGCCCCAGTGCTGGCGTACCCTGATGTCTGCCGGCCCTTCATCGTGGACACTGACGCTAGCAATACAGGCGTGGGGGCAGTGCTATCACAGGCGGATGGTGACGGGGAGCGTGTAATCGCCTACTACAGTCATGCTCTGAGCAGAGCTGAAAAGAACTACTGCGTCACACACCGAGAGCTGCTGGCCGTCATCCTAGCCATCCGTCACTTCCGCCCCTACCTCCAGGGTACCTCCTTCCGCCTGCGCACTGGTCACGCCTCACTCACGTGGCTCCTGCGGTTCAAGAACCCGGAAGGGCAAGTAGCACGGTGGTTAGAGACATTACAAGAGTACAACTTTACAATTGAGCACCGTGCGGGCCGTCTACATGGAAATGCTGATGCCCTATCACGGCGCCCATGCGCCAAACTAAACTGTAAGCCATGTCAGAGAATGGAGGAACGGGACCAACCTGAACCACAGGTGGTGGAGGTGCGGGGAATAGAGGAGGCAGAAGGGTGGCTGCCGTGGGAAAATCAGCAGCTGCGGGAGGCGCAAGAGGCTGATGCTGTTCTGCAACAGGTGAGGGACTGGCTGGAGGCTGGCGCATTTCCGACCTGGCCGGAGGTCTCGGCTGGGGGGCTGGAGTTTACGTCGTGGGGGCGCCCATGGAGAGAGTGGGTGTCGATGTCCTGGGGCCATTCCCCACCACTGAGTCTAGCAACCGGTACGTCCTAGTATGCGATGGATTACTTCACCAAGTGGCCCGAGGCGTACGCTATTCCTGACCAGAGCACTGAGACGGTGGCCAGCCGCCTGGTGGAGGAAATGTTCGCCCGGTTCAGAGTCCCAGGGGAGCTGCACAGTGACCAGGGGCAGAACTTCGAAGCCAAGGTAATGGCCGCTGTCTGCAAATGCCTGGGCATTGTGAAAACTCGCACCACTCCCCTTCACCCTCAGAGTGACGGATTAGTAGAGCGCTTCACCCGGACACTCGCCACCCAACTAGCAACTCTAGCTAGCCGACAGCAATGGGACTGGGACCAGCATCTACCGCTGGTGCTGTGGGCGTATCGCCCAGCTGTGCAGGAATCCAGCCTCTGCACTCCTGCCACACTGATGCTAGGTGCGAGCTCCGAACACCTGTCGACCTAGTGTTCGCCCCCCCACTGAGGAGGAGCCCCGGATAGGTGAGGCTACCTATTACCACCAGCTCCTCGAACGCATGCGAGTGGCACACGACTTCGCTCGGAAGGCTCAGGAAACTGCGGGCCTTCGCCAAAAACGGCACCACGACAACCGTTGCCGCGGGCGAGCTTTTGCTTCAGGGAGTCAGGTCTGGGTCTACTGCCCAAAACGCCAGAAAGGCCTATCTCCCAAACTACAACCACACTGGTGCGGCCCTGCAGAAGTGCTGCACAGACTGGGAGAAGTGACCTACAGGGTGCGTATGCCTGACGCCGGGCGGGTGGTGGTCTTACACCAAGACAGGCTGGCCCTCTACCAGCCTCGGGCTGCCAGCCCCGCCCCCAGCGCCGTGACACAGCAGCCTGGGCCTACCAGCAAGCCTGTCCGCGACGGACACCGGGACATTTTGGGGACTTCTTTGTGGGGTAATGTTTTTCTTTTTCTTTTGTTGTTGTTGTTGTTGTTGTTGTTGTTGGGGAGGGAAATGGTTGTGGCGGGGTCATCGGGGTGAGTGACCCCTTAAGTGGGGGCAATGTGGCGATCTGCCCCAGTTCGTGTTGCCTGTTAAGTTAAACTTAAAAAATAGCGGAGCATTTCTATAGGCTGCAGCCGGGGGGGGGGGGAGAAAGAGCCAATCAGGTCCAAGGTGGGGGGTATAAGAGGGCTGAGTTGCCAGCAATGTTGATGTTGTGTGTTGTAAATGTGGGAGCTGGAGAAAATCAGCGTTATTGTTCGAGCTGAAGACACGGCCCTTTTAAGGGCCGAACAGCAAATAAAGCGAAGCTCGCCCCGGGCGATGTGACAACCGCTATTCCTGCCTCAGTCTCAGTCCTTCAGTAGCGAGACCGCTACAATACGAAATAAATAGACAGTAGAAATAGAACGTCCTAGCATGGCCGGGTTATAGAAAGACGTGCGCAGCCCGCGCGTTTTCATTACGGCTATAGATTCTGATAAAGTTACTCATATATATTTACGAACATGCCTCCTGAAGGGAAAGGGAAAAAGAGTAGAAGGAGACAAGAAGAATGCTGAAGGAACAATTTCCGAGCTAGAGGACCTGCTCCAGGGTGACGGTGGATGAAGTTGAAGCTCATTCTGCCTTTATATGTGTGCATTCAGCACCAAAACTTTACAAAACACATACCGTGACAGTCCGGCCATTGCGTCCAACCGAGCGTTGAACTTGAGAGGGATGTAAGGGTAATACACGTGCGCCGCACTTTCACCGTGTGGTCCTTTCTACTTGTGCGTCGTAAGTGTGACAGCCGCACGTCCTCCATACTACCTCTACAAAGCACGCACATGCCAAATTGCAAGAGTGTTGCTGCGAATTTCTTAGGTCACCCTCAAGTGCAGCACGGCACGATTATGTCGTTCTTACTCCCGCCTTACGAGTTGACTGCTACATTTTTTTTACCTCCATGTCCTCTACGACTCTCACCTATGGCAAAAAATGCTGAGAACGCACTATTAAAAAATCTGTGCGTCCAGTTGTGACCGAGGCTTAAAACTTGTACATTTGTCGGTCGTTATGGGGTTGCAATAGGCTCGCATTAAACTCGTTCTAATGCTCACAATAGTTTGTGAGTGAAAAATTCCTAAAAATTTGCGATCATTGAAGCAACCACATGTCGAGCCACTTGCGAGTCTATTACGCCCTGTGATACCGAGTTGAGAGTGAGTTGAGACTTCTGCCAGCTTATTACGACCGATTACAATACCTTGTGCTTTCACGGGTCGCACAACCTTAGCGAGGGTTGTGAGCAGTTCCATACACTCGCAAACCTCTATTAGTGTGGCAGATAACTGTAATAATCTTTCATTTGTGGAAACAAGCACCAAAATTGGCACACATACTCCTTGGGGATTACTTTTTTGATAAAACCTGTTAGCCACCAAAAAATTCATAATGGCGGCCATTTTTCAAGAAGGCCGCCATTGAATATACAATAATACTGCATTTCACAATAAAATCGCATAGACTTATCCTATTTGAATGATATTGGTGTCAAATCATACATTTTTCACTATGTAGAATCCGAATTTGGACCCTTGGACTTACTGGCTTCCTTGTACCATATCTCAGTGCTGTCTAATAAGCCCTATGTCAGTTAGCTAGTGTAGATTACATGTAGTAATAGCGCTGTGGGATCACTCTTTGTCTAGTCTCTACCCTTTGACCTGTTCGGCTTGGGAAACCCTGCCAGGAGTACAAGACTCCCGCCAACATAGCTCTAGGGGTCATGGAGACACGTAAACTGCCACACCACGATAAGGTGATGATCCCATCGAGGCAGGTTTTTTTTTTTGTCTTTTCCTTTCATAATTTTTCACATGTAGGCAGGAGACCTATACTTGTTTTTCACTCATAGTCTTGCTGCCTGGATAAGTAGGCCTATACAACAATGCTTCTAAATCTCGCATCTGCAGCTACACAGTGCCGTGCAGGTCAGACCAAAGCAATTGCATCGACTGCAGTATTCCGACTTGCATCCACACTTGGTCAGCTGCTGGCAACTCTCTGCAATGGGTGGGAGCTCTGTCCGAACGATCTGCCACAGATCTCCTTTTTTGGTCCGGCCCCAGTTGGCAGGAGTCTGTGTTTCTGGTTGACGTTCTGCTGACTGACTCCAGATGCAGCCCGCCTGGTAGGCGGCACGCTTCACATGCTGCTTCAGCACTGATCGAGTTGGAGCAATGGCTTCATACGACCTCTGCTTCCGAGCAAACAAGTCCACACTCGCATCATCAACACCTTCAGCTGTGCTGGATCTATCGTACATCATGACCACGAACTTCTCCAAGGTCTTAAGGTCTTCATTATCCACTACCGGTGGATACTGGCTGAGTTTGCTGAAGACACTGGAAGCCTCATCACAAACATTCCAGGTTTGCCAAGCAGACTTCTTCCTTTTGCCACGGAATGCTGAAACATCGCAGCCAGTGAAGGCATGGAAGAAAAGCATCCCTTTGCTCTTTTCTGCAAGAGTGCAACACAAGTCATGTACAGGAACCCACTTCAGGGTCTGTCTTTGTCCAAAGGCAACCCACAACTGCTGCAGACCAAGCTCCTGAAGTGTCTGCAGAACACTGACTGCGATGACGACAACATCTGTGTTGTTGGCTTTGACCATGATGGCCCATCTTGGTGAATGGTAATCAAGGTATCACAGTGCGATAATTATCTGTATTCAGTGAATCAAGGCCAAGGGGTTATCCCTTTACCACCTTGCACAATGCAGTATGGGATAAGACTAGGTTCGGGAATAAAAATATATGACCTACACCTAGCCCGTGTTACGGATACAAGAGGGAAAGCACACAGGGGAACTCTGTAGAACTTGGAAACGAAAGGGAGACACAAAAGGGGAATGAGACGCCAGAAGCAGGGATCCAAAATAATTTATTAAAATAAACACAGGGAAAAAAACCACGGGGAAAAGGGGGCACTAAGGCTAACAAAAACACCGTGCCAAGCACTGAAACCAGAAAACTCAGGAAAACAAACAAGACTAGGGCAGACCAGAACACTAGACAGGGGGGCAGACAAGACTATGGCTAGGGACTGTGACTATGGCTTGGACAAAGACTATGAACTATGGCTTGGGGCTATGGCTGTGGCTATGGCTATGGCTAAACACTGACAAGACAAGACTGTGGGCACAGCTGGCAGATGGCAACTCGGAAGGCACAGCTGGCCGGGAAAAGGGTAAGGGAGAACATCAGGAGGGGAACAGACAGGACGCTGGGGCACGTGGACGGGCAGGAGACGCTGGGGCACGTGGACGGGCAGGAGACGCTGGGGCACGTGGACGGGCAGGAGACGCTGGGGCACGTGGACGGGCCGGAGACGCTGACGCTCAGGGGGCCAGAAACGCTGACGCTCAGGGGGCCAGAAACGCTGACGCTCAGGGGGCCAGAAACGCTGACGCTCAGGGGGCCAGAAACGCTGACGAGGAAGACAGGCACAGAAGACGGTGGAGGCAGACTGGCAAGACAGGCACAGGGGACACTGGAGGAGACAGGGGCACCAGGGGCTTGGAGGCAGCAGGAAGGGCAGGCTGGGCAGGGTATGCAGCTGATGAACACAGAGGAGAACTGAGGGGACCAGAGGGAGTGCACAGGGGCAAGGAGTGTCGCGTGGAGTGACAAAGGGGAGTCAGATCTGCCGGCGTGGAGAACCGGCTCCCAGATATAGGGCAGGGGGCGAGGACAGACACAGGTGCAGCAACTTAATATAATTAACAAGGGGTGGAACACAAGGGAAACCAATTACATGAAAACAGATAAACATTAACACACAAACGAGGATCACAAGACAATCCCAAAGACGGGATAAATAAACTAGATAAAAGGACGCCTAAGTGTACAGAATAAGTCAGGATAGATTATAAGAATGCAGAGAGTCTGCAGGAAACTTTAGCAAAACCAGAGAATAGTAAAGCAAGGGGCAGAGACTAGAACAGGGCGAAAGCTGAGAGATTATTAGTCAATTAGTAAGTGCAGCTATACAATCCCGGGTGCTCGTTAGTATGTTAGTCTAATATACAATGTTAGTTTGGTTAGTAAATTCTAGAAAACAAACTGTTAGTAGGGGTTAGTAATATAGAAAAGCAAGGGGAAATTAGTAAACGAGAACAGAAGGAAGGCTGAAACCCAGAATCCATTAAATCACCCGAAATAGTGTCACAATCAATTAACACAGAAAACTGCTACAAACAATGACGCGACCGGGGAGAAAGCAAAGACAGTACATGGATAAGACGTGGACTGGAGTAACACGGGAGAGGAATGAAATGTGAAACACTAAGACATGGACTAAAAACTGACATCACAAAAATAATAAAAACCTAAAATTGACTAACCAAACACACAGACCCACGGAACACAACAGCCCGATCGTTCATCCAGTATCATTTAAGTCCCGTGCGATCTGTACACCATCCGGGTAAGTCCATGAACAAGTCATGTTAGCCCGCTTACCCTTGGCTCGGCTCTCCCGCGCTGGCACACCCTGTCAATTCAGGCACGGCTGGCTAACTAAACATCTATGTTAAACTACATGTAATCAACACTAGCTAACTGATGTGGGGCTTGTTAGACAGCATTTGGGACACTAAAGTCATTATTTAGCTACACCAAACAAATTATGCTGCTGATACTGAACCCCATGCTGAGTTTTACAGCAGCGGTGCCACCAGCGTACCCTGGCTGTGCTTTGACATTCGCTCCGTTGACCTAACCCCCACCCCCCACCACATCATCCTACCACCACACACACACACACTGCATTGTGTCATGTCCAGCTTGAAGATGCTACGCATTCTAAAGTGAACCTCTAATTTAGCAGAAAATTAGGATTCTGGGACTGATATAGGATACAAGGAAGCCAGTGAGTGAGTCCAAGGGTCCAGATTCAGATTCTACATAGTGAAAAATGTATGATTTGACACCAATATCATTCAAATAGGATAAGTCTATGCAATTTTATTGTGAAATGCAATATTACTGTATATTCAATCAGCATCATTGGCGGCCATCTTGAAAAATGGCCGCCATCATGAATTTTTTTGGTGGCCAACGGGTTTTATCAAAAGAGCAATCCCCAAGGAGCATGTGTACCAATTTTGGTGCTTGTTTACACAAATGAACGATTCTCCTGTAATTTGCAGTTATCTGCCCCACCATATGAGACCGATGGAGAGTGATGGAGACCAAGAGAGATGGTTTTTTTGACCATATAGAGACCAGAAGGCAACCCCTGTGTAAGTTGGTGTGAGTGAGGCAAGCAGAGGCCATATTTCGGTCCCATCTCGGTTGGAAGCCCGGTGTAAACAGGGTGTAAACACCTCAAGAGCTCGCTCTCCAAACCTCTCCTCTCAAACCTCTCTCCTCTCCTCTCCTCTCCTCTCTCTCATCCCAAAGGAAATAAGCTTTGAGACAGCCAGCACGATGGTAGATCAAGAACAACTTCTTGTTCAATCAAGGATAGAGGAGTCAGGAAATAAAAATAAAAGAATTTAGATGCACTCGTTGTTTACAAGTTTGGTTCACTCCTTGCAGCGTCATTCATAGCTCTCGTGAGTAACATCTGCTGGTAGAATAGATGATCTGCAGTCTAATGACGGTGCACTTTGACGGGATTGTATTGATCCTCATGCTGAGATTTTTTTGTGAAATGACTGGTCTATTAGCAATTTGACGCAGTGTAGCCATGTTACAAATAATGTTATGAATGCAGTTCTCAGGATTGTAGGGCGGAGACATTCACAGTGGGACAGGGTGCATGATTTAGGCCTACTGGACAATACGCACAATAAGCGATGCCAACTCCACAATCCACTAATGCGGTGATGCTGAGTGTCGGTCTTACATCCTCTGCATGTGTCGGTTTGGTTCCAACTGCACCTGTCATCAATATTTCAAAAGGCTTTTAATTTTTCTTCATTTTCACATTTCATTATTTACCCTCTGAAGCCAAATTGTCTGAAATAGGGATAGCCTTACAACATATAGGATAAAATCTGTCCTACTGCTAAAAGCCAAGCCCAAAGCCCTGAGACCAGGTTAATACACCGCTAGCTATCATACATTGAATCAGCTTACAGTGACCTCTAGCCTAATTATACATGGAGCCCTAAATCAGAAATAATTAAATTTACTCAAATTTAGTCTTGCATAGCATTTATGTTTGAGAATCCTGGATGGAAGGGTATAATTTGATCTTTTCCTGGGTCTTCACAGGAAGAAGACACACACACGCGCACACACACGTGCGCACACACACACACACACACACACACACACACACACACACACACACGCCTACATTTGCCCGTAAATGCAGGAGATAATAACTGAAAGTTTTAAAAACAATGCTCATCAAAGAAAGATTGGTGGGGATTTGGATATGTTACCCTTTAGTGTAAACAACACAATTAAAAGATTCAAAAAATCTGTAGGAATTTCAGTGTATGAAGGGCGATCACTCAAGAACTGTCATTCTCCTATTAGTGATATAACCACAGTGTGCTCAGGATTACCTCGACAAACCTTTGTCAAGCGCTGGAATACATAATTAGACAAATGTCAGTTAAAACTTTGCTGTATAAATAGGATGTCATGGTTTGGGAGCTTTGAGAGCTTTGAGTTGCTCCCGTCCGGGACGATATCGTTTGCTCCCTATCGGATTCCTGGGCCAGCTGGCATTGATTGGGGGCGTGGCCCGGACTCTATTTAAGCTCCTATTTTGCCTCGCTCCCGTTGCTAGAGTGTCAGTCCTTCTTTGGCGCTTTAGCCGGTGAGGTCTCTAGAGGGATATTGTCAGGCACTTAGTTGCTTATCAGGAATAGTGTTAGTGAGTAAGGGAATCTTTGGTTTATTTCCCTTTTCCTTTGTTTTCCTCGAGCTCGCCTGTTTGCTACCACGGGCGGTGTAAGGTCCGTTGGTAGCGCGAGTCTCATGATTTTTGTCTGTTTTTAGTCTCTCAGTGCGCAGCGAGTGTTGCCTTTCATTTCCGGCCGCTGCTCTTGGCATCCAATTCCAGCAGCCATCACAGTGGAACCCTTGTGCTACAAGCACCCACTACACCAGTAGGCTAAAAGGCATCTGCAATTAACCATCGCACACTGGGACCGTGTATCATGGTCAGGTCAGACAAATCAATATTTCAGGGCTTTAAAAAAAATAAATAAATAAGAGTCCTTGTGCTCCAGACCATCCAGGCTCTAACCAGCATCAACTCCAGCAGCTGTGGTCCATCACGGTATGGTCTTGTGTCAGTGCACTTGGAAAGGCTAATTTGTCGTTCTCAGAAGATACCACAAATGCTGAAAAGTACCCGGAGATTTTGGAGCAAAATATGCTGCCTTCAAGATGACCTCTTTTTCAGGGAGATCCATGCATATTTCAGTAAGACAAATCAAAACCACATTCTGCATCATCATGCATTACAAGGGTATGACCACATTGGAAGAGGGCATAGGTGCTGAACTGGCCCGCGTTAAAGTCCCGCATGGTCCCCAGTATAGAATGTGAGGCACATTTTTAAAATGAAAATGCAACAATAAAGACCCAGTACTGTTCTGCTATTGAAGACTTGTTTGCCGGAAGAATGGGACAAAATTACAACTTAAACACTTAATCACCTGGGGTCTTTAATCTCTAAATATTTATTAAGTAATGTGAGAGGGAGTGGCAACATTAAAGAGTGGCAAATACTTTACTGCTCAACTTTCTTTTTGAAATATGTTGCAAGAATCAAAACTGAAACTTGTGCTTATCTAGAAATATCAATAAAATTCATATTGTGAAACATCAAAGTTACTAACTCCTTTTTTTTCCCTCCACCACCTCCGCTCTTTGGCGGTCAGCTTTATTTCATTGCTGTAAATAATTATGAAACATAATGAAGCGCCTCCACTGAGGAGGGGTACAACAAAACAATAACAGAAAACATACACACTAACATACATAGACATAGTGAGGAGGCCCTGAAAAGACCCCCCCCCCCCCACCCTCCCCCAATCCTCAGAATACATCAAGATTTAGCACTGTAAGTGTCCTGTCCTCGTCACACGCCTTGCATGAATTTACAGGCAGATAAACTCCATCCCCAATTACTACTCTGACCAGGGTGCATCACGTTGATCATCTTTAATGTAGAAACTGGCAGTAGGGTAAAAATGGTCAGAAAATATGCAATTCAAAGTTAGTGTTAATAACCAATATCAGGAAGGATACAAATAACTCATAAGACAATATGCGTATGTTCTAGATGTATCACAAAACACAAGGGATACATAAACCACATGTCGCAAATGTCACTACGCATATCACATACATATTCGTTACAGAGAACTAGCTAGAATATGTGGCTGACATAAGTTCACCATCTTCATTTTTAACTGCTTACATCTATTTAAATTGCTTTGATAAGTGAAAATATACATATACAAAAATAAATGGTTATTCAAGGGCTAGTTTGCACATACCAGCAGGGCTCTCAACTTTTGAATGCAGGCTGGCGTGAGATAACTTAAGTATATGTACTTCGTTACGGCACTTAAGTGGTTGTTTTTTTTTCTCAGCGTGAGAACTGTCATGTGTGGCGTGAGAGCGTGTGAACTTATTGAAATGCGTGACTCTCGCGCTCAATGCGTGAGACTTGAGAGCCCTGTACCAGCGATGCTTTTGAATGCACAATAAAAAAAAAGACCTGGGCTGCGTTCCAATCCGAAATGAGATACTCCCTTCACTTCTTCCCTCCCCTCGATTGAGCCCACCGAGTGACGTAGCACGCGAGTAAGCCCCGAGCGAGGGAGGGCAATAGAGGGGACTTCGGGGAAGGGTTGAGGGAAATCGGATTGGAATAGCCCTTGCTGCGTTTTTTCCGCACTTCGACGTTTGTCAAAAAGCCAAGGGAAGTTCGCGTTGCCATGGAGCTGAGTGAGTTACTTGCCTGTACATTTTACCTATCACAGTTCACACGGAAGCGTGTCGCATGTTTATGGCAAGTAGAAGACAGCGGCTCGTGTGATTGCTGCGGCACTTGTGACTGTTTTATGGGAAAATAAAGCTGCCTTCACCCCGGACGCGAAACGAATTTTTCGCACTACATATTGCATTCAAAGTCAATGCAAAGACGCGAATACACGTGTGTTTCGTGTGCATTCGCGTCTTTGAATTGACTTTGAATGTAATTTGTCGCGTTTCGCGTCCGGTGTGAAAGCAGCTTTTAGTTCCGCTCGCGGATGCTATAGGCTTGCTACAGCAAAAATGAACGTAAAGTCAAAGGCTTAAAAAATAATGTGAAACCAATGATATTTATCTTTCATTTCCCCTCACATTACATCATTGCATACATGGTATTTCAGAAAGGTCTTTACCATAGTTATGGCTACTGTTGAGTGCTACGTCTAGTATTACAATCATTAAGATGTATATCAGAGGTGCAAACCAGTTACAACTTTATTTTCTACTTTTTCTAACCTTTACAGTACCAGTCAGTGGACATTGCATTCCAAATCCTAGCCTTAAGAATTTGTAACCAATGGAAATTGTGTAATTGGTTCAACTTACAATCCAAAGCTTTTGTATTCTACTTACTTTATTTTATGTTTACTGTAAGAATTTCCAAATCTTGCTCTTATATCAAAGTGAGATTGCATTATATAAGAAATAAAATCTTTGGTTAAGATTGAAATTGTGTCATTTCTGAAGTTCTTAAAACCGTCAGCAAAGCCAAGTCTTATTATCCATGTAAGGAGAAGGATTAACACTATAGTACATATACAGTAGTTCTGCAAAATCGGAGATGCGTGTTTGACATGGATTTTGTTGGAACACATTTCTTTGAAGCATTTGATAGTTACTGTGTAATGTGTTTGGCTGAAATGAGCTGCTTGCAAGTTGTAGGAATGAAAAGCAATTTTTGTGTTCCCATCAACAAGACAAAAATTGGAAGTCTAAATTAATACTCTGTCGTTCAAGAAAACTACACGCATTTGTATTTAGCTAGTAATACTGACTTGAATGTTCTGTTTTGATGCATTCAACACTGAGAATACCATGTACCCATACAGGTGAAATTATTTCAACTCTGTACATGCCACTTTGTTATCTGCTAATTGATCACAGTGCATAGAAAATGTTTGGCGTGCAGTATACTTTATTTCTAATACATTTTTCAAAACTCAGAGACAGCTAGTAGGGCTTGAATGCATTGCCTCTTTACTAGCTGTTTTTCTGATAAGAATGCCCAGTAGGACATGTCACATGTCCTACATTCCCATTCTATAAGAATCCTACAGTCCTATAAGTATAAACTGTTATCTTGCAGGGTGTCCTATAGGACCCAAGTATGGGTCCTATAGGACGAGTACCAGCCTGTAAGGCGTGCTACACAAAACCTATAGGGCAACCAGAGTCTTATAGGGCGAGAATTGTAGGACAGATGTAGCCCTATAGGACTCCTACAGGAACCCTGTAGGATAATTCTGTCCTGTAGGATTCCTATAGGAACCCTATAGGACATTTTTGTAAGGGCATTTTTGCTCACTTTATCTATTGGTACACAATTATTTATGGCATGTTTTAATGTAATATAATTTAAATATTCAGATTGTGGGATACCTTTTTTCTGTAATGAGGTCATTAAATGTCTTAAAACAGCCATTTGTCAGGAGATGTTGGACTTCTATACCAGTTTATTGTTTTCTTGTTTGCTGTTATATTAGGATTATTCCACAGTGGTTGGTTCCGTGAGTAGATTGGGTTAATGCCCAGGACGTTTTTGGAAAATTTCAATATTTCAAAGGATGTTTCTATTGGGCCATGTACTTTTTTTAGGTTTTGGGTTCATGTAGGCTTTTTAGCCCAATATTCATTTTCTCCATAGTAATCTTTTCTATTTGCACCCAGTCTTTACTAGTTGGGTCGACCCAATTCCGTAATTGCTGGCCGCCAAAGGCCAAATAATAAGCATAAAAATTGGGCATTTTGAGTCCCCCTTTCTGATGGGAGCCAGATAGTCTCAAGTATGAGCACCTTGCCTTCTTCCCCTGCCATTTAAACTTTCTGACTCCTAAAAAATTATCCAGAAATAATTACCGGGCAGCCCTGATAAGAGGATTCGAATTCTTTTAAATGTTAAGGAAAGGTGTCTCACTGCATCCTAATTTACCTCCTTTAGCACAGGGTACACAGAGCCATCATTTTCGTAAAGAAAGGAGATAAAGCTATCCCACAATTCTGCGCAGCAGCAATATTTTAAGTTGTGACTATTCATCCGGCCAGTCATGAAAAGAAACTTATATGACGGACAGTGGACACATTATCAAGTTACCTCATGCAAGAGCATTCAGATTCACACTGCAGCGCGGTTGTCTTCTTAAGCCATTAGTAATTCCCCTTTACACCTTTCCTTTACAGGGCTCGAGACTGCGACTAGATTGGTCGCATTTGCGACCTTTTTTTTGGTGTGAGCGACTAAATTTGTTTTTCAGTCGCATTAGCGCGAGTTCACGATTGTTACTGTGAAAGGCCGCTTTCACCGCGCAGCCTGGCCAACACTGTGTCGCCGAATGCGCGAGACTATTTAGTGCAGCAAGGCTAAAGGGCGGGATTTGGCCGAGATGGGTTTGCGCTAGAAGTACCGCTTATACGCTCAACGAACGTCGCTCAGCAGTAACGAAACATGAAAGGAACTATTGCAGATTACTTTAAAAGTAAAACTACCCAGGAGCGGGAGGAAGAGGCTGGTAGTGAGACAGAGGAGATAGGTGATGATGCAGATGCTGATGGGAGTGCAGCAGGCAAATCGACAAATACTGAACAAGTTAAAAAAACGGTACAACTTTCAGCCACAATGGCTAACACAGTACGAGTGGCTGCAATATGAGGGGGGCTTTATGCTTTGCGCATACTGTAGAAAATGTGGCTCGTCCATCGCAGGCAATTCAAAGTTTGTTACCGGCTCAACGCAGCTTAAGGTCGAAACTTTGAAGCTACACAATGATAGCAAAAAACACAAAACCTGCCGTGACCGTTGTGACGCGCAGCACTGAGCCCCTGACGTGTTTTCAGGGGACCGATGACCGTAATCGCTCAACGGAGGGGGCAGAAATGATAATTAGATTCAATACGGCCTATCATATTGCCAAAGAAGAACTCCCGTTCACGCAATTTAAGTCCGAGCTTATACTAATGAAGAAGAACGGGTTGAATGTGAATCCAACATACGCAAACGACAAGGCGTGTGCCCAATTCATAGGAGTGATATCCGACATTCTATCATTTATGATAGATGGTGACACTGACGTTGCCACCAAAGAATGTGAGATTGTATATGCACGTATCATCGTCAATGGAAGACCGTGCAATAACCTGGTTGGCCATACTGAGATTGAACACGCCCATGCAGCAGGTATGTGTGTGTGCGTGCACATGTCCTCATTTCATGTCTGAATTCCCATATACATGTAATAATGATTAATGTGAATTAAAAATGCCCTGTTATTAATTAGGAGCCTAATATTTAGAATTGAATGTACATATTTCAATTAATGTTTTCATGAATCACATTAATCAATAAATACACAGGCAAATCCAGTTCAAGGAATTGAGGTTTTATGTTTTGTTTCATAATTTATTTCATTGTAATTATTCTGCCACTTTCTCTCATTTTATCCTGTTTTGAGCATGTTTTGTGTTGTTTTTATGAATATTTATTAAGACAACTTCAGCATGCAAAGAAATTGACTAATATCATGCTCTAACAAAACAAACAAAAAAAAAAAGGTGCGACCAAATAAGATGATTGTGCGACCAACTAAAAAATTTGGTAGCACCAGTGCTACCAGTGAAAAAGTTAGTGTCGAGCCCTGCTTTACCTTATGACATTTTCCACAAAGGTTAAAGAAAAGTGGTGAGGAATTAGTGGATGGAATGTATTTTTTTTGACTCAGGAAAATAACCTCCCCCACCATGACTTTTTCATCTCATTTTTCATCAGCTCTCTGTAAATCCGCTCTCTTTGTTCCTGCATGAAATGACAAAAGAGGAGGATATGAGAAAAGACATCCTTTCCCTGCGAGTGTATGTCGGTACTGCAGTGTACCTGTGTGTTTTGCTATGGCGATCTGTGTGTGTATGTGTGGGTGTGTGCGTGCGCGCGTGCGAATAGTGTACGACCCCAATTCTGAAAAAAGTTGGCACATCATGTGAAATGCAAAAAAAATCAAAGAAGATGATTTGAAAAGTCAGTTTACCCTCTGCTACATTGAATACAATGCAAAAGCACATCATCTGATGCTCTAATGTGAATATATTAGCTTTTTGGATATTTCTGAAGTGTAATGAGTCAAAGCTCACCATTGGTCTGATTAATCCTATTATGCGATACACAGGAAGACCATGACAACCAAAACTGTGCTTTGTCAATGGGAGTAGTTCTTCTGAGTATATGCATACAGTCCCCGTCAAAAGTTCGAACACACTTTGCTAATGTCACAGCACTCTGTTTTTAGAGAAATTTAAACGACTGAAATTCTCTATATTATCTCATGGAATTTGGTCAAAGTTAAACGGACGGAAGTTAAAAGAAAATAATTCCCTTGTTTGAATAGTGTCTAAAATTTTGGAATTTTCAAAGGAGCCATATTTTCCAAGTAAACAAACAAACAAGGTCTTTCCATTTTCCAACGGCTGAATGAAAGTCAAGCTGTGTTGGGATTTATTGGGAATGAGGTCAATGAGAAGCAAACCACAAGTGCAGCACATCTTTGGGAACTTAGACGGCCGCTCAGCTGCAAACTCATTACAGCCAAATAACTGCCCTGGTAAAGGAAAAAAAAATTGGAGCTTGTTCTGCAACTATGACAACAGCTGCTGGTAAGTTTGCTTGATTTAAGAATTAGATCTATTTTGCAAAATAAAGGATGCTGTATTGTAAAAGCTTAATGTTTCTAAACTTTTGACAGGTACTGTAGTTATGCGATAGCAGCAGATAGGCATGACGTGAGGAGCGGCGATCCGTCAAAAGAGGATAGTTCAGCTTCAGTACGAACACTGCCAGCCCATACGGGGGCTCTGGTGTGCGCATCTAATTGACTTTCCCTTCATTTCGTGGACATTAATAAAGCTTCTTCTAACTTGTATTACCTATTACATAATAGAAACCGCTTTGGTACGTTTTTGTTTTGTAAATAAAAGATGAAATGCAGGGTGTTCGCTCCGGCATTCAATTTCGAGCACCGCCAGTAATATTTCTTTATTATATACGGCACCAGTATTGGATCCATATCGCTTCTCTATGTAGTAGTGGGGAATGCAATGTATCTGCTCGCAAATGAAAATAATGATGTCCTTTACTACACAGTCATGTGTCCACCACGTTGTCACAATCACCTGCCAATTAAAAACATAACACGTTGCTGAATACCCCTCAGCCCAGACATGATTTCCTGCCTCAATGTCACAGCGTTAAGGTGAAATCCAGCAAAAAAGGTGACGTTGCACATCTGTGTCACAGTGAGTTACCATACCAAATTTGGTGAAGCTGCAATCCGTAGTTGCTGAGTACTGACCTGGACAAGATTTCCAGAGGTCAAGGTCACTGAGTTAAGGTCAAAGGTCAAATCCAGCAAAAAACCTGACTATGTACATGTTTTGGTCATAGTGAGTTACCATACCAAATTTGGTGAAGCTGTAAGAATTAGATGCTGAGTACTGACCCGGACAAGATTTCCAGGTTCAAGGTCACAGAGCTAAGGTCAAAGGTCAATTCAAGCAAAAACTCTGATGTTGCACATCTATGGGTCATAGTGATTTAGCATACCAAATTTGGTGAAGCTGTGAGAATTAGTTGCCAAGTGCTGACCCAGACAACATTTCCACAGTCAAGGTCACAGCTCAAAGGTGAAATCCAGCAAAAAAACATAACATTGTACTTGTGTGTGACAGTGAGTTACCATACCAAATTTGGTGATGCTGCGATAATTAGTTGCCGAGTACAGGCCCGGACGACGACAATACCCCTCCAGGCCGGAGTCGGCCGAGGGGTAAAAACTACTGTCCAACAATAGGGTCAAAATTGGAAAATGTTATTTTGACAGCAACCAGGTGAGAATTTGGATCGGTTGAATGATAGATGTCCACGACCTTCAGAGAAAGATGTTTCACCATTCCACATTTAAATTCATAATACTCCTTGACCGTAGATGCATCAGTGCCCCTCGCCATTTATGTATTCTGTTGCCTACTATGTCAATCAACTCAAATGCCTGATACAGTACACATTTTGCACTAAAATTTACTGTTCAAAACTCAGCAGGTAAAATCAAATAAAATCCTATAAAAATAATTTTTAAACCTCATTTTATGTACAAGTGACAAGTTCTGTGGAATACATGTCCTTGTTTAAGCCTGTGGTGACGCTGACAGTGGGGAATACTACACAAGCTTCACAGTAAGCTACATTAGCATCATCGGCAAAGGTGTACTTACAACTAAAAAAAAATGAATTGTATATACATCATAAGATACTGTGCCATGAAAAAGTATTTTCCCCCTTCCTGATTTATTACTTTTTTCCATATTTTTACACTTACATGTTTCATGTTCCAAGTAAATACAAAATGCCGTTTTTAAATGATGAATCATTGATTAAGGGGAAAAATCTATCCAAACCTTCCTGGCGCTCTGTGAAAAAGTAATTGCCCCCCTTCTTAAATCATGAATTAATTGTGATTAACCACATTTTTTGAGTCCAATTTCATTAGCCACACCCAGGCCTGATTACTGCCAGACCTGTTGAATCAAGATATCACTTCAATAGAACCTGTCTCACAAAGTGAAGTTGGCTAAAAGATCTCAAAAAGCAACAAGTCAAGCCGCAATCTTAAGAAATTCAAGAACAGATGAGAAACAAAGAAATTGACATCTATCAGTCTGGAAAGGGTTACAAAGCCATTTCTAAGGCTTTGGGACTCCAGCGAACCGTGGTGAGAGCCATTATCCACAAATGGAGAAAACTTGGTGGCCGGCCTACCAAAATTACTCCAAGAGCGCATCAACAACTCATTCAGGAGGCCACAAAAGAACCCAGAACAACACCTACAGAACTGCAGGTCTCGCTTGCCTCAATTTAAGTCAGTGTTCATGATTCAACAATAAAAAAGAGACTGGGCAAAAATGGCATCCATGGGAGAGTTCCAAGGTGAAAACCACTGCTGACCAAAAAGAATACAAAGGCTTGTCTCACATTTGCCAAAAAACATCTTGTTGATCCCCAAGACCTTTGGCAAAATATTCTGTAGACTGATGAGACAAAAGTTGAACTTTCTATAAAGTGTGTGTCCCGTTACATCAGCCGTAAAACTAACACAGCATTTCATAAAAAGAACATCATTCCTAAAGTCAAACATGGTGGTGGTAGTGTGATGGATTGGGGCTGCTTTGCTGCTTCAGGACCTGGAGGACTGGTAGTGATTGATGGAACCATGAATTATGCTCTCTACCAGAGAATCCTGAAGGAGAATGTCCTACCATCAGTTCATGACCTCAAGCTTAAGCGTACTTGAGTCATGCAGCAAGACAATGATCCAAAACACACTAGCATGTCTACCTCTGAATGGCTTAAATAAAACAAAATGAAGATTTTGGAGTGGCCTAGACTTAAATTCACTTGAGATGCAGTGGCATGACCTTTAACAAGCCGTTCATGCTCAAAAACCCTCCAGTGTGGCCGAATTAAAACCATTCTGCAAAGAAGAGAGGGCTAAAATTCTTCCACAGCGATGTGAAAGACTCCTTGCCAGTTATCGCAAAGGTTTGATTGCAATTGTTGTCGCTGAAGGTGGCACAACCATTCATTAGGATTTAGGGGGCAATTACTTTTTCACAGAGGGCCAGGAAGGTTTGGATAGATTTTTTCCCTTAATAAATGAAATCATCATTTAAAAACTGCATTTTGTATGGGGGCAAATACTTTTTCACGGCACTGTTGCATGCAGAATTTATTCTGTTTGTCAACACCTTCTAATAAAATTAGACATGGGTTGCGTGCCAGTTTGGAAATAATTTTGTCAAGTCATATGCAGTCTGCTTTATGCATTAGAATGATACCAAAAACCAGCTTGCTTGAACTCATTTGAATAACGCTCCCACTGGTGGCATCTAATTTACATGGAAAACGCCCCCTGAAATATAACTTTACTCTTGATATTCATTGCTCTTTCTAATTGCATACCATACTCAAGGAAAAATACCAGTCAGGCCATGCGGCAGGCATAACAATCGTTCTGTGTGTGAATCGTCAGATGTAGCGCATGCATAAAAACCCCCCACAGTGTCTGTTAACCTCGCTAATTAAATGTTTGGCACTGAAGACACCAGCTGGCCAAGTCTAGCAATTCTCCCATCCCCCCTTATGCAGGTCTTCAGCTGTGCACATTCCCTTCACTGTCTTATAGTTGGCTTCATAATGCATCATACATGCTCAATCAAAGGCAGATCATGACTGCCTGCAGGCTAATGCAGCAGCTAGTGTATACTCTCCGCTTAAGCAGCCATGCACTGATGGTTTGGCACTGTCTTGCTGGAAAATGCAGGGCCATCCCTGGAACAGACAACATATCAATGGCAACATACAATGTTCCAAAAAGCAGTGTGCGCTAACACACCCCCATACTAGGATAGATGCTGGCTTTTTTAGTCTGGAGAACACAGTGGCTGTTTTCCCAAATCCCATTTAAAATTTTGACTTCGTCTGACCACAAAACCTGCTTTAACTGAGCTACTGTCCAGCTTAAATGACATATTTTGATTATATTATGCAGAGTACAGGTAAAACCCAAAATCTTGCAGATTTTTGTTTGAGGAATTTTGTTCTCAAAGTGATGGATTTTAAGCTGACAAATCTGTCGGCTAACTAGAGATCCTCCGTGTTTCTTTGCTCGTGAGACTGAAGGCCTTTTTTGAGGCTCATATGACATAGTAACGCAATTAGCTCACCTATTTCACACCCCCTCATTATTTCCAACTTATGACATCATGATTAGTCATAATCTGCCCCTGCTGCCAACATCAAATTAAAATAAGTGTACATTTTAATACATAATTGGATTCCCAAGTTAAAGCATCAAATAATGTGATATAGTGTTCTAAATATAATTGAGAGTTAATGGACTTTTCAAATGATGTTTGATTTTACTTTAAATTTAATGTAATATGTCAGCTTTTTTGGAATTGGGGTTATAGCTGTCTGTATACTGGTGCTGTGGTGGAACATACTTATGTTGCTTCTTTGTTGTGTATCAGTAGTTTCATACAGCAGTAGAGGTCTGAAGGTATTGTGCTGTGTGTGTGTTGGTCCTGTACCTTCAGTTTCCGTTCCATCTCTCTCTCGTGTGCATGTCGCTGTAGTTGTAATGCAATTTCTTTTTCCTCCACCAGCTCTCTTTCTCTCTTCCGTTTGGCCTTTTCGAGTTCCTTAATTTTTATTTCCAGCGCCCTCTGGTGTTCGTTCGCCCACTCCTGCGCAGCTCTCCTCATCTCCTGGTCATAATCAGTTCTCTGCCCTGTGAGACAAAGCAGCACGTCAGTGACCCCCCCATCTCCACACAGCGCTCTAACATATTCTCTCATACTCTCATATTCTCTCATATTCTCATACTCTCATATTCTCTCATATTCTCATACTCTCTCATATTCTCATACTCTCTCATACTCTCATATTCTCTCATACTCTCATATTCTCTCATATTCTCATACTCTCATATTCTCTCATATTCTCATACTCTCTCATATTCTCATACTCTCTCATACTCTCATATTCTCTCATACTCTCATATTCTCTCTCGCACGGTTGAGTATTTACTGATTTTATCCTGTTCCTCCCGGTGGCATTTAATTCTCAGTGTGGCGATCTCCTCCCGCAGCTGTTCGATCACCTTGTTCAGTTCTTCTGCCTTCTGCTGGTGTCCCTCCTCCAACAGGGCTTTTTGTTCCTGCATAAAATGAAGTCTGATGTTGAGGAGAAAATTCCCTCATAATTCCTCCTTATGTCTCCTGCTGACTTTCAACATTAAACCTTTCAGTGCCGTGAATGATGTGCAACGGTAAGATATCAAAATCAGACGCCGTTAAAAACCTATCATGCGGCAACTTGTTTAAAAGAGCTCCCGCAGGGGAGGGTTATGGTTAGGGGAGCTGCTCCCGCAGGGGAGCTCTTTTAAACAAGTTGCCGCATGATAGGTTTTCAACAGCTCAGGATAACAACATTTTGAATTCCTTGAAAATGTATTCAGCGCTCAAAGGGTTAAGAGACAGCAGTAGAAAAGACTTTGCTTGAAATGCCACATTTCACAGACATAGGTAATTTATTGGACAGTTTTGCAGTGTCACTGAGCGATAACCTACTACAGCACTATGCAGCATCCGGCCGCCTGGGGAGACGGACGTGCCTTCAGTTTCACCCCCCGTCTGTGTTTGCCTGTTTTAGTGTTCTTTGCATACTTGTAACCAGTCTGCCACACACTTTGACATCGAAACCTTGTTTAACACGCAGCACTGCACTCTGTACTCTGTATTGAGCTGGCCCTCTCTACACGTCCATCGTTACAAGGTTCTCACTCTTTAACAAAACTCTCCTTTGAGTAGCACGGCCCTTCCTGCAATTGCTTTCCTGGCCAGTAATGTTAATTCCGTCATAATTATCATCAGTTTGTTTTTGTCATACTGTACATGCCGCTGATGTGTTTACTATGTGTTGCTCCTCTCTGGTGTTTTCAGGGCTTGTTGTTGTTGGTTTCGCAGGCCAGCTGTGCCCGGCGCAGTGCCTATGTTCTCGCGTTATAATGGATCTGTTTAAAAATGGATCTGGAGAAAAATGAGTCGCTTATTTCCTGCACAGTGTTCTCCCTCAGGCACTATTGAGTCATAAAATGTGGTTATAACTTAGGGAACGCAAGTTACAATACACTCACAGGATATTTAGCCAACTTAGCAACATTTTCATCCAGTGTACGCAACTTGCTGTGTCAAGAAATGGTCTCTCTGTGGATGGGAACTGCATTACTGGTGTCATGTCGAGTGCACGTTTGTATTTTGGGTACAAAGTGGTTTCGGAGGCTGTTTTGGACACGGTCTAACCGAGTTTTCGCTCCCTCGCTAACTCACCGCTAGCCTGCGCTCCACAGCCCTCTGTGCTGCCAGCATCTCCTCCTGCCGCCTGCTGCGCGCAGCTTTGGCCTCGTCCTCTGCCCAGGTGTGCAGAGCATCAACAGCGCAGGAGGTTAGGGCCACAGTGGAGAAAAAAAATAGCAGAACTAAGTAAACAAAAGCAGTCGGATATGTGAACAAATAATGCAAGACCTCCACAATTATGTGGTCTGCTTTGCAGGACATTCCTTGTTTTCACTCCCTGCTAGAACATGCGGTCCTCACTAAAATGTTCAACTGGTCGTCAGTACAGACCCTTATTGTGCATCTGGTTGGTATAACAGTATTTACTCATACATCAATATGGTAAGAAAAACTAATTTACTGGTTGCAGTCTCAGCAGGGCTCTTAACTGCACTTACCCTTCAAATGACCGGCTTGCAGTGACAAAACTTTATCAGTCATTCGAATCTCTCTCAGATTCTCCTCCTGATCCTGACAGAAAGCCTCCAGAACTTTCTCTGCCTGAGAAGCAGTAGAAAAGTGAAAAAGATAGGGATCAGAAATTAACCCTTAAAGTGCTTAATTTTTAGGTCACATGAGCCGAAGGCGTGACCTATTGCGATACCCTTTTGTCCGTCGTCGTGCGTCGTCCGTCGTGCGTCGTCCGTAAACTTTTCTATGTGAACAAAATAACTTAAGTATTTATGAACCAATTTTGATGAGACTTTGTATGCAGGCTTTTATCCATAAGATCTTGGATGAGTTTGAAAACCAGATTGATTCGATCATATTTGATGGAGTTATTGCCCTTTGTTGTATTATTATCATAAGCAACCTTGTGAACACAATAATTTTAGTAAATATTGGTCAAATTTCATAAAACTTTGCATGCTGGCTTATATCTATAAGATCTTGAAGAAGTTCGAAAACCAGACCGATTCAACCAAATTTGATGGAGTTATTGCCCTTTGTTATATTGTCATCATAAGCCACATTGTGAACACAACAACTTAAGTAAGGGTCATTTAAGGATGTGTCATGTTTAGGTTTTGGAGGAAACTGGAGTATACCTGGAGAAAACCAACAACCTGTGGTTGGTACTTGGCAACTGCCTGTACAGTTTGAGGGGAAAATGCCCCACGGGATGCGGTTTTACCTCAGAAGTAGAAAAGTAACTTGATATATGTTAATGAAGGTTCAATTCCTTCCTTTCACAGAAGCATTTTTTCTTTAAACGCAAAATGAAGTTTTTATGAGCACATTCACAGACCGCACCGACCAAACCTATGTATTGTCAACTCTGTTAGTGCAAGCCTATTGTCTTGCATTTACTTTTTTAATACCTAGATATGCTGGAAACCAGTTATCTTTATAGATGAAAGTGTCTTCAGGTGCTTTATAAAAATTGTGAATTTCATGACCCCCAGGCTCCATGTTTGCCCCTAGGGAGGGGGTCAAGTTTACTTTAGTTTATATGGGAAAATGATACTTTTGGGTATATTCTGTTTAATTTCTCATGGAAATCATTCACACTTGATTGACATTACAACAATGAGATGATATTTTGATATTTTTGACAGTTTCCCTTACCCAGGGGCTAAGGGGCAAGGCCCAAGGGTCAAAATGGCTTGAGGAATCTTCTTTGCTTAAAGAAAGCCACAAGTTATATACATACAATTTAGAATACTCTATTGCTTATGATACTGGTTTCCATTAATCTGATCCCTGGGGTCAAAATTAGGGCCACGCCTAATGGCCAAGGTTTATCATTGGATATACTATACTCAGGTGATTGTTAAGGCCCATGGGCCTCTTGTTTACTCACCCTATCCCTCCAAATGTCAATCATTCATTATTTAGTTGACAAATGACCTTCAGAGGGACTCAGGTACCTGTGAACCCCTCTGAAGGTCATTGCCAATGAATTTGACCTCTAAAAATGGATAAAAATGTTGACCTTTTGAAGGCTGAAATCTGAAATTTTTCGTTATATATTTCGCGCCTTGTGTGACTGCGACAGTTATTGCACTTTAAGGTTTAGGTAAAGCCAATGAACTGAGAGGACTGATTGTGTCTAGCGAGAAGGTATGCAGGCATTTCCATTGATTGAAACTGACATAAACAAGGTTGAAAAAGATGTGGTGGTGATGTGTAGTGATAGGAGTAATTTATTATTTTATTTTAGTAATCCTTTATTTAACTTGAGTTTCGAATCTCTTCTGAGCACAAGGGCTTGAGGGGGAGAGGACTAATCGTACAGCCAATCAGGGGATGAATAGGTGGCAGGTTGAAAGAGCCAGGTTGGGAATGTGGCCATTACACCGGGGAACCCCCTACTCTTGTCGAAGAGTGTTATGGGATCTTTAATGACCTCTGTGAGTCAAGACCTTGGTTTAACACCTCATCAGAAAGACGGCATCTCCTTCAATACAGTGTCCCCATCACTGCACTGGGGAATTGGGGATTATTCCACCAGAGTAAAGACTGCAACCTACTGGCCCACCAACACCTCTTTCAGCAGCAACTTGGTTTTCCCAGGTGGACGCCCATCCAAGTACTAACCAAAGCCACACCTGCTTAGCTTCAGCCTCACAGCTGGAGCAGATTGAGTAGAGGCATGGTTGCTGGCATTTAAGCACAAATATAACCAGGATGCGGTACCCCCTGACCTCTGGACTTTTCATCTGTGGCAAGCAGTACCTGCGCACCTTCCCCGAGAGACTCTCTGTAGGCTTGACTGATGGAGTCCAGCTGGAGTCTGTAATCTGCATATCCGCCAGGCCTCATGTAGGAGCTGAGATTCAGTTTTCCTGACAGTCGCTGCAGCAGGGAGTGGCAGCGGGAAATCTCTGCATTCTCACTACATTTCCCATCATACATCTCCGTGATTCGCTCCTGTGCACATAGAGATCAGCTTGTCACCAATTCCTGGGGTTTTCCACTGCGCACTCATCTATACAAGCAAGCACAACAGCATTAGTCTTCATCCGTTTTGCCCTCAGATACCTCCCCCTATTTGTGTAAATATTACTGAGCCTCCAACACAGAGGACATGATAACTTATTACCCTGCATTGATCACTCCTCTATCTGTACACTATCCAATACAGTCAGATAAGCTGACTCTATTTAAACCCATTAAAATACAAAGGCGGTTTAAAAATGCATGGTATCGTAATCTCTGTGCAAATGATGTAAATGTTAATTATATTTTAGGTGCTTCTACTTGATCACTTTGTGTTGCTTTCATACAAAAAAAAAAACTCCTGATGTTCGGTGAATAATGGCAACAATCTATTGCCATCATCTTAAGGCCTCCCTTCTTTTTGACTTTGGCTCCCTGTTCAGAGCCACAGCACAACAGAGCTGACAGCGCCGCAGTTTCCTGCTCCGTACTTAATTATTTATGTTCAGAGAAACTGTACTACAGCACTGACAAAACTATCGTTTCCTGCTCAGAACTCAATGATTTCAGTTACTGTAGAAAAACCCTGTTCAGAATGACCGCACTACAGAGATGAAAAAAAGATTTTTCCTGCTCAGTTCTTAAAAAGGAGCTGTGTCACGATTACTGCACATGCTCAGAAACTACATCCCAAGAAAGTGAATCTGCTCGCCTCCAAGTCATAATCTGATTCCCTCCTTGCAAATCTGTCATCGTTCTGCATTGTATTTATATATTTTAGTTAATTCGGCATTTCGCTTTTTAAATTAAGGGGACTTCTACGGAAATTTGAGGATTCAAAGCACTATCGTGAGCTTTAACCAAGGGATACAAAAAAATGTTTACTGATTTCTATTTTCAATAATCATAGAGGAAGAAAAATACCTGCCAGAATTTGACTTGCAGTTGAGCGGATTTACTTCGCACAAAGTGGTGAGCGTGTACAGTAATCGTGACACAGCTCCTGTAATTAGCGCAGTTCTCTTAATCCGGCTAAAGCCATTACACTACAAAACTGACAATGTTATTTATTTATTTTTTTCTCTGTTATTAATCATTTCTGTACAAAACTGACAATGTTATTATTATTTTTTTTTCTCTGTTATTAATCATTTCTGTAAGCTAAGCCTTGTTCCCGGTGACCAACTCTTCTACTGTGGTTTTTATATCAGGCTGTAATGTAGCATGCGTGAATCTGATTATTATCATCTTGCTTTGATTTCTAGCTGCTGATTTAGGAGTATGTTGTTTGGGTGTTAGAATGAAAGGCTACGGGATGGTCGATCTCGGGGGTTAGACCAGCGGACAGTTTAGAGGTTAGCAAAACTCTGGAGTTTATACTTGGATCTTTTCAAATCACAGGACAGTGCTGGAACGTAAACGCTAACACACACACTCACACACACACATACACACACACACACACATTACGTCAGTGAACAATTTTGATACCCAAACCCCATACAGTGAGGTCTCTCTGATAACGCTGCTCCTCGTCCTTGAAGGAGTTGGTTTTGAAGGTCTGCAGCGCCTCCTGCAGGCACGATTCGTGAATGGCTGAAAGCTCGCCCTCATCTTTCCCTCCCGTACGTGGATTGAGATCAGCCCGCTCTCCCAGCAGCCGCCTGTAGAGGGCGACAGACACCTCCAACGCTGCCAAGTTCTTCAAATCAGTCAGCTCCTGCACCACTTTCTCCAGACACGGAAAGCTCCCGCACCGAATGGCGTCCACGTACTTTTCCGCCAGGTTCCCTAGCACTTCCGGGAAAGACCAAAGGGCTTGAGTTATTAATTGAAAACTCAAATCTGCACCAACAACAAGGAGTACGATCTGCATCCTTAAGGTCAGAAATCCAGTTCACGAATCATCTGTGCGACACAACTGTTCCAGAGTTTCACTCTCCAAGTCTCTGACCCGAATCCTTAAGGGCCATTTGTTTTAACTGCTTCTTGAGGCATTAGTGCACTTAAAGGCAAAATGAGTAGGATTTGTCAGTTGCAATTGATAAACACAACATTCAAAGTTGGCCCCTCCTTCACGGCTCAATGACATCGAAGCGCTATGCCCCGCCCTTAGACCGTGCATACTGTTATTGGCTGGGGCTAACACACCCACTGTCCATGGGTTGATGCCCAGATATGTGCCGCACAAAGAAAGATAGGAAAATACTGTCAGATGGTAAGGTTTCCGTAGATACAGACACTACCACTGACTTCAAGAGGGTCAAAAGCAATGCTTAAATGGTGTTAGTTTTGCTCAAGTGAATCAATTTTCTGCCATTGAACACTGTCCTCATCAGCCACTGCCAGCACTTTTCAGAATATTTATAGATTTTTTGATACCTTTTTTTATTGGAAGGTCTGTAACCTTGCCCCCAACCGTAAATCTGTGAAAAGTTTGATTGCCAAAATACCCTGTCAATCGCAGGGGCAGCATTCTAACATATTTGACAGAAAATCTTGTCAAGTTGTAAGGAATGAGTCAAGACAGGATAAAATATAATTTATTGAAGTCTGTGCGGTAATTTATCTGTAGAATTTGACCCATCTTAGTTAGTTAGGAGCAGTGAGTAGCCACAGAGCAGCACCTGGGGACCAACTTCCATTTTAAAGCTAGAGCCTTGGTCAGGGACACTGGTAGGAGTGTCTCCATAGTGCATATTTTTCTGTGTAGGGGAAACCCCATAGCAATAGTGCAAACCACCAAAACCCCTACAGGATGGAAGTTTGAGAGCCCTGATTCAAGGTGGGGTTCGCCACAGCCTTTTAGTGAGGGAAAGCCATTGGAGATATTTGGTTTTGTAATTCTCATGACTTACATTTAGTCTGTCATTACTTCGTCCCCAGTAAATTCACTCTTACTTCTTCCAGAAACCATAGCGCCACCATCGACAATTTTCTCCTTTGAATGCTCACTTACCTCGTCCAGTGACCACAGCTCCACCGTATACGGTTTTCTCCTTTGAATGCTCAGAAATGTAGCTGCAGATGTCTGTTACTTGCTGAACAAAATTTGGGCCCAGATCGGCGTCGCAAAGTTCATCCAAGACGTTCTGCTCATTCTGAGGAGCAGGTTGGTCTAACAGGAAGCACTTCCGGGTCGAGAAGAATGTTTCGATACTGCCGCTCATGTTATCACAAACAGCCATTTGTGAAGAGTTCTCTACAGAAGTAAAAAAAACAAAAATAAAATAAACCTGCTTGAGATTTGCTGTGCCTTTGTTTGCTGATAAACTCCCGCTAAAGTTAATTATTAAAAAAGCTAGATTGAGGGAAATTCACACAATGTTAAAATCATTATTTAGTACTCAATAATTCAATATTCAGTACATCAATAATGCTTCAAACATTTATTTTAAACTTTATTTGACATCTGGGGTTTTACGCACCACGACAACGTGCAGCCCTCCGAGGATGAGGGCAACTCAACTTTGCCCAGATTTGCAAAAAATGTTCATAAACACATTAAATTTGCTTACAAACAGCCTAAATTTGGGAAAATTGGACTATCAACATTGTCAGTCCCTTCCAAAGCCAATATTCTATGCCTGTGCACACGCTGGGACTGACTGACCAACCGCTTCAGGCACAAAATGGACTCAGACAGAAGGATGGGAAGATGGACAAATTTTTCCTCATTCCACAGAAGATTTATAGAGGAACATTATTATTATTATTATTATTATTATTATGATTATACTTAAAATTACAAAATCATTTGCCTAATATTGTAATTCTTAGAAATGAAATATGAAAATTAAATTAAATTTCCCACAACTATTTCCCTAAATCATTTCTGATCAACTAACGACTGCTATTAAAACATGTTTTTTACTCTTGAATAAGGAAAGCTTAAAAAGCATTGTCGTAATGAGACTCGAGAGTCTTTGCCATTAGCTCGACCACGGAGGGTAAGATTCACAGACAGCTTATCCAGGAGTTCACAATAGTGTCAGTTTGATTCAATTCTGCTTCAAACTATATGCTGCACTATTGTGTGATGTCATCTGGCTCGCTACCGGTAGGGGTCAAATTTTGGGGTTGTGGTTGGGGGGTCGCAGGTTACTCCGCACCCAGCGCACAAAATCGTCTCCCTCGGGTGGGATGTGTTGTGTTGCGCCTGGTAGCACTTACCATCCCAGTGTAGTTTTAGCATCTCACCTTGGTTTTAAATTTCCTTTTGACTGTATAATGTCACAGGAATTTGTTTTGTGAAAGATATTAGCCTTGGACTAATTCAATGTGTTATGGCCCCAATTTGTCATGACATATCGGACAGCAAGGGATGACTTACAAAATTTTAAAACTTGAACAGATTTAATTAATCAAAGCCTGACCAAGATTGAAATAAAAAAAAAATGAGATAGTTACAGTCCTGTGGTAACTAAGATGGGGTTTCTATGTTGCGATGTCCTGGGACAGGAAAATGCTCCATCACAGGCAAAAATCCACAAAAAGCTTCACAGGTCTTGAAAAGAGCAACAGGTCTGGTCAAATGTATCCTTCCACTATTTCTCCTTTCAATTTCTCCTACTACTTTACTCTCTCAATTTTTCTCTTTATATACTCTTTTCCAGCCCCCTTCCACCTTCCAGACTTTTTTCAATTCTCTGGGACTTTCCCCTCTCAGGCATGCCCAGGACATGCCCAAAACCTAGCTCCAAACTGGCTTAACAAAAAATGTCAATACTGCCATCTAGTGGCATTGTTTTTTTCCACATTACAAATGGGAGAGATTCTGCTTGGAATATTTGTCTGACCTCGTTACCCACTTCCTCAGGAACCCAAGTGGTATTTGGACAGTGAATGTATTTGAATAAAGAGAACGTGAAAATGACGCCAAGACTGGGAGACTAATCATTTGTGGACATTAAACGTCTTTATCATGTTAACCATGGGGAAATTGATGCCCTTTCAATTCAGAATTCACTTTCAAACATGTCTAAACACTTAGATGCTTTAATCTAGTACCTGTCAGAAGGTTCAGAGATCTCTCCAGGTATTCATCGGCAGTGATGCTGCTTTCGTCAGAATGGAGGTCTGGAGTGAAGTCCCTCAGGGTCCAGATTAAAGAGGGGAGGAACTCGGAGGAATTTGAGGAGCTCCTGCCATCAGCTTTCAGCTTGATGTGGCTGGTTAGCTCTGTCATGTAGCTGACGCACGGGGCTGAGGAAAACACTGCAAAAGCCATGCTGTTAAATCTAAGTACAGAGACCACGCCAGGACAGCACTGTCTGGTTCTGAGGTCCTGGGATCTGCCACACTTTGTCTGCCTCACTTTGGTCCCCTCTTTTAGTCTGCCAGACTTTTTTTTGCCACACTTTGTCTGCACACTTTGTCTGCCTCACTTTGTGATATTTATGTATCACCCTCTTGTTCAGCAAGTACCTCAATAATGGATCAAGCTGAGATGCTGATATTTTAAAATGATGATAACACTGACAATTCCAGTCTCTCAGGACCCCCTCAATTTGCCAGGATACCTTTACTGCGTGATTGGATAGTTTTACTGATTGCAAGAACTCCCTTACTAGCGGCTGAGATACCCTATCTGGTCGACAAAATGCCTTAATAAGTTGGTTGGATGCTCTGCTACTTGTTAAAATAGCCTTACTGGTTGGTTGGATGTATTTATTGGTTGCTTGGGTGCCCCTGCTGGTTGCTAGGATACTGCAGGCTCCTAAGTGCATGATGATCGATGGTCCTCATGCTGTTGCAGACCACTGTACTGCTCAGGAGGAGAGCCAAAGCAAAGATCCAGGTGTCATTCTGCAGATCTCCCTGATGCAGAACAAATAATCTACATCAGATTGCGCTAAACGATGTACTGTTACTGTAATACTTATATTATGATAATATATGAAGAGTTTCATCGCAAAAACGAGACATGCACCAAATTCAAAATTTTCTAGTAGTGATATTAGAAACATGGCCAAGGGACAGCTGCTCATGTCCAAGTATTTGTTTTGGTCAAACGGCGATTTAATCCCTTATTTCAGTATGCCGAAATTAGCATTTTTTCACAAAGTGAGACATATCCATTTTACTTTTTTTTGGCTAAATGAAACATATCCATGGATATGTAGCACAGAAAACCCAAGACTGTCGAGCAGCTAATATCCTACATTTGACAAGATTGGGACAGCATTCCTCTCCAAAAAAATCAGCAATTGTTCTCCTTACTTCACAGACATGACAGACTGTTGTTGAAAGAGGAGGGGACAGAAAACAATGGTACAGATGGTCCTATCCCGACTTTTTTGATATGTGCTGCTGCCATCAAATTCAAAATGAGGTAATATTATTCATGAAATGGTTAAATGTCCCACTTTCCACGTATGTTGCCTATGTTCTATTGTGAATAAATATGAGATTTGCAAATCATTGCATTCTATTTTTATTTACAATTTACAGAGCATCCCAACTTTTTTGGAGTTGTGTTGTACAATATGAATATATAGATATAAAAATTAATTTCAAAAATTGTATACCTTGCTGTAAAACTGAACCAACCCACAAATCTATGAAAATTTAGATGGTAGTAGTCAACTGTTCAGTAGATAGTAGCAGATAGTAGACAGTAGTCAACTGTCCTCACCTGCAGTTCCTGACAGCCGACCAATCTGCTTGTATGAGTGTTGAGAGCATTAGTATGATGTTGATGAAGACCCCCTCAATCAGATTCCTGCCCGTGACCCCTGCACTACAGTCACACTCAGCCTGGTTCCATTAAACTCAGGAATCCCCCCATTTTACTTCAGTTCAGTGATTCTGAGAAGCTGAGAAAACTTCCTGGAAAGGTGATAGTATTTTAGTGATGAACATTTTAATTTCCCATGAAGAAGACTGTTGTGTAACATTATTAAAAGCGTATGAAGATAGTCGTGCTTGAAAGTTACTAAGTCTTTAATTCCGTTCAATTAGATTTAATTTCAAAGCAAATTCATGTGTCGGTAGTCTTTTTTTAGATGGTATGCTCTTTTCATTTCAGCATTGTTACATCTTGTTTGACTTGTGTTTGACTTCTGAAGCTGCGGAGACTTAAGTGGCCCACAGTTACATTACTTGGTATGTTTCATCTTTGGCTAAGTGCTTGAATACATGGAGCAGTTCATTTTCTCTTGCAGACAACAGCTGTGCATGTCAGTTCAGGTCAGTTCAGGATGTGTAAAGCTATTTATTGGCATTAAATTTTCTTTAGCAAAGTATTATTTCTTTAAAACCTCATAGCATGGGGATAGGTTTCTTTAGCATTTTTGCTTTACAATATATTATGTGCCATAAGGCATCATGAACCAATCATTTCAAAGTAGTTTTTACATTGATATTCTTCTTTTCAAAACAGAGACAGGGTTTTGATATAGATTATTGAGTCGCATCAAAGTGTGGTTTGTGATTTTTAAACGACTGCATTCAATCTTGTTTTATCAGATCTTAAATTTAAAAACTTAAAATGGTTGATATCTCAAAATGTATTCCATGTGGATTTGGTCAGTCTGGCTGCAAGGTATCTAATTATCCAACCTGTAAAATGACAGCAAAGATCGCTGTTTGTGAATATTTTATAAATTGGTGGCAAATGTTTTTCACGTTCTCCAAACCCACCGTGTCCAGCAGCACCAGAGTTTGGTCAGCTCTGCGGGGGTGGGACACACACCACATCCACATCCCCTTCGTCTCAGACTGGATGGTGGAACCCAAGGAGAACCCTGCAGAGAGAACCCAGAGATGTTCACTGAGAGTGCAGAGCTCGGCAAAGGTTTTACCAAGACAGAAATCTGATAGTGAACTAAAATGAATGAAATATTGTGCCAGATGAGAAAAATATCCACTACCATCCTAAAAATGGAGACATGAGCGTACCTGTGTTCTTCCCCGCCAGCCTGTTCATCAGGTAAGACTTGCCCGTTCGGTACAAGCCTACGATGGACACCACCACTACAGGCTGCCTGATGGAGCTCAGAATGTCCAGGGCTTCCTGGCTCACCTGCAGCTCACCTGCACTGGTGTTCTCAATCAGACACATTGGCTCCTCCATCTCATCTCAGTTTCCTGTATCCAGACACACCCCAGAAAAGTATGTCAATAAAGTGCATTAATCATATCGCTGATAAAACTTCATTTGGGAACAGAGGTATTGTAAAAGGAGGCTGTCAAATTACTCAAACAGAAAAACCCATGTCCATGAACCAACACCAGCACCAGAATTGGTCATGTTTGAAAAAGAACAAACAAAAGCTATGCCTTCCTTTACTGTTCATTGAAGCATTTCCTGTTCGAGGCAGTGCACTCACTTGTTTTGATTTGAGAGAAGCCTTGTAGAACTTCCTGTCTCAAAACACTTCTGAAAGCGGCATAAAGATCAGCATATTATTGGTAAAAAATGGAACATTGCCCTGATATAAAGTGCAGAGTAAAGGGTTTCAGGTCTCAGCAGTTGTAAACAGCAGGCGTCTTCAAACACACAATATCCAAGGAAACTTTAACTGAATTCAGTAATAACTGCAAAATTTACCTCTCGTCTGTATTTGGTCCCTTTTCATTCAGCAGTAGTTGTTAAAGCTTTAGATATTTCGCACTTCTAAAAGGTACAGGCTTCACTGCCGCAATTCTGAGCAATGACTGGCAGTTATGAAAGATATTTTACTTTCAATTTGACTAAGGCTCTTTCACTTTCAACTTTCCTTAAAGGGAAAGAGTCTATTTTTTCAGAAGTGTTTTTGTCTCAAATATTTTTTATTGTGAAGCATACGGATATAGGAGGTACAAAATTCTTGAGAATGAGCATCATGCCTCTTTTAGATATTAAACAGAGAAAAATCACATAAGGCACAAAAACATTAGAATTAAAAAAAGAAAAAGGGAGAAAAAAAACATCCAGCGCCGTGATTGGTACTTATACAAGTGTTCAAATAGTACACACCCCACCCCCTACCCTTCCATCCCACAGGAGTGTCACTCAGGATGTTCTTAAAGCAGCACATCTTACATCTTAACTGTCTGATCCCCCAACGAAGAGATCAATGGTCTCCAAATCCTTTCAAAGTCTTCAAGTCTGTCATTAATGATGTGTCATATTCTCTCTAAATGGAGAGTATCGGTCAGTATTGATATTCAAGATTTAAAAGTCTTTCTTTTTCCATACCAGGAGAAGAAGCTTTTCGGCTGAAAGATGACCATTGGAGGGCAGTTGATGGTGCGTAATCAGTAGATTTTGGGAATATCCAGAAGTGCCTAATATGACCAATCTGTGATCTGTGAACTTTAAAAATCTTTGAAAAGAATGAAAATATTGCAACCTAGAACTCTTGTACTTCAGAACATAATGCATAACTGTGTAGAATTTTAAATTGTATCAGACAATGTCTGGCATTGAGGGAACACATATTGACATATTTCACACTTTCAGACCGTATATCCTCAGCTATTTTGGTCTGTAGTTATTTTACCCATTCTTGTTTTATACATTTCATATTCACTTGGCCATGTTCTTGTAATATATCATAAATTAATTAAATTGTATGTCTTACCAATATATATTTATATATATATATATATATATGATGCATGTATATACAGATGTTTTACCGTGGTGTCAAACAAGGTGGGGTATTGTCAACAATTCTGTTTATAGTGTATATAGATGAACTAGTTGTGACATTGGAGCGGTCTGGTCTGGGCTGTCACGTTGGGCGTCACTACGTCGGCGTTACACCTCTGCACTAATCATGGTGTCTGATGAGCATCTCGATGTGGCACACCTGTGAGGTGGGATGGATTGTCTCAGCAAAGCAAAAGTGCTCACTATCACACATTTAGACTGATTTGTGAACAATGTTTGAGAGAAATGGTAATATTGTGTATCTGGAATGAATTTTAGATCTTTGAGTCCATCTCATGACAAATGGGAGCAAAAACAAAAGTGTTGCGTTTATATTTTTGTTGAGTATATATATATATATATTATGGTCCAATTTATCGGATAGCACACTCAAAGTTACTCATCAGAGTTCTGACAAAATGTCTGATCTGCAGATATCTAAAGAAATCTGCCTTTGAAAGATCATATTTCTCCTGAAGCTGCTGCAGGAATGAGGCGAATATATCCTGTATATGAAGATCCTCAATGCTATACAATCCTAATTCTTTCCATCGATCAAAGGCTCCATCCATAGTTGAAGGGGTGAACAATGGATTCGCTGATATTGGTAATGCAAAGGAAAAAGCTCTAAGCTCCTGTTTTACTACTTGTTTCAAGATTTGAATAGTACTATGAATGATCAGATTAATTATGATTATAATTATGATTTTTTGAGACGAAAGGGAGCCAAAAAATAGCACCCAGTGAATAGGGCAGAATTTGGTTGGTCTTTTCAGAAGAATAAATGCCGCTGTTGTTGGTCAATAATGTAAGACAAAATTAAAGCTGTTAAAAACCTATCAAGTTGCCACATGATAAGTTTTCAACAACACAAGATAATGAAATTTATATTTTAAAAAAAGTTATTTATGCACTCTGAAGGCTATATAAGCATCTGATTCTAGATTTGCACGATGATGCATTGGGTGTCACAGCCTTGGAGTAATGAGTTTGAACTCAGGCCATGTGGAGATGTGCGTTCTCCCTGTCTCAGCCTGGAGTTTTACCAGGTTCTGCGGTTTCCTTCCAAAGACGTGCATGGTAACTGATAACTGGATAACAGTTTCAGATAACTCGAAGTTTTATAGGGTAGATCCACTATGCAGTAAGGTTACGCATGAGGAGTTTGTCACCCATAAATTAACATGACATGACATGACATGACATGACATGACATGACATGACATGACATGACGACATGACATGACATGACATGACATGACATGACATGACATGAATGGCGAGAACAGGCCATTCAGCCCAACTACGCTCGCCAGTTTCTTCATACTATTGTGAATATATCCCTTCAGATACTCAATGACTCAATGGTATCTAGCTTTAAGTCAAGCCTGCTCTTGAAAACTCCCATGGTCTCTGCCTCAACAGTATGGTCAGGCAAGCTATTTCACACTGAAATTACTCTTTGGGTGAAGAGATATTTCCAAATATCAGTGCTAAATTTACCCTTGGTCAACCACCATTTGTGACCCCGAGTTCTACTCACAACACTTGGTCGAAGAAATCCTATATAATTCACTTTGTTAATCCCTTTAATATAGTTAAATACCTCAATCAAATTACCCCTGAGTCTCCTTTTCCTAAAACTAAAGACTACTCACAACACTTGGTCGAAGGAATCCTTTATAATTCACTTTGTTAATCCCTTTAACATATTTAAAGACCTCAATAAAGTTATCCCTGAGTCTCCTTTTCCTAAAACTAAAGAGATTAAGGATCTTCAGCCTCTTCTCATAGCTTTCATCTTTTATACCCAGAATTAGCTTAGTGGCTCTTCTCTGAATTATTTCTACAGCCTCTATATCTTTCTTAAAATATGGTCACCAGAAATCTCTACAATACTCCAGGTTTGGTCTGATGAATGTATTGCACAAAAGAAGCATCACCTCCTTAGATTTGTACTCAATACTTTTGGCAATGTATCCCATCGTCCGATTGGCTTTTTTAACTGCTATGGCACAATGGCTAGAACCTGTGAGGGTTTGGTCAACAATCACTCCCAAATCTTTTTCATATGGAACACGTTCCAGTTTAAAACCTCCCATGAAGTAATCCTGTTTTTAACCTACATGTAGAACTTTCTATTTCGCTACATTAAATTTTATTTGCCACATTTCTGCCCAATTCTGGATTCTATCCAAATCATCCTGAATCACTTTAATGGACCTTAAACTGTTTTCCAAACCCCCCAATTTAGTATCATCTGCAAATGTAACTAATTTGCTCTCAATATTCCTATCAAGAACATTAATATAGATCAGGAACAGCAGGGGTCCCAACACCGATCCCTGGGGGACGCCACTCCCCACCATACCTAGCTCAGATGAGATACCACTGACCACCACTCTGTGTTCTGTCCTGTAACCAGTTTTGAATCCACTCCAGAATACCTCCAGTAACTCCAATGGAGCTCATTTTAAAAATGAATCTCTTATGCGGTACTGTATCAAATGCTTTCTGAAAATCCAAGTATATGATGTCATAAGTTCTGCTCTGGTCATAAGTCTTGGTGGCCTCTTCAAAAAATTCCAGGAGGTTTGTCAGGCATGACCTTCCCTTACGGAACCCATGTTGGCTATCCCACAAGATAATATTATGTTCAAGAAATAAGTCCAGCTCATCTTGATCCAAGATGGCCGCCAGTGCAGTCTTTGTGTGTGCGTTTGCTCCTGAGTTCTGTTTAAATTTGTTTTATCAGAGCTGTTATATTGACAATTTTAGCCAATGAAAGTGGCTTTGTATCCCCATTTTATATGGAACACCTCTCATTAGTCGAGCCCCCGAAGGGGTTTCGCGAGACTATTGTAATCGCTTCGTGTGTCTATGTGTGTGTGTGTCTGTCCGGACTGATATCTCTGGAACCGCGAGGCCGATTGCCTTCATATTACACAGGCGGGTTCCTTGTGAGAGTCTTTCGGCATGACATAAATTTGAAGGTCATAGGTCAAAGGTCAAGGTCAAGGTCATCATGTTGGCGGATAACTATGGGCGAGACTTTGAATTCTCTGAATGCTTGTTCATTCCTGGATTTTACAACATTTCTTGGATTCTACAACATTTCAAGAAGGAGATACATTTTAAACTCTGTTTCTGGGCTGCTGAATCCATGTGACTCCAGTGACTACTACTGAATCAGACTGAGTAAGCCTAACTCTATGGAAATTGTCTTTCTGTTTGCTGAGAAATTGACTCAGAAGGAGTCCTCGCTCTCAGTTGACTTTTTAACAAGCCTCTGCTCTTATTGTCAGCCTCTGCTGCTTGCCTTCACAGCCTGCATTAGCCTGCTAACCTCTGCAGCCTGCATTAGCCTGCTAACCTCAACAGCCTGCATTAGCCTGCTAACCTCAACAGCCTGCATCAGCCTGCTAACCTCAACAGCCTGTATTAGCCTGCTAACCTCAACAGCCTGCATTAGCCTGCTAACCTAAACAGCCTGCATCAGCCTGCTAACCTCAACAGCCTGTATTAGCCTGCTAACCTCAACAGCCTGCATCAGCCTGCTAACCTCAACAGCCTGTATTAGCCTGCTAACCTCAACAGCCTGCATGAGCCTGCTAACCTCAACAGCCTGCATCAGCCTGCTAACCTCAACAGCCTGTATTAGCCTGCTAACCTCAACAGCCTGCATTAGCCTGCTAACCTCAACAGCCTGCATCAGCCTGCTAACCTCAACAGCCTGTATTAGCCTGCTAACCTCAACAGCCTGCATGAGCCTGCTAACCTCAACAGCCTGCATCAGCCTGCTAACCTCAACAGCCTGCATTAGCCTGCTAACCTCAACAGCCTGCATTAGCCTGCTAACCTCAACAGCCTGCATCAGCCTGCTAACCTCAACAGCCTGTATTAGCCTGCTAACCTCAACAGCCTGCATTAGCCTGCTAACCTCAACAGCCTGCATCAGCCTGCTAACCTCAACAGCCTGTATTAGCCTGCTAACCTCAACAGCCTGCATTAGCCTGCTAACCTCAACAGCCTGCATCAGCCTGCTAACCTCAACAGCCTGTATTAGCCTGCTAACCTCAACAGCCTGCATTAGCCTGCTAACCTCAACAGCCTGCATCAGCCTGCTAACCTCAACAGCCTGTATTAGCCTGCTAACCTCAACAGCCTGCATTAGCCTGCTAACCTCAACAGCCTGCATCAGCCTGCTAACCTCAACAGCCTGCATTAGCCTGCTAACCTCAACAGCCTGCATTAGCCTGCTAACCTCACCAGCCTGCATTAGCCTGCTAACCTCAGCCTGCCTCTGACTATTGGTCTCAGCCAGCTAGTCTTCGTCTGTCTCAGCTTGCAAGCTTTAGCCTGCTTCCTCTGCTAGCCTGTTTGATTGCAAAGTCCTTACCTGGCTGATTCAACGGATTGCATATCCACACTGGATTACAATATGTCACGGTTTTGGAACTGGTTTTTGCCGGTGCACTGCAAGTTATCTCTGACTCGTGCTGTATTATGCCTGCTCTTTGTGTATAATTTTTGTGGCATTCTCAATGACTATCAAGCCCCAGATGCAGCCTTGCCCACACCACTTCTTCCCACCCGGAGTACATGCTCAATTGATAACTCATTAGTTGACAAGATGTGGCTCCTACCACCTCCTTTTTCCGCTGGTTCAATGTCCCTAGTTCGCATAATCAGTATCATGGTCCTAAAGGATAATTTTACCATGTCCCTTCATTACTCCCCTACCTACACAACTACTACAAAGAGGCACACCATCAAACCTCTCTTGCGAAAGTCCATTATTACCCTTCTGCTACTGGTTTCAGGGAATATCCACCCCAATCCTGGTCCATCTGACTGCTTATACACTGATAACACAGTTGATGAACACTCATTAACCTTTGATAGTTTCTGTAACCGCAAAAGCCTTGGGATATTACATTTAAATGTTCGCAGTCTCCTCCCGAAAATTACTGAACTGTCTGCATATATTCATATCACAAATCCTAACATTTTTGTTATTTCTGAATCCTGGCTTAAAAAGTCCATCCCCAATTCTGCTGTTTCTATCCCTGGCTACAATATTTTTCGTCAGGACAGAATTTCCAAAGGTGAAGGTGTCGCTATTTATTGCAAAGAAAATCTGCAGTGCTCTGTAATTGCCTCAAAATGTATTCCAAAACAGTTTGAGCTGATTCTTTTAAAAATTTGTTTATCTAAAAGCTTTTCTATTATTGTTGCTGGTTGCTATAGGCCACCCTCTGCTCCCGCCTGTGCTTTGTCTGCTATAAGTGAACTAACTGCCCCTTATATCTCCTCTGAGTTCATTTTGGTAGGAGACCTGAATTGGGATATGTTCAACCCCCCAGCAGCGCTGCAGTTGCAACTGGACGCATTAAATCTGTCTCAGATTGTGCATGCCCCTACCAGATATAACACCAAAGCCTTGGACTCTGGTACTTTAATTGATGTTATCCTCACCAACAGGCCAGACAAGTATACATCAGGAGTACTCTGCCAAAACCTCAGTGACGACTGTAACATGGCTTGTGTTCGAGAGGGCATCACCTTGAGAAACCCTCCTTTGATTGTCGTCAAACGTTTTCTGAAAAATTTCAATGAACTGGCCTTTTTGCATGACCTGGCACATGTAAGATGGCATAGAATTGATCATATTCCTGATGTTGAAGATGCCTGGACTTATTTCAAAACTTTGTTCAGTGCTGCCTTAAACAAACATGCTGCCTTCAAAAAGTTGAGGGTTAAAAATCGCATTAGTCCCTGGTTCAGTCCTGATCTGTCTGAGCTTATTCGCCAAAAACAGACTCTGTGGCGTAGAGCCAAGTCCTCTAATAAAACATCTGACTGGCAGTCATACAGGACATTAAGAAACAAATGTACCCAGTCTATTAGACAGGCAAAGTCAAGGCATTTTAGGGAACAGCTGACAGCAAACGGTCCTGACCCCCGAAAATTCTGGAGCACTATAAAAACAATGGAAAACAAAAAGGTGCCTTCCCATCTGCCTACTGCTATTAAATCTGATGGTATTGTTTTCACTGACAAAAACAAATTGGTGGACATTTTTAACAGGCATTTTGCCAAAGCCGGCTGTGCCAGTGAGATTAATCCCTCCCCTCTTATCTACTCCCCTATCAACCAAGAGCCTGTCACCTATTTATCCGCCACCGGACATCCTCTCTTCTCCCTTCAGCCGATACAGGAAACTGAGGTACTGCAGGAGTTGCTTAGACTGGACACGCATAAATCTGCTGGACTGGATACTTTGGACCCTTTCTTTTTGAAGATGGCAGCTCAGGTGATCGTAGCACCGATCACTAGTTTGTTTAACCTCTCTCTGCGAACTGGTGTATTCCCGCAGGACTGGAAATCTGCGGCAATTACCCCGCTTTTTAAAGGGGGTGACAACACCGACTTAAACTGTTACAGGCCCATTTCTATCCTGCCCTGCCTCTCTAAAGTATTCGAGAAGCTTGTCAACAAGCAGCTTACATAACATTTGGAGACTCACAAAATCATTAACTCTGGACAGTCTGGTTTTAGATCTGGACATGGTTGCATCACTGCCACAGTTAAAGTACTGAATGACATCACATGCGCCATTGACAATAAAGAGTACTGTGTAGCTGCATTTGTCGACTTGGCAAAGGCCTTTGACTCTGTGGACCATAGCATACTTCTGGACAGGCTGAGAGATATGGGAATCTCTGAGGACTGTCTGGAGTGGTTTAAAAGCTACTGCTCTGGTCGCCTACAATCAGTGAGGGCGGAGGGTCTTTTGTCAGATCCCCTACCCCTACTCAAAGGCGTGCCACAGGGATCCATATTAGGCCCAACTTTATTTAATATCTATATCAATAATATTGCTAATGCCGTAAGTAACTCTCACATACACTTATATGCTGATGACACAATCATTTATACATCCAACCCCTCCCTTCATGTTGCATTATCCAAATTGCAGGTGGGTCTTAGCAGCATCCAAAGGGCTTTTGTGGAACCCTTAACACAAAAAAAACTAAATGCATGGTTTAATAGACACCTACAGCAGACTGAGTGCCCTCTCACAATCACTTCTTTAGATGGTGTTGAGATCGAATTTGTGAAAAGCTACAAATATTTAGGCATCTGGCTCGATAGCAAGCTTACATTTGAAACACATATAAACACACTACGCATCAAGGTCAAATCCATTATAGGTTTTCTTTACCGCAACAAATCTTCCTTCACATTTTCAGTAAAACAACTCCTGGTCAAAATGTCAGTACTCCCAATATTTGATTATGGTGACATAGTTTATAGATCTGCTTCACAAACCCTCCTTCACAAACTCGATGTTCTGTACCATTCTGCCATCCGTTTTGTTACTGGTTCCCCATTTAACACTCATCACTGCTTCCTCTACTCTCAGGTTAATTGGCCCTCACTCCAATCACGCAGACAGATCCACTGGTTCACATATATCTACAAAACTCTCATTGGAAAAACCCCTTCATATCTACAGTCACTACTCAATATTCACACCTCTAATCGTAATTTACGTTCCAGTAATCTCATCAATCTCCTTATCCCCAAAGTCCGCACCTCCTTTGGCCGCTCCTCTTTCCAGTTCTCTGCCGCAAATGACTGGAATTTTCTGCAACAGACCCTAAAACTTAGTTCATTCATTCCACTCCACTCTTTCAAAAAACTGATCTACTCAACAGTCAAAGATCGTTGCACTTGTTTTTAGTAACTTCATTGTAATGATGTCGTTGTACCTGTTGATATGTCTGTCTGTCATCTGTTTTTTTTTTTTGTGACTGCTTCTGGTGTTGCCTCGTGCCCAGATCGTCATTGTAAATGAGAATTTGTTCTCAATTGACTCATCTGGTTAAATTAAGGTTAATAATAAATAATAATAATCTTTTATGCTTCCAGTATTTTGCACGCAATGCAAGTTAAACTGACTGGCCTGTAATTTCCTGGCTTGGTACGGTCCCCTTTCTTATATATTGGAATTATATTGCCCTGCTTCCAATCGTTTGGTATTTCTCCAGTTTCTAAAGACCGTCTGAAGATGGCAGATAGCGGCTTAAAGATGATCCCACCAACTTCCCCGAGCACTCTTGAATATCAGCCATCAGGACCCGCCACCTTATCTGCCTTTAGTTTATGCAACTTGGCTAATACTTTGTTATCCCTAACCTCAATTTCCGCTAAATAATCTTGAGCATTTAACATGGCCTCTGGCCAAATAAAAACCTGCTCTGAGGTAAAATTCTCAAAAAAGTAACGGTTTAAGGTAAGTAACTGTTTAAGGTTACTTTAAATGTTAACCTACATACAATAGTCAAATTTGTGGCAGTATGCATGTGAGAGTAAAGATCCATAAATTTAAGTGGCAGTGGATCTGTGGTCACGAGAAAATACAGGGACCTTCCCACGCCACTTTGGAGTACTTTTTTCACCATGCTTGAGAACTTGTCCATAACGTTGAATTATTTAGCTTGAGATAAATCTGCTTTTGTTGGGGTTTGCCATGAAAGACGCCAGGCGAGAGATTGTTTATTGGAAATTGAGAAAACAACAAGGCACGAGGGCCAGCAAAAAAACTTCACCCAATGGGCTGATAAGGAAACTAAAGTAAGCTGCAGAGAGCTAATAAACTGAAAAACAAAAATACCAAAAAAGAAAAATACTACACTAGGAAGGCACAACTTGGCAAAAACAGAACAATATTAGAAACTGGATACAGGTCATTGACCGCTCAAGAAAACACTATGAAAGACTAGGCTCACGAAAGACTTGAAGCAAGTGGCAAATAAAACACAAGGTTCCGTCTGCAGCCTCCTCCAGCCTCTCCCGGATACAGGCAAGGGGGCGGGACAATGGGGACGAGGAACATCTGGGCTGCACACGAGGAGAAAAACACATGATAACAGGACATTCGGAAACACAATGGAACAAAGATCAAGCAATCAGACAGTGACAAGCTCATTAAGAGTCACGAACGTGATCAGCATAGGAGGACCAAAAGATCAAAGAAAAGCAGAGAAGTGAAACTTTGAACAGAATAGCCCAGAACTGAAAATAGCGAATTTGGGAATTCACTCAATGCCCTAACTAATTTAGTAATGATTAGTAAGTGCCTATCCAATGGAACACCTTCTCGTTCGTAGTTAGAAATGGGGTTAGTAATTTGTACTAATAAAAAAAAAAATCAAGCAATCACTCAAGCTTAGAGCAGCCCAAATATAGAACAGCTGTGAAGGAAGTAAAAAATAGCAAACGCCACACCCGAATGCAGTAATGAATCGAGAGACTAAGAAATAACAAAAACATGAACCAGAATGTGGACTTGGGGGGTGGAGTCAGGTTGGGAAAAGGCTGATCCATCCGTCCATCTTCTTCCGCTTATCCGGGGCCGGGTCGCGGGGGCAGCAGTCTAAGCAGGGATACCCAGACTTCCCTCTCCCTGGACACTTCCTCCAGTTCTCCCGGGGGTATCCCGAGGCATTCCCAGGCCAGCCGAGTGACATTGTCCCTTTTAGCGTGTCCTGGGTCTTCCCCGGGGCCTCCTCCCGGTGGGGCATGCCCGGAACTCCTTCACAGGAAGGCGTCCAGGGGGCATCCGGTATAGATGCCCGAGCCACCCCAGTTGGCCCCTCTCGACGAGGAGGAGCAGTGGCTCTACTCTGAGCTCCTCCAGGGTGACAGAGCTCCTCACCCTATCTCTAAGGGAGCGGCCCGCCACCCTGCGGAGGAAACCCATTTCAGCCGCTTGTACCCGAGATCTCGTTCTTTCGGTCATGACCCAGAGTTCATGGCCATAGGTGAGGGTAGGAACGTAGATTGACTGGTAAATCGAGAGCTTTGCCTTTCGACTCAGCTCCTTCTTCACCACAACGGATCGGTACAACGACCGCATTACTGCTGCCGCTGCACCGATCCGTCTGTCAATCTCACGCTCCATCCTTCCCTCACTCGTGAACAAGACCCCAAGATACTTAAACTCCTCCACTTGAGACAGGACCTCTCCTCCAACCCGCATGGTGAAAGGCTGAAATAAACACAAATTACAAGGGCAAGGCAAAAGATGAACATAATATGGCAGAACACAACAGCTTTGTTGAAATATCGATATGTGCCTCATAGATATTCTGACAAATTGACAGCTGCATGCTACGCAAAGAGATGCAAGCTGCAGATGTATGCAAGGAGATTTTTAAATCTCCCCCTCTGTTCTCTTTCCCTGGAGCATAAAATATTCATGACACATTGGTACATGCAGATACGCACAGGACATCCACCCGTTAGGAGCGTCTGGACAATGCCACAGGTTTCTTCCCATGCCGCAATTGTGCTGCACGTTCTGATGCAAAGAAGTTCAACATGTTTATGAGTTCTGTGACAAAGAGAGAATAAACGATTAAAAAACTTATTACATCTAGCTCGAGTAATATTGTCTACCTTCTTTCATGTTGGAAATGTGGTATTAAAAATGTTGGTAACACCACAAGACAGCTTAGATTCAGAATTAATGAACATGAAAGTTCTATCCGTCGAGCTGACCCCTAATCAGCTGTTGCTAGACATTTTGTTGACGACAACCATTCAATCAAGGACTTAGAATTCTGTGGCATTGACCTTTTTACTCCCAAAGGACGTGGTGGAAATGTAGACAAATCTTGATTGCAATGTGAATGTAGATACATCGTTGATTTAAAAACACTTCATCCGAATGGCTTCAATGAGGAATTGGATATGTCCTGCTTTCTGTGACTTTTACCAAATGTATGTAGTCGATTGGTTCACTGCACGCTGTTGGTTGTCCGATTACTATGCCCAATTAAGTAGTGATTCTCCATGAATGAGATGTGATCTATTAGATTGGATGCACCTGTTCTGGACTGGTGAAAAGGTTGGCTCTGCATGCTGCTACTCATTTGCACTGACAATAGTCCTGTGGGACTGAATCGTTTGCACAGCACTTTTTGCACACTTTGAGGAAAAACGCCTTGAAAAAACTTTTTACAAAATACAACTGAAAAAAAGAGCTCCAGAACTTTCCTTGTTGTAGCACATTAATGGTCTGTTTGTGGGTTGCGCATGACCCACTCTGTCAAGGATGTGTTTAAGCCCCAGGGTGCCGAGAGTTAAAATACTTGAGACGGAGGAGGTTGTGACCATGTCCCTCTTTAAGGACAGAGGCCTCTGTAGGATTGTGTGTCTTCATCACAGCAATTTGAACCGTTTCTGCCACATTCAGTTGCGGCACTCACTCACTTATTGTCCCTCCACACACAGCCACCATACGTACACCGATCCTATATAATGAATGAGCAGATTAAAAATGCTGTAAAAATGTAAGCAACAAGAGTTCATACATGTTAGTCCTAGAATTGAAGCTTTCTCAGTGTCTCTGTACAGACAAGCATGAACACATTTTCGGCAATATTTTTAATTCTTTATTTTTTTCCAGAAGAGAACAAAATTAAATCAGCACATATACACATCCTTTGTTGAAACTTTATGCCAGCAATTATGCCTTACATAAATATAGGGAATAATATATGAAAACTGCATAGCCCACTTCTTGGAGAAGGTGTAAAAACCAAACCAACAACTCTATATCTATGGTAGAAATAAAATGACTCTTCTATATTTATAGTAAATACAGTCTTGCAACATGAACATCACAGGCTTGTGATTGAGGTCATCAGGTGTAGATCCCATCGCTGTCGAGTACAATTCTTCCCCACCTTTTAGTCCCAAGCATTTGTGATTCCACTGCAATATACTTAATTCTCAACTTAATTCTCAACTATGTCCAATCAGATTCATGTTTTTACTTTTATGAAGACTCCAGCAAGCCCTGTTGAAGCTTGCTGAAGTTCCCAGCAAACCTTAAAATCTGCATTTATTCCCAGATAAATCATGCCAATACTGTAATGTCTAGGAAAAGTGGGATGGAAACATTTTATGCAGGAAGGAAATGCGCCCTTGACAGGCACAGGCCTAATTAAGTGTCTCAAAGTGCATATATTTTTTTGGCACGTGACTCTTGCACTCAGGAAATGACACAAAATCCCCCCCTTTTTTTCTTGCTCGGAGCAGATATTTCCCCACGCAGCTGCTGGATCTCTCTGTTCAACTGCTCTGCCTTCCTCTCGTACCCCTGCTCCAAAAGGGCTCGCTCCTCCTGCAGAGGTAAACATGGGTGATGTTCAAAAAATGTATTTAGGCTTCCACCCAATACATCCTGCATGCTTGTGGGTTTGTTATAACAGTACAGAAGCTCTAGTAAAGTATATTGGAGAAAATATTTTCCAATATTGGGATGCATTTCAGGCAAAGTAGTTGAAATTTGATGCCCATCACTAGAGCTATCACGGGCTCTTTCCTTTCGACTGTTTTTCCCTATTGACCTCCAACAAAGCAAAAAGCTGAAGTATCATTTTGTCATTTGCCCCTACTACTTTCAAAATGCCCCTGGATTTTAGCTAATTATGGGGACAAATACAGTGTTCACCCCTTCTAAAAACGTAAATCTCCCTCCCAGGAGAAAGCTCTGTGTAGCTGTGTTATGTTAATACCCTACCCTCAGTCTCTGGTCCAAGACTCTCTGGTGTTCCTCTCGTATCGCTTCTTGGTCCCTTTCCATTTTCTCCAGCAGCTGTCTTTCATTCTCCTCGCGGGCCCTTTCAATATCATTGACTCTTCTCTCCAGCGCCCTCTGCTGTTCTTTGGCTGCCGCAGCTCTCTGCCGCTCCCTCTCCGCCTGAGCACTCTGTTCTGTGAGGAGAGAATTGTGTGCAGAGGTGTAAAGAGCCCAGATCCTGAAAGTATAACCTTCCTTAGTATATAATTTTGCCAACCTAAAAGTTATAATTTGCAAACTGGCAGGACCTTTACTTTCAGAACACTAAATTTTACACCCCCAGCAGCGCGTCAGTGACATGCCCATCTCAAAATCCAGCATTTTACAAAAATAATATAAATGCAAACAAAGGATTTTAATGGTAATAATCAGTGGTGGAGGAAATACTGAAGGTCAGTACTTAAGTAAAAGTACAGATAACCAGCAAAATATATACTTCAGTAAAAGTAGAAGTGCTGCATTAACAATCCTACCTAAGAAGAAAGTACTTGCTTTCAAATGTATCTGGTTTCGTCGAATGCGACTGCCGCTTCCAAACGCGGGCTCTGCGGTCATTGGAGGCCGGGATAGCACCACCGGATTTCCAAATTGCGATTTTTTCGCAATTTGATTCGTGAAGGGAACATTTTGGCGAGTGATCTTTAAATGTAACGGGGTGCATTTTAGAAATGTAGTGGAGTAGAAAGTACAAATAATAGCTGCAAAATATAATGGAGTAAAAGTCAAAAGTACGCTCTATAATTTTTACTTAAGTAAAGTGCAAATGCGTGAAAAACGTACTTAAGTGCAGTAATGAAGTAGGGGAGACCAGGGTCACCTCGTCATGATTTTGTATTTGGCTCCATAACTCTTTGTTGCTAAAACTTAGAGACATACCTCTATGGTATATGTGTAGTGCAGAATGTCGCCGACAAAATTTGTATTGATACGATCTCAGTATAACATAATGTCACAATATGCAATTTTCGATACATCAAACATGTTGAAGTAACCCCATACCCGGCGTTACTTGGGTTACTTTGTCAGATGAGTGGGGTAAAATAGTCATAGTTGGCAATCAGCTGAGGCTGAAAAAGACCAAAGTCCGATATTCTCATAACAGAAATGGTGAGAACTGTTTTATTTTTAAAACGAACCAACACAAGCTATGATTTATGCATAATCACCATCAGAGTAGCAGTTATGACTTATGTAGGCAAGCAGACTGACATTTGTCCAGTCCTCATGTGCCCACCCTTTGCATGAGAAGCACTGGACCCCCTCCTCTCCACCTTTGGATGAGGAGTAAGGACCGCGGCACCACAGAGGAGCAGCAAACATTCCCACTGACAACAGAATGAAATGCAGAGGCCCCAGGGCTGGCACCTGCCAACCCTAAATACTCTGCCAACACCTCCACTTTAATGGGCTCCACCTGTGGCCCATTAAGGTGGAGGAGAAAGAATGAGAAAGGGGAGGGGCTGCAAGGAGCAAACCCTTACAAACCCATACTTGTGTCCTCAAAACAAAGGCCCTAATAGGTCCTCTATCATAAACATAAAATAAATGCAAATATTAGAATTATTAAAACACTATAGGTCTCTGAAAAACAATAAATCGGCTCCAATATTTGACTTTGGAATATTAAATTTATTATAGGCCTAACACAGGACCTTCAAGTGGTGCAACCTCAGCACCCTGACAAACTAACCCCATGCTGCTTGGCCAGTGTAGCCCTGTGCTGCCATTTTGGACATCAGGCAGCATATCTCATATCATGATCGCAGCAGGACTTAATCTTATGTGTTGCTAATAACACTAGTTACATACGTTTATGAAACAGTAAAAGCACTGTGGAAATCTTTGTCTTCAAAGAAGCTAGACACATTTGTTTCAGAAACTTAAAGTTTGGAATTTGAGCCAAAATTCTGTTATTTAGGCGAAACACTTACATGCCACTACAAGTCCTCCGTCTTTCCAAGAGATGAAGTCGCTGGGATGTCACATAATTTGTATATTTTCGTTTTCCCGTCAGTGCGTTTGCAATGAAAAATACTGGGGTGACAAACCTAACCCCGTGAACGAAGTAACCCCAGTCTCCCCTAATTGTACTTCGTTACTTTCCACCACTGGTAATAATTAATCGATAATTGCCGTTAAGAATTTAACCGATTAAAAATGTGTTAACCCCTAATGTATGTTTTGTGTAGTCTACCATTTCTCCAGAGCTCACATGTTAACGGTTCAAACTGCCAAAATCGAGGCTTCCTTAAGTGTATGCTGAAACCATAGATATATATATAGTCTATATGGATATATATATGGCTGAAACCAATGGGTGACGTCATGGTTGCTTCCATGTGTTTATACAGTCTATGGTCACGCATATAGAAAGCCAAAGTGTAATGTAACATTTCTATGGTAGCAGTTTCTCTGGATCTAAACAAACATTTCAAAAGCTGGTGGCAGGGTAGCGTGTCTGCAGTTTCTCTGTTTAACTTATAAATGGATCAGTGTTTTGCAGAGTGTAGCGATCAATCGGAAAATCAAACTTGCACTTTTTATTGCCTTCCTTAAGATCCAGTTCAACAGAGAAGATTTGGACATCCCTGACAGGGTACCTTGCCATTCATTTTGCGTGAAACGCTACAAGACATGCTGATGATGGTCAAACATTATGCTTCAATGTTAGATTGCAAGGATGAGAATATAATTCATTTGAAAAAAAAAATCTCATCTGTTTTGGTAATTCTGTGTTTCGTGGTAGCCTTTTGTTCATGTAAACGCCACATAATTTTAAAATGGCGGTAGATAGTACAAAGTATGTGTTTAAAGTGGAAAACCCCTTAAACGTTGATTGAGCATTGAACACGGCATATAAAAGGTCGGTTTGCTAGCTGACGTTTGTTTGAAGTGGTATTGCGTTGGCCTCCAGTAGGTCAATAGCTAAAATGATGATTGTTTAGATCCAGGAAAATCGCTACTATGGGAACAAGGGGTCATCACTTCAACACTCAATTCCATGTCAGAGTTCAGCATAACTTATGAAGTACGATTTTTTTACGCTCCCACTGTGTGCATAGTAACCGCATCCTCACTTTAGAAATGGCAGTAATTGCGCCCCATGTGACGCAGTTTTCTTTGGCGGCACCGTCTGTTAAATGAAGACAGGCGGACGGGAGCAGCTGTGAGTGCCTCATTGTTTTACCTCTCTGTATGTTTCAATTGTTTGTGCTTCATGAATTAACGTTTTACGAAACTAATGTGCTGCTAGGTTTGTTCAGTTAAATCGGACAAAAACCTAAACTGAGAAAAAGACGAGTGTTTTGTATCTCATTAAAAATTAATGATCAATCAATTATTGATTAATAACATGTTCAACTATTGGTAACGGAAAATACACAAAATCTGCACCCTAAATGCAACACATTCATGTCCATCCCGCACTTCATTACCCTGAATCAGTTTTATGTTCACTGCCAACACAAGAGCTATGATTCACACATTACTAATCTGGCCTGGCTCTTAATATGTTCACTGCCAACACAAGAGCTATGATTCACACATTACTAATCTGGCCTCGCTCTTAAACTGCTTTTCTCAGAAACCACCCGGAACTATCAGTCACTTTTAATGATGTCTTATCACTCTTCAGTCACAGAGCCTCACGTTGTTCTTGCGGGACACGAGAGTTAAGCCCTCTGGCCGCATCAGCAGAGTGTTAAGCTGAGAGATATTTTAACACCCACTCTCCCCTACCATAACGGTGTTAACCCTTTTGAGCGCTGAATACATTTTCAAAGAATTAAAAATGTAGTTATCCTGAGCTGTTGACAACCTATCACGTGGCAACTTGTTTAAAAGAGCTCACCTGTGGGAGCAGCTCCCGGAACCATAACCCTCCCCTGCGGGAGCTCTTTTAAACAAGTTGCCACGTGATAGGTTTTCAACAGAATCTGGTTTTGATGTCTTACATCATTGGGCAACTAGAGTTTCTCACGGCGCTGAAAGGGTTACATGTGTTCAATGGTCTCTCTCTACACACTCGGCTGCTGTTCTCCTGCATGCAAGCGCAGCAACCTGCCAGTCTTACGTTTGCTCTTTATATATATATATATATGTATGTATATATATATATAGATATATAGGTTTTATATGTTAAAATTCCTGGTGAAACCACTGTGCAGGGCCAGGGGGCCATAATAAAGACGGGCTGCGTGAGCGCGTTTTTATTCTTAGGTGTAGCCAAGTGTTTTTCCTTTTGAATAATTTTAGATTGTGCTTGACTCAGTTTGTGTTGCTTAGACTCTTTAGGTTTAACCCTTTGACTGCCATGGGCAACTATAGTCACCCAATGTTGTAAGATATCAAAACCAGATGCTATTGAAAACCTATCATGTGACACATGAAAGGTTTTCAACAGCTCAGGATAATTGCAATTTTAACCACTTAGCGCTCAAAGCTGTGTTTACATGCAAACAATCACCGGGCTTGAGTCCCGGATCAGTCTATGAACGATAGCTCATGTGAGTCGTGTTTAACAGGGCAGCAGTGAGTGCTGCCGTGCGCGCCGGCCCGAATTCATTTCACTGATGGTCGTTGGCGTAATGGGTGATAAGAACTGTGCTGTTTAGCATCTAAACCATCCAAACACTGACTTGAGTTCATGCGATATATGATAAGGATACAACCAATGACGCTATATACATCTTTTACTTACAAAGAAACAGATTGCGAGGTGGCAGAATGACGGCGACATGAAAAAAAAAAAAAACTTACATAAAACATTCTTGACAGTATGGTAAGTTTGGAAGCACGGTTCGCAAAATGGAATCTCATAACTCAAGAACATGTAGCGTGACCCTAAACGGTTCTGGGCGCAAACTGCACAAAATTCGCACATCTCAACTTTTTCGCAGTCGGCGGGTGTGAACTAGCGAGTTGATCACTGCAATCAACATCCCTCATACCGTAGTTATCAACAATACAACGTGGTTTCACCATTCGCTCACCCTGACGATTCCTCTTCACTGTGTCGCACATGTGGCCCGCGGGCTGACTGCATCTTCACAAGCCTTTTCTCCTGCCACAGCAGGACCAGCATCAGTTCATTTGGCTGTCACCATGTGGTCACGGTGAAAATGAACGAAACAAATTTTACAAACTGAAAGTAATGGAATGTATTCATGTTACTTCTTATATCACACGAGACCAATCATAACGTCACATGAACTCAAACCATTGTCTCTGTTTAGGAGTCATTCCATGAAAATGGCAGTTTGAGTCCCTCTCGCCTCTTTAGGTGTATTTTATCTATTGGGTCACCAAAATTTCTATTTAAACAGCTTTACATATACAATGTCTCCTTTAATACAGTGTAAATTTCACATGAGTTAAATTTCATCTTTTTATGAGAATTAATATAGTTTTTTCAGTTGGTACCATCTATTTTGTCACGTCCCTCGTGGCCACGATGAAAGTGTACTTTGGAAATAAATTTTGATGTCAACCTAAACATCTATTTATACTCTTTTGCTGGTGATGTTTTCTTTTTTCAAAATTAATTGATAATTATTAATTAAAATCACATTATTCAGTTCTGTACCTGAGTAACCCCTCAACCCCGTTACGCTAATGATTCTCCCATAATAGCATGTGCATCAGGAAGTGACATCACCGGAGTCGTTTGGACGACAGGACAAGAGAAACGGGCGAGTTGCTCCCTCTTCTCCTTTATTTTGCTCGTTTATCTTGTGACGTTGTGGTCGTCAAACTCAATGACTCAACACCGTAACATGAAAAAAAGATAGAAAACTATTACTTGTGAAAAAGGTTTTTGTTACTTCAAGAATATATGCTAATTCTGAATCTCATGCATGCTCTCTTTCTGGTATTGACTGCATAGAACAGTGGCCATTTCGTGAAAAAATCACAACCCCATCACACTCAACCCCGCTACGTGTTTGATTGTAACAGGGTTGTAAGATTATGACGGGTTTGTGATTTTAATACTTTGGTTGTTATCATATTCAATCAACATTCTTATACCACATGTATGCTGAATGTGATCGACTACACTGAACAAAAATATAAACGCGCAAACCAAAAATGCAGAGTTAAATTGGCCTATAATGAAATATACCCATAAATAATGTCTACTGGTGTACTGAATGATTTGTTTTGATCAATTCTGGTGACGCACTTCTCACTGACCACTTCCTGTGAGATGACTCACTCATTGAGTAATTCCGCCCCTGAGCTGCATAGACATAACATTGAGTTGGTCAGTTAGCTTGACGAATACACAGGCACTGCCAGCAGGGTTAATAAAAAGCCACTGCAAAATGTGCACTTTTGTCACAAGTCACAATGCCACAGCTGTCACAAGTCATGAGGGAGCGTGCCACTGGCATGCTGACTGCTGGGATATCTGCGACAGCGGTGTCAACACACTTGAATTTGCATCAGCTGGTTGAGAGGTCGATTCAGAGAGACTGGCAGCACTGTGAATCGTTCCCATGACCCATGAACACGCGTGATCACGCCCACACAGGTTCGGCACATGCGGCTCCATTACCTCCGTGATCGGCTCCGACCTGCCACCAGGACAGCTGATGAGACCGTCGGACTGCACAACCGGCGGATATCAGCTCAAACTGTCCGAAACTGTCTGAGGGAGGCAGACCACCGAGCCCACCGACCACACCGAGGTCTCGACCTCATCGCCGTCCTTCACTGGTACAGACTTGACTGGGCCAACAGTCACCTTCGCTGGACACTTGCACAGTGGAGGACGGTGTTATTCAGCGATGAATCGTGATTCCAACTGCACCGTGCCGATGGCAGACAACGCGTATGGCGACGTGTGGGTGAACGTTATGCTGACACCAATGTCTTGCGTCTGGTGGCAAATGGTGGTGCAAGAGTAATGGTATAGACAGGTATACGCTATGGACAGCCTACCCGTCTGCATTCCATTGAGGGTAACTTGTACAGGCAGCGGTACCGCAACGAGATCCTGAGGCTCATAGTCATAGCGTTCGTGCGACTCCGTCGCGTGACATTCCAGCACGATAATGTCCGTCCACACACTTGATGAGGAGGGTGTCCCTGTTCTCAACTGGACAGCATATTCACCCGATATGTCGCTAATTGAGCACCTTTGGGATGTTCTGGATCGGCGGGTCAGACAACGTGTTCGGGTTCAAGAAAACGTGCGCCAGCTCCGAGTCGGGCTGCAGGTGGAATGGGACAACAGTCCACAGGCCACTACTGACAACCTCGAGACCTCCATGCGCCAGAGGTGTCCCAGTTTACATGATGCCGATGAAGGATACACTCGTTACTGAGAGCTGTGAACTCTGACCCCTGACCGCATGAGTTATCAGGCTGTGATGACTCATGAATTGTGTACAGTAAATTGTTAGTCAGGTTTCTGTTGCTTGAAAATTAAGCCAAGAATAAAATGATAATATTTTTGTTGAAATATTCCCTGATTGATAAAAAATAATTTGAAAAAAACTACTTTGTACGTTTATATTTTTGTTCAGTGTTCCATGTTTAAGCTGTGAGTAAGAACAAACAACAGCAGCAGAAAGGCAGAGGACGTATCGGGCGCCTAAAGCTGATCCTGAAAGAAGGCAGAGATACCTGCAGTATAAAAGTATATTTGACCAGAAGAGGGTTGGCTCTTATGCCTGAACACACACACACACACACACACACAAACACACACACGATTTGATAATCGATTTGATTATAAGCATGTTACCCCTTTATGCTCAAAGGATAATAAATATTTTCTGGATTTCACTTGAGTCTCTCCTGGTTGAAATACATTTTATGATCATATTCAATCAGCTTCCATAGTGTACATAACGGGGTTGAAGAATAACAGTGCCCACATCTTGAAATAATGACTTATAATAATAGAGAGCTAATGCCTGAGATTAGAAAATATGTTTTTCTGATGGTTGAAAATGTCCTTAATGCTGTGGGATATACATGCATATAATACATTTTGGTAGAAAGTTTGAAAATTTCGAAGTCCAATTTGAACCATTGTCATGGAATGACTCTTAGGGCTCGAAATTTGTAGACCAGGCGCAGGCGTGGCACAGGCGCGGCGAATGGGGGGTGCACCGCGCCAACGGGGTGTGTCCAGACATATTTTCCAATTTTGTGGCTGCCGCAGCCTGGCGCAATTACTCCTCTGTCCCGCCTCCGTCCCTCCTGCCGGTGCAAGGAGCAAAGAGGGAGGAGAGAAGGTGTGAGTGGGTTTAACACAGCCGAGTTGAATCTTCACTAATCAAATGAGCTCCTCTCCTCACCTTTAAAAGCGCTGTGGGCGAGGCGCAGTGCAAATACCGTTCGACATGGATGAGTCAGGACACGGCAGCAACACCAGACGGCCAAACTTCAGCCAGGAGGAAACTGATGTTCTGGTCCGGGAGCTTCAAGCTCACAGTGGCTGAATATATGGTCATGCAAACAGATTTCCAGGGGCTGATGATGCGTAAGCAGCCGCGGAATCCTAAACCCCCCTATAACCGCGGCTGCCGCTTTTTTCACAGCAGTGAAGATGTGAGGCCATTTCATAATATTGTGTGATTATAAAGAGGGAGTCAACAATACATTGTTTTTGAACGAATGAAATAAAAAAAATTGCCAATAAATACATGTGAATTTATTACGTACAATAATTAATTATGCTGACAAACGTTATATAAGAAAACAGCAACTTGAGTCAACATTTGCCCGATTGCGTAGCCCCACTGCAACCAGAACGAATCCGACAAGGGGTGCACTTGACAGCTGTGTAAGCCTATAGCATACCTGAGGGCTGTCAGGACGAGTTTCCATCACGCGTGCCAACCGCCTTTGATCGGACATCAGGACAATCGATAGAGATACTATAATTTATGTGCTGATTCAGACAGTTACATTAAACAGTGGTTGCAGTAATTCTGTATTGCATAGAAATGTGCCTGACATTCTGGAAACCTGCCTGTGAGGTTTCGGTGACGTGTGCACCGGTCAGCCAAATTACCACTGCACAGAAAGTAAACCAAGTTGGAGCTGGAGAGCTTTTGCGCAGTTTCGGCTGAGACTTTTGCTATGAAATTGTCGCTACATCTTGATGAATGTGACACCTCCCCCTACCACGCCGCCACACCCATCTTGGCGCATGTTGGTCTACCAAATTGCCAAAGTGGCTGCGCACAGTGTTGCGCCGCACAAAATTACCACTGTGTGGGCTGAGCCACGCTACACCACCTGCGCTGCGCCAAGAAATTAAAGCCCATAGATGCAAAGCAAAAACCATCATGATAACAGTTCTGCATGTTTAGATGCAAAAAGAGCAGCGTGATGAGACGCAGCTCCGGGACTCGAGCCGGTCGGCAGGAATACGAGTTCACACGTTTCCGTGCAAGTTCGATAAGACAACTGATAAGAGATCGGGCAGGAGTAAGTGGCGGTAACGTAAATATACTGGAAACAAGTGGTTAATTCCTTGAAAATTTATTCAGCGCTCAGAGGTTAAATTTTTTGGCCTGTCAAATTCTTGCTTTATGGAAATAAATGTCCCCTGTTTGCATGTTTTTCCATTGTCTGTATTCCTTTCCCTGGGTCAACTTCACTCCTCTCATTCCCTGAACTTAACTGGGGACGTAACAGCAACGCTGAAATGAACAAACATTTTAGCCTACAATTGAAGCACTGATTACTAAAACCCCACAAGTCAAGTCAAGTGTGACTTATGGGGTTTTAGTAATAGGTGCTTCAATTGAATATGATACATATTGCTTATTATATTCTATTCATATTCTTATTCTATCTCCGGATAATGAGTTGAGGACACTGGATGAGCGATCGTCACGCCGCGTCCGCTGCAGAAGTGTCTGTAGAGTTTTCTAGAGAATATTATCCATGCCAAAAATTAATTCAAATTCAACCGATTCATGTCATATTCAACATGGGCTTTGTGTGGGTTAAGGTCACAATGCCGACCAATTTTGGGAGTGATTAGTTTTGGGGTTCTGTGGATACTTATTAACCAGCAGGCGACTGACAGTCAAGATGCTAACTGCAATCCATTAGATGCAGTTGACTCATTTTTCTATTCTACATTTTGGTGGTCATGACTAAGGGTTAACCGATATTCCATATGAATTTTACCATATCCCTCACCATGAGCTCTGGCTGCTGCTGTCCTGATGCGGTCCTGATCTAGTTCTGCACCATCCTCGGCACGCCACTTCCTCGAGCAACTGATGCCACTGTTTAGATGGACTTTAAGGGAACTGTATTGTCATTATCTTGTTATTAATTAGCTAGCCCGCGGAGGATGGGCTTCCCCACTATAGCCGGGCTCCTCCTGAGATTTATTTCCACTGGGGAGTTTTTTCTCACCACTGTTTGAGGATTTTTCTCCCTACTGGGAGTTTTTTGCCTCATTTGCTGTAGTGGGGAATAGGCTGGGCACTGCCCTTTCAGTAACTCATCTCTGACTGTAAAGCGTCTTTGTGACAGTTTATCTGTGAAAAGCGCTATACAAAACAATTGAAATTGAAAATATTGAAGTTTCGATCATCTTCAGTATGCACTTCAGGTGCATCGTTTAGGGGAAAACATAAGCCAACTAAATGTCATGAAATTTTAACAGAGTCAGAGTATGTGCGTCAGTTTTCTTACAGTTAGCAAGAACTCGCACAACCTAAAATCCTGCATCACAGTCCCTGCTCACCCTCAAGGCGCCTCTGCTGCTCAGACAAATTTCTGTCGGCCGTCAGAATCATTGTCTCCTGTTGGCTTTTCTGCAGTAGGTAGTCATTGAGGGCTTTTTCTGCCTGCAAAATGATAATAGGAGCATTAAATATGACAATATTCGTGGCCCTGCATGCCCACGTCACCAGACACATTTTCAAACTGCTACTGCATGCTAATACATACATATGACACAAACTTGCATGCTACAAATCATTCTGAAGGACTGGTTTTTCCGGCATTGGAGTGAGCCAAACCAAGCCTAGGGAGCGAATCAAAGAAGGATGCACTACTGGGCCAAAACATGTGCACAGCTGCTAATTCAGAATTATGTGATTTACATCTCTGAGCAGCAAAAGCGAAAAGAAAAAGAACCTGAATCTGTGGCGCTGGAACACAGTAAAAAGCCGACAGGTTGTCTGGGAGAGGGTTACCTTCACTCCTTTGTTCAGGGTTCTTCGGTAGAATTCAACTAATTTAATCAGGTCATCCTTAAAGCGCTTGTGTCCGCCAGACTTCATGTAGGACTCATCCGGGTCCATCTCAGTTTCCAGTTGGAAGAGCAGAGCGGCGCAGTGGTTTTGCGACATCTCCTCGTTTTGGGCACACTTTGCGTCGTACGCCGTCTTCACTCGCTCCTGCCCGAGACAGAGACAATAATAATGTGAGCTTCAGAACATTACTGTATAACATTTTACTTTGAGTTCTGGACATTATGTTGAAAGCGCACTGTCATAAAATCATACATGCCTACTCCACCACTATTAGCGGTAGACTACTGCTTTCGGGGCGTTTCATTCTGAAAAAAAAGCCCCAAAAGCGGTAGAGTTGGCGTATATGTAATATAAGAGCTTTCGCAAGATGCCGCGGCAGATTCAATTTACAATCAAATTCAAATCGACAAAGTCAATTTCCATCAAATGACAAGTACTGCCACCTCCGTAAAAAAAAAAATTATTGATGTTACTGACAGATTTTATTGCCAAAAAAAAAAGGCAGGCCTTTGTTAGATCATAGTGTAAGTATTGTGTGCAGGACTGAGGACCAAACAACAAAATTAAACCAAATGAATTCCGAGTATGAAAGATATTTGTATGAGCGTTGTGAGGGACTGAAGTCAGTCTGTAGCAGTGTAAATAAAGAAGTGGTTGTATTCTCAGAAGCAGAGCGTGAATAAGTGTGAGGTATGTTTCACACATCAATATATTTGAAACCAGCGGCAGATGTGAAGATTTGTGCAAAATAATGGTGCATTGTGGGTCTTTTATGACCACAGCACAATTGTTTGGCTTCAGGACACTTGGATGATGCTGCAGGGGCTGTACGGACAAATCCCATGAGCATTTTAGGCTATTTTCTGTACTCTAATGTCGAATGAACGCGTCTCAAAAGACTTTCTTTGTTTTGCAGAAGGACGCTATGGAATACTGGAATACTCCCACAGTGTTTCACAGATTAAGAAACTCCATCCTCATTTTAACTGGCATGAGGGTGAGTAGATAATGGCAGAATTTTCATTTTTGGGAGCTCTTGGACCCCTAAAACCGGAACCCCCTCGGTACCAGGGGCAGTTGTTACGCATGATAAATACAGCATGTTTCCTAATCACAACATCTCAGGCGGTTTATATACTTTACGCAAAAAGTGGATAAACCGGCAAAAAGCTCACGTTGACCATTTTTACCTCAACCGAACACAATTCAAGCACCAAGTAAGTAAATAAGCACGGAGCCAAACAAAGGATAAAATCATATCAGCGCTGATCACTAGCATTTCCACTGAATTTGTGCTATGCATACAAACGATACCTCAAATATAAAGTCCACAGAATCCAACAATATAAGCCTTGTCATTTTAAACCAACACCACATTCAAAGAACAGCAGACATACACTTTACAGTCTGCAGATATGAGCAAAAAAATGTTCTTACCTTTGATATTTTGAAATTAAAAATTGTTTGAGGGTAATCTGTGCTTGCTATTGTTAGCCCAATGTGTCCGTGTTATAACGAAACTAGATCTTCCAGTCTCCAAGCATTTTTTTTTCCGCCTAGGGCATTGCTTCAAAGATCTCAGCATTCAGCTTGCTTGCAATGTATTTTCCTCCCTGTGATCGGCTTGTGATGCTGTCAATGAGACCTTGTCCATATCCATTTGATTCTATGCGTTCTGATGTTTCCAACGAGTGCTAAGCCACCTTAATCACATAAAGCTTGCCTGAGCTAGAGCCTTGGGTTCCCAGTGCATCAAACTGAGTCCATAAACGGTATTTTTAGTATAATTATGCGCCAAATATTCAACAGTCATTTTAAAAGTCGTTCTCTGACAGAATCTTTGTACCATTCCACATGAGTACGGCGAACATAATAGTACAAGTGGGGTGAGTGACGTGTTTCCCGACACATTCTGTATATTGGCCATTTGACTTGGGCCCAGCGAAGCCGGCGACGTTTCTGGGTGCTGTTGATTAATGGCTTTCGCTTTGCATTGTAGAGTTTTTACTTGCACTTGCAGATTTAGCGACGAACTGTCGTTACTGACAGTGGTTTTCTGAAGTGTTCCTGAGCCCATGTGGTGATGTCCTTTACACACTGATGTCGGTTTTTGATGCAGTACCGCCTGAGGGATCGAAGGTCACGGGCATTCAATGTTGGTTTTCGGCCTTGTCGCTTACGTGCAGTGATTTCTCCAGATTCTCTGAACCTTTTGACGATATTATGGACCGTAGATGATGAAATCCCTAAATTTCTTGCAATAGCTCGTTGAGGAATGTTGTTTTTAAACTGATCGACAATCAGCTCACGCATTTGTTCACTAAGTGGTGACCCTCACCCCATCCTTGTTTGTGAATGACTGAGCATTTCAGGGAAGCTGCTTTTATACCCAATCATGGCACCCACCTGTTCCCAATTAGCCCGTTCACCTGTGGGATGTTCCAAATAAGTGTTTGATGAGCATTCCTCAACTCTCTCAGTCGTTTTTGCCACTTGTGCCAGCTTTTTTTAATCATGTTGCAGGCATCAAATTCCAAATGAGCTAATACTTGCAAAAAATTACAAAGTTTACCTGTTCGAACATTAAGTAACTTGTCTTTGCAGTGTATTCAATTGAATAAAGGTTGAAAAGGATTTGCAAATCATTGTACTCTGTTTTTATTTACAATTTACACAACGTGCCAACTTCACTGGTTTTGGGTTTTGTATGCCTGCAGTGACATATAAGTGAAATTAAATGAGCTTTACAGTTTTATATCTGAGAAATATGAAAAATAAACCTAAAGTGCCGTGAAAAAGTATTTGCCCCCTTCCTGATTTCTTTCTTTTTTTTTTTTTTTTGCATATTTGTCACACTTAAATGTTTCAGATCTGCAAATAAATTTTAATATTTTAATATTAGACCAAGACAACCTGAGTAAACACAAAATGCAGTTTTTAAATGATGATTTAGTTTATTAAGGGGAATAAGCTATCCAGGCCTACCTGGCCTGGTGTGAAAAAGTAATTGCCCCCTAAATCAAATAACTGGTTGTGCCACCCTCTGCGACAACAACTGCAATCAAATGTTTGTGATAACTGCCAATGAGTCTTTCACATCACTGTTGAGGAATTGTGGCCCACTCTTCTTTGCAGAATGTTTTAATTCAGCCACATCAGAGAATTTTTGAGCATGAATGGCCTGTTTAAGGTCATGCCACTGCATCTCAATCGGATTTAAGTCTAGACTTTGCTTAGGCCACTCTAAAACCTTCAGTTCATTTTTTTTAAGCCATTCAGAAGTGGACTTGAAAGTGTGTGTCGGATCATTGTCCTGCTGCTTAACCCAAGTGCGCTTGAGCTTGAGGTCACAATCTGAGGTTTGGACATTCTCCTTCCAGATTTTCTGGTAGAGAGCAGAATTCATTGTTCCATCAATTATGACAAGTCGTCCAGGTCCTGAAGCAGCAAAGCAGCCCCAGACCATCGCACTACCACCACCATGTTTGACTTTTGGTATGATGTTCTTTTTATGAAATGCTGTGTTAGTTTTATGCCTGACGTAACGGGATGCACACCTTCCCAAAAGTTCAACTTTTGTGTCCTCAGTCAACAGAATATTTTCCCAGAAGTCTTGGGGATCATCAAGATGTATTTTGGCAAATGTGAGACAAGCCCTTGTGTTCTTTTTAGTCGGCAGTAATTTTTGCCTTGGAACCCTCCCATGGATGCCATTTTTTGTCTAGTCCCTGTCTTATTGTTGAATCATGAATACTGACTTTAACTGAGGCAAGTGAGGCCTGCAGTTCTTTAGATGTTGTTCTGGGTTCTTTTGTGACCTCCTGGATGAGTAGTTGATGTGCTCTTGGAGTAATTTTGGTAGGCCAGCCACTCCTGGAAAGGTTCACCACTGTTCCAAGTTTTCTCCATTTGTGAATAATGGCTCTCACAGTGATCTGCCAAAGTCCCAAGGCCTTAGAAATGGCTTTACCACTCTTTCCAGACTGATAGATGTCAACTTCTTTGTTTCTCATCTGTTCTTGAATTTCTTTAGTATGCTGCATGACATGTTGCTTTTTGAAATCCATTAGCCAACTTCACTTTGTCAGACAGGTTTTATTGAAGTGATTTCTTGATTCAACAGGTTTGGCAGTCATCTGGCCTGGGTTCGGCTAGTGAAACTGGACTCAAAAAATGTGATTAATCACAGTTAATTCATGATTTAACAAGGCAATTACTTTTTCACATAGGGCCAGGTAGGTTTGGATAGCTTTTTCGCGATAATAAAGGAAATCATCATTTCAAAACTGCATTTTGTATTTACTCGGGTTATCCTTCTCTTATATTAAACTTTATTTAATGATCAGAAACATTTAAGTGTGAAAAATGTGCAGAAAAGTAAGAAATCAGGAAGGGGCAAATACTTTTTCACAGCACTGTAGGCGCAGATAATGGTGAGATTCTGTGCTGTAATTTTTTTGGGGTTTCAGACTGCAACTGAATAATTTTCAGACAGATAAAGGTAAAACTTTGCTTGGTGCAAAAAAGGGTTTTTCATTTATGCTGTGTTCCATCTTCATTTACTCTGACTCCGTGACTTATACACTGATTTTGCACCATGAGAAAAATCCCCAAGGTGTTACCTTAGTTACGACACCAAGACTATTCAAATCGACCAATTCGTTGCAGAGATACAGTCATTTCATTTTGGGCATGTCATTTTCAATCCAGAGGCTCAGGGCATAAGGGGTTAAATTCCTCTAGTCTTGGTAACAGGAGAATTTGGAGACGGAGAGGGAGAGTGGTTCAAGCTTACGCGAATATCGCCTCCTCCATTCAAATGCAGTTTATATCGTGAACATTAAGCAGCAACTCAATCAATTTAGGCCAGTTAAACGCACAAAAAAATACGAGGTTACCAAGGGTGCGAACCTACATCACCCTTTACATGGAGAATCCAAGCCTCGTTGAAGCTATATAAACAGCACCTCACTTGCAGAAAGGCAGATTTGGCTCGGATAGTGGTAAATGACCCTTTTAAGCCGACAGCAAACAGATTTGCCTGTATACAAGTTGTTGCTTTGATGGGAAACAATGATCAATATAAGTTACAAATATTATTTTGGATTTTAATATTTTTCAGTGCTCGACTGATCTTGCCTGGTGTTCATGAGCCTGAAGGTGTAATTTGCACTCTTTGAGAATATATCATTGGCTCCAATATACTAAACAAGCCCAGTTTAGGCAGAAAAAAAGAGCTTGAATTCAAAACTATTTTGGGATGGAGCCATGGCAGCTATTGATGAAATGAGAGAAGCCAGGCCAACAAACCATAAGCTCTTCTTGATACTTCTGGTCCTCATCCTTGAAGGTGCGTTTCATGAAGAGCTGCAGCGCCTCCTTCAGGCAGCCGTCGTGAGCGCTGGAGAGCTGCTCGTGAGTCTCGGTGTGCAGTTCCACCCGCTTTCCCAGCAGCTGCCAGTAGAGGGCGAAAGACTCCTCCACCGCCTTCGAGTTCTCGATCTTAGACAGTGCCTCCACCGCGTTCTCCAGACACGGAATTTTCCCACTCCGAATGGCGTCCACGTACGTCACCGCCAGGTTCCCCAGCACTGGAGCAAGAAATTTAAAAAGATTAATGTAATTTTTCTCATACTGGAAATGCACTTCGAGTTCAAACACACATTTCAGCAGTGAATCACTCACCACATGGATAAATACCGAAATAGAACAGCTTGAAGGGCCTGTTATTCTGACACCATCCCAAAATGTCTTGCTCGAAAAAGAGATCGATGATCTCAATTCACTACCAGGTAAAATAAAGGCTATAATAGTAAAAGCCATGAAACTTACGGCTCCCAGTAACCGTGATTCCCCCTTTAATCGTCTTCTCCTTGGAACAGTTGAAAATGTAGCAGCAGAAAGCAGATGTTTGCTCCACAAATTGAGGGTCGACTTCGGAATCTGGCAGGTGGTCTAACAGCCTCAGCTTGTCTTTGGAAACAGGCTGGTCGAACACAAAGCACTTCCGCTCAGGAAAATAGTTTTGTATGCACTCCCGGGCATCATTACTCAGGGTCACTGCTCTCGAGCGACCTACAGGAAAACAACAATTTCAAAAGTTAATGGACTGAGAAGACTTTGCTGAAAGAAATTTACTGAACTTATAGGAAGTGAACTGATGACAAGGGCAACCAAAAGACCCTCGTGTCAAGTGAATTTGAGTGAATATTTACTTTTATCACATGATTGTAGTACTTTTCCCATAGCCCAACTCATAACATATTTTTTATATTACCCAAGCTACACATCACCCTTGTGAAAATTCCATTGGCTGAGACCGTAGGAAAAAAATGTCTCCGCGTTATATCGCGCTACTAATGCTTAACCAAATGGAATACCAAGTGCGACGTTCATTCAATGGGTATGGCTCAGAGCTGTAACATACCATTTATGAGCCACTCATATAACTAAGTTCATGTTACTTAGCTAGCTAACTAGCATGTACGCAGCAGTTTTTCAAAACCATTATGTAACAATAGTTAGTAAGCAAGCGAGCTAACATTAGCTAGCTACTCAGTTGCCTGATTTTACAAACCATTGATAGTTCAAACGTGAAGGTCTGTGACTTTGTGGCAGACTAAAACCAACAGAGCGATGGAGTTAGCACGATGCAAACATATAATGAGCACTAACAGAAATTCTGTTTGTTTTCTACTAAATTACGCAGTATACGACGTGATAAACAGTTGTATACTCTTGGTCCTGTCATAAGAGAGTAATGGAACTTTTTGAGCAAACTTTGGGTTTGTTGCTCACTGAAGCACGCAATAGAATGTTAAATTTACTAAACTTGTTTCATAACTTTCCAATGATAGAGGATCTAACACAAGTGGGTCTATGTGCAACACATTTAAAACAACATACAAACAGTCGACCAAAGTGCTGAATCGGCTTAAAATACAGAATATAAGAAATGTAAAGTACATAATAAATAACAGAAAACAATAAACATAATAATAACATAAAGTAAATAAAAACATAAAGTACGGCACAACAGTCAATGTGTCGAGCTCAAATGAAATTGAATCCCAGGGAGATGAGGTGAGGCTTCAGCAGCGATTTAAAAGAGCTGTTTTTATATCAATAGAGATACTGTTCTAGAGATTAGGAGCTGCTCCTGCAAAGGCTTGGTCACCTCTGCATTTGAGCCAATATCTCAGAACATCTAGGAACATCTGGTTGGTTAACCTTAGCGCTGTGACTGAAGTACAACCCCAATTCCGAAATAGTTGCGTCAAAGTGTAAATTGAGAATAAACTCAAAATGCAATGACTTTCAGATCACATGAACCAGTATGTTATTTACAATAGAACATAGATATCATTGCAAATGTTGAAACAGGCATTTTAAATTTTTATTCACAAAATGAGCTTATTTCAAATTTTCTGGCTGCAACAGTTCTCAAAAACATTGGGACACAGGCAAAAAAAGGGCTGAAAAAGCAATTAATATGCAAGAGAATCAGCTGAAACAACATTTATCAAGTAATTAAGTTAACTGACATCAGGTGTGTAACATGATTGGCAATAAAAGGGATGTCTTAGAGAGGCTGTCTCTCTCAGAAGTAAAGATGGCCAGAGGCTCTCCAACTTGTGAAAACCTGTGTAAAAAAAATTGTGGAATACTTTGAAAATGATGTTCCTCAAAGTGAAATCGCAAAGGCTTTGAAGGTCTCATCATCGACAGTGCATACCATCATCAGAAGATTTATAGAAACTGGAAAAATCTCTGTGAGTAAAGGACAAGGCTGAAGACCTTTACTGGATGGCCGTGATCTTTGGGCCCTTAGACGCCACTGCATCAGTCATTGGCATGATTTTGGTATTGACATTACTAAATGGGCCCCGGAATACTTCAAGAAACCACTGTCTGTAAAGAAAGTCCATCATGCCATCCCAGAAACTCTATCATCTAAAACTCTATCATGCAAAAAGGAAGCCATTGTTGAGCATGATCCAGAGGTGCCGCCGTGTTCTGAGGGCTCATTTAAAATGGACTGTAGCAAAGTGGCAAATGGTCCTGTGGTCAGACCAAATGTGACATTCTTGTTGGAAATCATGGGTGTCGTGTCCTCTGGGCTAAAGAGGAGAAAGATCACCCTTCCTTTTATCAGCGTATATAAAGGTTTAAGAGCAACATATGCTCCCCTCCAGACAACATCTATTCCAGGGAAGGCCTTTTGCATTTCAGCAGGACAATGCAAAACCACATACTGCAGCTATTACAACAGTATGGCTTCATAGTAGAAGAGTCTGTGTGCTGAACTGGCCTGCCTGCAGTCCTGATCTTTCACCGATTGAGAACATTTGGCGCATAATTAAACAAAAAGTTTGTCAAAGGAGAACCAAAACTCTCCAGCAGCTGGAAGCCTGTATTAAACAGGAGTGGGACCAAATTCCAATGGCTAAACTCAAGAAGCTTGTCTCCTCAATACCCAGACGCCTCCACTCTGTGTTAAAAAGAAGAGGGGATGCAACACCATGGTAAACAGGCCCCTTTCCCAACTTTTTTGAGACCTGTAGCAGCCATCAAATTTGAAATGAGCTCATTTTATGGATGACATGGTAAAATTTCTCAGTTTCAACATTTGTTATCTCTGTTATATTGTGAATTAAATACTGGCTGATTTGAAAGTCATTGTGTTTTGATTTTATTCACAATTTACACTTTGTCCCAACTATTTCGGAATTGGGACTGTATAATGATGTAAGAATTCTGTGAGATTAGATGGTGCCAGCCCATTGAATACCTTAAAGACAAGCAATAAAACCTTAAAACCAATCCTGAATTGGACAGGAGGCAAATGGAGGCTGGCCAGAACTGGTGCCATGTGATCATTTTTTCTTTGTCCAGATAGAAAACCAGCTGCTGCATTTGAAAGAACTGCAGATGAGGAAGAGATGATTGTTTTATGCTCACAAATGCAGAATTAGTATAATCTTATCGAACAGCATATTAAAGCATACATATTTCTCTCAAAATCGTAAAGAGAGAGGCCATTACCTTAGCTAAAAGTCAACATTGAGAAAACTAGTTTTGCCAACTGAACTAATCTGTTTGTCAAATTCGAAGCAGGTGCCAAAATCACACCAAGATTCTTAACAAATGATGTACTGTAGTTCGAGCCCCGCTTCGTACCAGCTGACAGTGGTCGGCAGCTTTTTCAGAGTAGCGCAAAATTGGCTATAGCGCCACAGGGTTGCAAATTGGGAAGGGACTGCCTAGAAGGGAATATAATAGTTGCCTTGTTCGTTGCTCAAGCGCCTCCTGTTAGCCAGACGGGCGTTCATCAGGAAGATTCTAAGTCTGTTCATGTCCGGGTATCCTCCGCCCTCGTTCTGAACGTTGCGATGATTCAACCAATGAGTGTATAAGAAGCAGTGGTTGACAGGCACATGCTTCGGAGGAGAGCCGTGAACTGTCCACACTCTCCTGAATTGGCAGCTAGGGGTCGCACACGAGCAAGACTTGTCCATAGTTCATCAATTGGGCATTCCAGATTCAGGTGGGATTGGAGATGCCAAATTTAAAAAGGAAAAAAAAACAAAGGGCCAAGTGCACCATCAGAGTCAACCAACAGGTCAGGTCATCCAAACATGATCTCAGTTTTATTTGCCGTAAGCTAGAGAAAGTTGAAATCCATCCAAGTTCTGATATCTTTTAAACAGTTAAAAGGCGGCACTGAGTTTTTCATTTTAATTTTTACAGGCATATAGATCTCAATATTATCAGAAAAGTGATGAAAAGAAATATCATGCGCCTTAAAAATGGGTAGCATGTACAATGAAGAAAGGAATGAGGCCGAAAATGGAGCCTTGAGGGACCCCACTAAGTAGGCCTGCAGTCATAGAGCATTCACCTACGGGAACTGAGAACTGAACATCCTTGAGGGTCGTACATTTAATGCCTACACTCTGTTCAAGATGTGATAAAAGGACCATATGATCCACAGTAACAAAAACAGCTGTCAGGTCTAGGCGCATCAGAATAGCAAACCTCCCTGAGTCAACAGTTAAAGAGAAGATAATCAAGAACTCAAAAAAATATGTTTCAGTTCTATTGCATTGTTTAAAACCAGGTAGAATCTTTTCATAAATACCACAGTGGTAATGGAAGTAATGGAAAATGATTACGGACGGACAGACATAGAGTATTACATACCGGTGGGATAAAAATCCTTCACATTTTTTCCTCCTTCATCTGTAATAACAAATGGTTTCTCAATTGTATGGAGGTGTGGAAAAAAAATCATATAATTATCCTATCATAATAATAACAATCTAGCTGCAGAGGAACATTTTGACACAGTCAACTTTTGGCACTAGATAATTTTATTCAGTGTCCTCATAATTATGTGTTCGAGGTACTGATAGCTATTACATCGTTATCAATGTACCCACTCATATTCATGTCTGCTACACTTCTGAATCCTAACCTCCCCCATGAAAGTTCTAACATTGAACATGGGAAAACGCTTATTTAATATCAACAGCCTCTTTTAAAAGGCCGGATTCTGTTAAAAACATAAAGGCTTTCTGAGGACATTCCGGCATTACTACCCAGCTAGTTTGTGATGACGCAAGACTTTCAAAATTAGCCGTTGTTTAATGCAATCCCAGGAGGACAGTAACTGTGTGCAGGTGGCTCAAGATCCCCCCCCATAAAACCCATTGGTTCCATTAAGAAAGTGGTGGACATCACTGTGACCCGGTTGAACATGAATGTTAGAAAAGCCTTACAAGTCTTCTAATGTTGCAGATTTGATAAAAATTTTGGGCATTAATTTTTATTTGGAGTAACATCCAGTTTAAGAGCTGGGTTTGCATCTGCAGAGTTTGCCAGAATGCAGCATCTGATTTTGAAAGTAAGCCACACAAAAACTGAGCGAATGTAGCTTCTGACAGGTACATCCAGGTAACTGGTATTACCGCTTTTCAGCTTCAGGGAGTTCTCCAGGTACTGGTCAGCGGTGGCTGTCTCCCCGTTGATCGTCAGGTCCAGCGTGAAGTCTCTCACAGCCCAGACGAAGGCGGGGAAAAAGCGGATGTAGTCAGAAGACGTCTCGCTCTCCCTCTCCCGGGTGGTTTTCACCTTGATGTGCTCCGTTAGCTCTGTCACATAGCTGTACGGTTATTGAGGAAGTGCGTGGAGTCGTTTCTGCCACATTCACAGTTCCTGTTCCTGCTCTGGCTCCTAAACACACCATCATCACGTCCTCGACTGACAGAAATCGTGGGCTGAGGATTAACTGGTACTATGTCCACAAAACATGAAACGGAGAAAATTGCACTTGAAGTTTTACCAAGTTGTATCTTTCAATTCCATTAATGTTTTCTAAATTTGTATAAATGGGAAGGTACTAGCATAAAAATCTTCCACACGTTATTTGTTTTTTTCACAATGGAAGCCTCAAAATGGAGATCTCAGAAACAGAAAATGGAGACAGACCTTTTCTTCTGCTATTTGTTCATGTTCTGTTCTGCATTGACCATGTTCATGCCTTGCATATTTTGACTGACCTGTATTTCTGAACTATTGCTCTTGTCTGACAATTCTTTGTATCATGTATTGTGTATTGGTTACTTTGATTTGTCATGTTTAGTCTTAGTTTACTTTTATGTTTTACATTTTGCCATATCTCATTACGGTTCATGTTTTCCATTTTGCTTTGCACTTTGTCCCCCGTCTGGTCTCATGTCTTGTCATTGCACACAGCCCCAGTCTTGTGTTTCACTCTTCGGGTGATTAATTAGATTCTGGTTTTTCAATCTTCCTTTCGATGTCGTTTACTGGCTTCACTCTTCTTTTCTATCTACTAACAATACTAATAGTTTATATTTTTCCCCTAAGATTACTAACAACAACTAACCTTGTATATAATACTAACTTACTAACGAGCACCAAGGATTTGTATCGTTGTACTTTCTAATTGACTAACGATCTCTCAGCACTCACCCTGTTCTAATCTCCGCCTCTTTGCTCTCCCTGATTACCTTTGCTGCATTTTCTGTGAAAGCTCACACCTGATCACGCTGTCCTGTTTCTCATTAATCTATGCACGTTAGAAACTCCCTGACTGGAGCCGTATGTGTGTTTATAGGAATGTCTCGTGTTCCCTGTCCGCGTTTTGGCTTTGACCAATTTTATGTGATTAGGCTTTTCCTCATGTGCCTTCCCCTTGTAATCAGTCTGACTCCCTGCACCTGTGATTCTCCCCATGCGATCTTCCCAGAAGTGTATAATAGGTGTCTTTTCACAGCCAGTCTCCGTCAGATCGTTTTCCTCAGTCTTCTTGTGCTACGTTTCTCGCCTTGATTACTCAGTGTTTATCTTTCTGACTGGATTGCCCGACTTTCGATTTTTGTCTTTGTGATTTTTTTTGGATTATTGTTGCATCTGTGTGTTTTGACCTTTTTCCGACTATGAGATCTATGTTTGCTGCCCTGGTAACGATTTGGATTACGCCCATTGGATTCTGGCTTTGCTTCTCTGATAGAACTATTCCTGTGAACCAGATCCATTTCTGTCCGACTACGATTACTGTGATTGCTGCCCTGGTTTTCGATACTATTTTTGCCCAACTGGATTTTGATTTTTGGATTGTGGACTCTGTACTTTTTGCCTTCCGCCCTGCGGGGGTCCTCCCGCTTCATTTATAAAACAAGTTCTACTGCATTGCCTGGTTCTCGCGACTGGTTCCTGCTCGCACCCTTACACAAAATACACAATTGTGTGACACAAATCATGTGTAGGCCTGCACATAATATATTGTTTGCAGACTCTGTCATTTTGGAAAATAATGAATAACACCTGAATAACAACTACAACTGCCTCATGGTAATGATCATTGAGGCCTAAAAACAGAATGAAATGATTTCACACTCTGCTCTTTTGTGAAACAGTACCAACTAAAACATCATTTTGATTGTGCCCTAGGTCTAAGCCTATCGGGAAAACCTACTCCTTTATAAAAGGATAACAGCAAATAAAAAACATCACGGGGGCCTACCTTGATAGTTGGTAGTTTTCAAGAGCAGACTTGACTTAGTGCTCAATACCATTTAGTCATCGAGTATCTGAAGTGATAGATTCACTACAGTAATAGGACAGTGGTGAGCCTAGTTGGGCTTAAGGGCCTGTTCTCGCCACTCATGTCATGTTATGTCATGTCATATTATGTAATGTTATCTCTCCACAGTGGTTCTATTCGATCTATTTTGCAGTTTAATCGATAGAGGTGTAGTTAGCATATCAACTGTGATCATTTACTACACATATTTACCCTGTCTTTATCTCAATCACCAGATTTCCCTGGCTTGTAGCAACAATTTAGTCTCCTAGTTGCCTGGAATCTATGATTTCAGACTGCGGGTGGAACCTAGCGTTCGAGGAGGAAACTCACACAAACACAGGAAGAACATGCAGCCTTCGCCCCGAAGCCAAATATTCAAGCCCAGATCCTTCTTACTGTTAGACTAAGCTACGCACTGCACCCCAATCAAATGCATCTCGCCTGTACAATCATATTGGTTTGTATGATCAGATTTGAATGAATGTTTAATTGACACGTAAAACTCAGACCCGTTAACATTACTCAGCCAGCGGAGGATGGGCTTCCCCATGACAGCCAGCTTCCTCTTGCGAGTTCTTCCCATTGTACAGTTTTTCCCCCTCACCACTGTTTGAGCACTTTCTCCGTACCGGGAGTTTTTTTGCCTCATAAATTGTTTTGGGAACTTAGGCCAGGCAGCTGCCCCACTGTAAAAAGTGCCATAGAAATAAAGCTGTACTGAACTGACTTAACGAGAGCGAAGGATACTGTAGGCTCATCACCGCCTCATTGTTGATGGTGCCCATGCTGTTATAGACCAGTGTGCTGCTCAGCAGGACGGCCAGAGAGAAGATCCAGGTGTCGTTCTTTGGATCCCCCTGATGGAAAGAGAACTCTTTCGATTTAGAAAGACATGGATTTGCTTTGTTCGAAAAAAAAAAGCCCTTAAAAGATGTCATTTTGGAAAATTCTATGAGTATGAGTGTAGTCTTTCAGACAGTAGACAGCCTTAAAGGGCGAAGTTCAAATGAAATAGAACTGCATTTTCGTAGTTTTAAGCGCTTATGTCCATGCCAAGAAAAGTTGATAAGAGATTTCAATACGATGTAGTCTTTCTACTTCATTTCTGCCTCGTTTCATCCAGTACTCTGTTTCCCCCATGAATTTTCAGCTGAAGACGGTAACAACACATTCATTCCTGAACATGAAAGACATTAAAGTGCCCCATTATGTGACCTTTCATTGGTCCCCATTATGTGACCTTTCATTGGTCCCCATTATGTGACCTTTCATTGGTCATTCTTGAAATCTACTAAAAAAGAGGTTTAAACTCATCATTGTAAAAAAAAAATAAATAAAAAATAAAACACTTGAGTTTTCTCATGCTGGCCATTTCTGCAGTACCCGTCTGAGAAACACCCTGTTGAGGTCCTGCCCCCTGCCCTCCTGAAAACCAAAGTGCACTGTGATTGGTCAACTTGATCTCTCACGTGTGATTGGTCCACCATTTGTCTGGGAAATGTCACGCCCCTTACAATAAATGGATTTCCACTCCAGAGTGCAGATGAGCTTTTGAAACAAATACTGGTGTAGCCCTGTGGGCGTAACCCACTTGATTGAAGGGCGTGCCAAACTATCTGCTTGGGGAGAAAATTCAAACGGTGACATCACCAACTGATGAAAAAATGGTCAGAGGCTATTGTTGTGTTTCAGTCAGCTCTGGAGCCGAGTGTTTTGCGGCAGAAAGCGCTTCTTCTGGAGGTGACTTTGAGTTTTCCAATACAGACCTTTTAAATGCGCTTAAAAATGATATGATTCACACTATGACATTAAAATAATGAAAGATCATAATAGGTGCAATATTTATAAGTGATGATCTTGGGAGGTGGGCGTGGCTTACCTTTTCCACATCCCCCAGACCCTCAGTGTCCAGCAGCACCAGAGTTTGGTCAGCTCTGCGGGGGTGGGGCACACACCACATCCAGATCCCCTTCGTCTCAGACTGGACGGTGGAACCCAAGGAGAACCCTGCAGAGAGAACCCAGATATGTTTACTGAGAGTGCAGAGCTCGGCAAAGAATTTACCAAGACAGAAACCTGAAAGTGAACTACAATTAATAGAATATTGTGCCAGATTAGCCATATATCCACTACCAGCCTACAGATGGAAATATGAGCGTACCTGTGTTCTTCCCCGCCAGCCTGTTCATCAGGTAAGACTTGCCCGTTCGGTACAAGCCTACGATGGACACCACCACTACAGGCTGCCTGATGGAGCTCAGAATGTCCAGGGCTTCCTGGCTCACCTGCAGCTCACCTGCACTGGTGTTTGCAATCAGACACACTGGCTTTTTCATGTTCACAGAATTCACACCCACCTGGAAACACATACACATGCATACCTTCATTTCTGTGTTCCTTCAATCTGAAGGACAGTGAGAAGTTAACACAAAGCCAAAAATTTAACCACCATCTGGTGCTGCAAGTCAGTACTTACTGCTGCTCTCCTGCATCACTCTTACCTGCTGCCTGTAAACATCCCACAAGGTGAGGGAATCCTGAGAGGACATACTTTTCTTCTCAAGCTAAGGAGCCCGTAAGGTGTGTCCAGGTCAGAACTTAGATGCCACACTATCATATACTCAGTCCATATGAAAACGCACCACTCACGAAATCTGTAATAGCTCCACGGATTGATATGTGAAGTATATACGTATGATGCATTTGAGATAATGAATGATTTAAGAAGACATGTAAACATCATTCAATTTCATTCACGATAATGTTCATGTGCAAGAGAGGTTTAACTGGTGTAGGGGTCAAACAAGAAAGTCAATAACGGGTGTGACCGCCATTTGCTTTGACACATGCGGTGCATCATCGTCGCATGGATTGATCAGTCTCTGGATAGTGTTCTGAGTGATAGCATTCCACTCCTGAACAAGGGCAACCTCAAGTTCTCGGATGTTATCCATCTGGCGTCGACGTGAAAGACGTTGTCCAATTTCATCCCATAAGTGCTCGATAGGGGAGAGGTCGGGTGACAGAGCTGGCCGCTGAAGCACGGGGATGTTCTGCTGTGCAAGGTACTGCATGGACACCCTTTCAGTGTGTGCCCTAGCGTTGTCCTGTTGGAACGTGTGGACATCGTGGTGTTGGTTGAAGAACGGCACAACATTGTTCTGCAGCACCTGGTCCCGGTAGTAGACGCCGTTCACCCTTCCTCTGCAGATATGGAGAGGGGTTCTGTGACGGTAGCTTATTCCACCCCACACCATAACGCTGCCACCACCCCAACGGTCCGTTTGAATGACACAATCGGCGTTATAACGTTCACCACGCATCCGCCAAACACGTATACGGCCATCTGCGTCCCTTAAGTGAAATCGTGACTCGTCAGAAAAGATGACACCGTGCCATTGTCGTAGTCGCCAATTCTGGTGCCTGTTTGCCCACTGTAGACGCTGGTTTCGGTGACGATCCGTCAATATGGGGCCGAAATAAGGACGCTGTGCACGCAGGCCTGCAGCTCGCAGACGGGTCCGTACGGGGTTGGGGTGAATGAATCAACTTCGTCCTTGGACTTGAGCAGCCGTTCTTGTCGCTGGTAGTGTTCGGTCTCGGACATGAACCCGTACGATCTGACGGTCCTGACGTGCCGTTGTCACACGTTGTTGACCCGGTCGAGGACGGTCCCGACGGCTCCCCGTTTGCAGAAACCTTTGATGGAGTCTTGCAACCGTTGTGTGTGCGCAGTGTAGTCGTCTGGAAATTTCCCTGATGCTGGCGCCAATTTGAAGCATGCCTATGGCACGTTCCCATTCAGGGGCTGTAAGTCGCGGCATAGTGTCGACGTTTCTCAAGTGTCAGTGAAGAAGTGAAATTTTATTCGGATTCACATGCTTTTAAAGGCAATGTGTGCACAAATTCAGAGTGAAATTCATTTTTCCCGTAGTGTGCGTGCAAGATGATGTGTTTTTGCAAAAAATTGCATAGCGTTACAGTTAACTTGAAATTCTCGCATTTCTTGCTTCTGGCATGTCGGGTGACGTCACTGTAGTGTTGTTGTTGTGTAAAAATTATATTGAATTTAATTTGAACTTAAATATTGACTTTTTTCCAAGTGGTGCGTTTTCAGTTGTACTCAGTATTGTATCGATTTGTGAATACTGCAACTAACCATTGACACGTAGGTTAGCTAACTCTGTAATTTATGGATATGGTTTAGGACCTGTAGTCAGCATTTCATGCCCCTCTGTCGCCACAAGAAGATTATTGCAGCTGTTGGGCCCTTATACCAACTCAGCTCCACGGGTATGGAGTTATATTAGGGTCAGAAGTTTTGTACTTGCAAAAATAAAATTTGAAACTGAAAATTCATCTGTTGATCTTGAATTCTGAAAAATATGACAATGTATTCAAAATAAAAATAAGTTTATGAAACGTTTTTTTCAGGTTAAATATAATTTTGATTCACTTTGGTGATTCTTTTGAATAAATTATTTATTTTCACTTTTCACTTCCATATATATTTTGACATTTGAGGTCTTATTTTTTTCAGTTGCATGTTTTATCTTTTCAGATTCAGATCCTATTTTTCCAGTTTCAAACCTTTATTTTCAGTTTCAAATCTGTTTTTGAGTTTCAGACTTTAGACCAGAGGTGGGCAGCGAGGGCCCCATCTGTCCTTGGTTTTCACACCAACGTCTGGGCTTTAATTAGTTGATTGTCTCAATTAGCCAAACCATTTATGAAATCTGACATTTCATGCGCATTTCTTTAAATTATCATGAAACTAAAGACTAGTCTTGTCTCCCTTCATAAAACATTATCCTTTGATCGAATCATTGCGAAAATCTATATTTGTGCATGCAATCAATTAACTCAATTAGTCAGGGTAATTGATAGGAATAAAAACCTGCATACACACCGGCCCTCCAGGACCGTGATTGCCCACCCCTGCTTTAGACCCTGATGCAGTGTGGGGGGCGTGGTATCAACTGAGCTGGGCGTGGAATCATGAGTGACAGCTGAACAAAAAGGCTTGGAACCTTCCCCAGTGACAGTGCCTTCAGGGAACGTGGGAACTAAAACAAATCTAACTCAACTCTTACATACGCCAAATTCATGTGATTGGCAGTGTAAGAATTGATGCCAATGACAAACTTCCATTTAAAAATTTGTTTCAGACAGTACTGAGCAACAACTGCGGTATAAGAGCGGTCGATTATGCCAGATTTTGCAGTTCAACAGTGCTGATTGTCCGATTTCCACATAGCACTGTGAACTAGCAACGTTTTGGCAGGGCTTCAGCCAAGCTGCGTTATTGCGAGATTCCCGCAAAAACTGCCCTAGCGCCCGTAATAAAAAATAGTCAAAGCGGGCCATTCCCGCACATGTTTTCCGTGAATTTAGCTGCTTGCACGCTGGACGCGAAATGTATTTTTCGTACGACAGATTACGTTCAAAGTCAATATAATCTGTCGTGCTAAAAATTCGTTTCGCGTCCAATTTGCAAGTGGCTATATGTACCTAAGCAAGTGGCCTACTGCTTGACTCGCACGTTTATTCACGCCCACAAAATATGAACAGACTGGACATTCAGAGAGTAAGTAGCCAATTACTGGGTACGTTTTCTGCCTTGCCGCTGGCCGCAGTTGATCTCGAATCTTCGTTGCGCAGCGCCGCTATGAGGGCAGTGGCTATAACCTTCACGAAAATCGTCCCTAATTTCAGACATGGTAATCACTACCCTGCTCAGCGCTGTACATATTCTCGCCTTGGGGACAAGGTTTGCGCCGTCTGCACCTGTCGTCTATTCATTAAAATGTTTATTCACCGGACTCGCTTCAAATCAAGTGAACAATTTTTACAATGGGGGAGATGGCTTGTACGTTAATGATTTTTTTCATGCTTTCAATGCCAGTCTTTAATTTATGGGTTTACTATAACGGTTTCCGAAGTGTCGCCTTCCGTTCTTGTCAATTTTGTTTTTCACGTAGAGGTTCCATGCGGATACATGTCGCGACCGAGAATCGCGCTGCATAGCGAAAGCACTGCTATTTTTTGTGCCTTTGCAGGTTTGTGTGTTTTACTGAGTGCAGTAATTACTTTTTTTGAATATTTTTTGAGAGATTTCATTTACATTCATTCAATATCATAAATGAATAGGTGTTAGTCTTTTATGGTTGTGACAGCTAGCCGTAACCTACTGAAATCCTCCTGACAAATTGAACCCCCCCCCAAAAAAAAAGTTGGAAAGGGGGAAATCCCCCTCTGAAAAATACCGGTATTTTGGCGGAAGCCCTGTTTGGGAAATCAGAATGTCCAGTCTGTTCATATTTTGTGGGCGTGAATGAACGTGCGAGTCAAGCTGTAGGCTACTTGCTTAGGTACTTTAAAGCCACTTGCAAACTGGACGCGAAACGAATTTTTAGCACGACAGATTATATTGACTTTGAACGTAATCTGTCGTGCGAAAAATACATTTCGCGTCCAGTGTGCAAGCAGCTAAATTCACTGAAAACGTGCAGGAATGGCCCGCTTTGACTATTTTTTCTTGCGAGAGCTAGGGCAGTTTTTGTGGGAACCTCGCAATCGCGCTGCTTGGCGGAAGCCCTGCTAAAACGTAGCTAGTTATCATGTCTCACCGGAGTGTTGGATGTATGGGCTCCAGCAGGTTGACCCGACCGGCCGGACGCCATCTTTGCAAGCCAAGCGGACACTATGCGTTCACAGTGCTACGTGGAAATCGGACATATCAGCACTTAAAATGTGGCTGTTGAACTGCAAAATCTGGCATAATCGATCGCTCTTATACCGCAATTGGTGCTCAGTACTGTCTGAAACAGATTTTTAAATGGAAGTTTGTCATTGGCATCAATTCTTACCCTGCCAATCACATGAATTTGGCGTATATAAGTGTTGAGTTAGATTTGTTTTAGTTCCCACGTTCCCTGCAGGGACTGTCACTGGGGAAGGTTCCAAGCCATTTTGTTCAGCTGTCACTCATGATTCCACGCCCCCCACGCCGCATCAGGGTCTAAAGCAGAGGTGGGCAGCGAGGGCCGTATCTGTCCCTGGTTTTCACACCAACGTCTGGTCTTTAATTAGTTGATTGTCTCAATTAGCCAAACCATTTATGAAATCTGACTTTTCATGCGCATTTCTTTAAATTATCATGAAACTACAAAGATTAGTCTTGTCTCCCTTCATAAAACATTTTTCTTTGATCAAATCATTACGATAATCTATATTTGTGCATGCAATCAATTAACTCAATTAGTCAGGGTAATTGATAGGAATAAAAACCTGCATACACACCGGCCCTCCGGGACCGTGATTGCCCACCCCTGGTCCAAAGTCTGAAACTCAAAAAACAGATTTGAAACTGAAAAAATAAGATCTGAACCTGAAAAGATAATAATGCAACTGAAAAAAAAAAATAAGACCTCAAATGTCAAAATATATATAGAAGTAAAAAGTGAAAATAAATAATTTATTCAAAAGAATTACCAAAGTGAATCAAAATCATATTTAACCTGAAAAAAATGTTTCATACACTTATTTTTATTTTTAATATATTGTTATATTTTTCAAAATTCAAGATCAACACATGAATTTTCAGTTTCAAATTTTATTTTCTAAAGTACAAAACTAATGTAACTCCATACATGGGCACTGGCCCTTCCAATCAAACTATTCAACTGGAGGTCTCTTGGGAAAATACTAAACAACTGTACTGGAACTGTGAGCACAGTGTGAGTGATGAAGGTCTTGTTGTTATGGATTTTGACAGATGGTACTCCTTAAGGACTCGCAGCTTTAAAAAATGTTCTGCCAGGCATTTTTAAAGGATCAAATGACACCATCTCCACTTTGCATCAGAATTTGCAACCTCTGTATTGCATGCCAAGTTCCATATTGATTTAACAATGGTAAATACTGTTGTAATTAGCTGCAGTTCCTTAATAAACCATATCATTTCCACTCCTACCTTCATTTATTTGTTGTGCAAGTATTGGTAAAATATCAGAAGCAAAATGGATATGACAGTGAAGTCTCTGAACTACAATATATTCACATACTATATATATACATATATATAGTACCACAATATAAATCTGAACCACAGAAGAGCCTCCTGTACAGAGTGAGGATGTTACTGAGTTCCTGGGGCTGAAAAGCTGTTTGCGTGTGCATTTAGACAGATTGTGGATATATGCTGCCGCTTGCTGCTCTCTTATTATGTTCATTTATGTTGCAGGGTGTGTCCAGGTCAAAGGTTACAGACCAAGCTACCATCTGCTAGTACAGACTAAAATGAACAGTTTCCTTGGACCGGAGCTGACTGACTGAACTTAGTTTATTCATATTTTTTTAATTAAAATGACAATTATTTCAATTTGCTACTAAAAATATGAGAGATACTTGTAATAGTGGGCTTTAAAGGACATATTACAAAAATTCAATTTCAATTAAAATTTTATTTGTATTGCGCTTTTCACAGACAGACTGTCAATAAGGCTCATTGCGCAGCAAAAAAAGGGCAGCAGAGCTCAGCCTAATCCCCACTATAGCACGTTAGGTAAGATTTGGGGGCTGAATCCCCAGAATGAATGATGATCATTACAGGTGCATTTGACAGGATATTTAGCCAACTTAGCAACATTTTCATCCAGTGTACGCAACTTGCTGTGTCAAGAAATGGTCTCTCTGTGGATGGGAACTGCATTACTGGTGTCATGTCGAGTGCACGTTTGTATTTTGGGTACAAAGTTTGGAGGCTGTTTTGGACACGGTCTGACCGAGTTTTCGCTCCTTCGCTAACTCACCGCTAGCCTGTGCTCCACAGCCCTCTGTGCTGCCAGCATCTCCTCCTGCCGCCTGCTGCGCTCAGCTTTGACCTCGTCCTCTGCCCAGGTGTGCAGAGCATCAACAGCGCAGGAGGTCAGGGCCACAGTGGAGAAAGAAATAGCAGAACTAAGCAAACAAATGCAGTCGGATATGAGAACAAATAATGCAAGACCTCCACAATTATGTGGTCTGCTTTGCACGACATTCCTTGTTTTCACTCCCTGCTAGAACATGCGGTCCTCACTAAAATTTTCAAATGGTCCTCAGTACAGACCCTTATTGTGCATTTGGTTGGTAAAACAGTGTTTACTCATACATCAATATAGTAAGAAAAACAAATTTACCGAATTACATCCCAATGTATGACTGGTTGCAGTCTCAGCAGGGCTCTTAACTGCACTTACCCTTCAAATGACCGGCTTGGAGTGACAAAACTTTATCAGTCATTCGAATCTCTCTCAGATTCTCCTCCTGATCCTGACAGAAAACCTCCAGAACTTTCTCTGCCTGAGAAGCAGTGAAAAAGTGAAAAAGATAGGGATCAGAAATTAACCCTTAAAGTGCTTAATTTTTTACTCACCCTACCCCTCCAAATGTCAATCATTCATTATTTAGTTGACAAATGACCTTCAGAGGTACCTGTGAACCCCTCTGAGGGTCATTGCCAACGAATTTGCCCTCTAAAAAATGGACAAAACTGTTAACCTTTTGAAGGCGGAACCTGAAATTTTTCGTCATACATTTCCTGCCTTGTGTGACTGCAGCAGTAATTGGCACTTTAAGGTTTAGGTAAAGCCAATGAACTGAGAGGACTGATTGTGTCTAGCGAGACGGTATGCAGGCATTTCCATTGATTAAAATTGACATAAACAAGGTTGAAAAAGAAAGGGTGGTGATGTGAAGTGATAGGAGTAATTTTTTTTTTTTATGGATTTATTTTAGTAATCCTTTATTTAACTTGAGGATCGAATCTCTTCTGAGCACAAGGGCTTGAGGGGAAGAGGGCTAATCGCACAGCCAATCAGGGGATGATTAGTTGGCAGGTTGAAAGAGCCAGGTTGGGAATGTAGCCATGACACCGGGGAACCCCCTACTCTTGTCAAAGAGTGTCATGGGATCATGGGTGTCAGGGTAGCACAGAATTATTTAAACTAGGGACTTAAACTAGGGAAACTACAGGCCAGTGAGTTTAACTTGCATTTTGTGCAAAATATTGGAATCTATCATGAAAGATCAGCTGGACTTATTTCTTGAACGTAACAGTATCTTGAGGGATAGCCAACATGGTTTTCGGAAGGGAAGGTCATGTCTGACAAACCCTCTGGAATTTTTTGATGAGGCCATCAGGACTTACGACCAGAGAAGGGCTTATGACATCATATACTTAGATTTTCAGAAAGCATTCGAGACAGAACCGCATAAGAGACTAATTTTTAAAATGAGCTCCATTGGAGTTACAGGAGGTATTCTGAGGTGGATTCAAAACTGGTAACAGGACAGAACACAAAGAGTGGTGGTCACTGGTATCTCATCTGAGCTAGGTATGGTGGGGAGTGGCTTCCCCCAGGGATCGTTGTTGGGGCCCCTGCTGTTCCTCATCTACATAAATGACCTTGATAGGAATATTGATAGCAGACTGGTTAAATTTGCAGATGATACTAAATTGGGGGGTTTAGAAAACAGTTTAGGGTCCATTAAAGTGATTCAGGATGATTTGGATAGAATCCAGAATTGGGCAGAAATGTGGCAAATGAAATTTAATGTAGCAAAACGTAAAGTTGTACATGTAGGTAATAAAAACATTAGACGCGATTACTTCATGGGAGGTTTAAAACTGGAATGTGCTGCACACGAGAAAGATCTGGGAGTGATTGTTGACCAAACCCTCACAGGCTCTAGCCATTGTGCCATAGCAGTTAAAAAAGCAAATCGGATGCTGGGATACATTGCCAAAAGTATTGAGTACAAATCTAAGAAGGTGATGCTTCTTTTGTACAACACGTTCGTTAGACCACATCTGGAGTATTGTGTACAGTTCTGGGGACCATACTTTAAGAAAGATATAGAGGCTGTAGAAAAAAGTTCAGAGAGGAGCCACTAAGCTAATTCTGGGTATAAAACATGAAAGCTATGAGAAGAGGCTGAAGATCCTTAATCTCTTTAGTTTAAGGAAAAGGAGACTCAGGGGTGATTTGATTGAGGTCTTTAAATATGTTCAAGAGATAAACAAAGTGAATTATGTAGGATTCCTTCGACCAAGTGTTGCGAGTAGAACTCGGGGTCACAAATGGAAGTTGACCAAAGGTAAATTTAGCACTGATATTCAGAAATATTTCTTCACCCAAAGAGTAATTTCAGTGTGGAATAGCTTGCCTGACCATATTGTTGAGGCAGAGACCTTTGGGGTTTTCAAGAGCAGGCTTGACTTAAAGCTTGATACCATTGAGTCATTGAGTATCTGAAGGGATATATTCACAATAGTATAAAGAAACAGGCGAGCGTAGTTAGGTTGAAAGACCTGTTCTTACCATTCATGTTATGTTATCTTTAATTACCACTGTGAGTCAAGACCTCAGCTTAACATCTCCTTCAGTACAGTATCCCCATCACTGAACTGGGGAATTGGGGATTGTTCCACCAAAGGAAAGACTGCAACCTACTGGCCCACCAACACCTCTTTCAGCAGCAACTTGGTTTTCCCAGATGGACGCCCATCCAAGTACTAACCAAGCCCACACCTGCTTAGCTTCAACCACACAGCAGGAGCAGATTGAGTAGAGGCATGGTTGCTGGCATTTAGGCGCAAATATAACCAGGATGCACCACCAGGTGCAGGAGCGGTACCACCTGACCCCTTGACTTTTCATCTGTGGCAAGCAGTACCTGCGCACCTTCCCCGAGAGACTCTCTGTAGGCTTGACTGATGGAGTCCAGCTGGAGTCTGTAATCTGCATATCCACCAGGCCTCATGTAGGAGCTGAGATTCAGTTTTCCTGACAGTCGCTGCAGCAGGGAGTGGCAGCGGGAAATCTCTGCATTCTCACTACATTTCCCATCATACATCTCCGTGATTCGCTCCTGTGCACATAGAGATCAGCTTGTCACCAATTCCTGAGGTTTTCCACTGCGCACTCATCTATACAAGCAAGCACAACAGCATTAGTCTTCATCCGTTTTGCCCTCAGATACCTCCCCCTATTTGTGTAAATATTACTGAGCCTCCAACACAGAGGACATGATAACTTATTACCCTGCATTGATCACTCCTCTATCTGTACACTATCCAATACAATCAGATAAGCTGACTCTATTTAAACCCATTAAAATACAAAGGCGGTTTAAAAATGCATGGTATTGTAATCTCTGTGCAAATGATGTAAATGGTAATTTAATTTTAGGTGCTTCTACTTGATCACTTTGTGTTACTTTCACACAAAAAAGAAAACCTTCTGATGTTTGGTGAATAATGGCAACAATCTGTTGCCATCATCTTAAGGCCTCCCTTCTTTTTGAGTTTGGCTCCCTGTTCAGAGCCACAGCACAACAGAGCTGACAGCGCCGCCGTTTCCTGCTCCGTATTTAATTATTTATGTTCAGAGAAACTGTACTACAGAACTGACAAAACTATCGTTTCCTGCTCAGAACTCAATCATTTCAGTTACTGTAGAAAAACCCTGTTCAGAATGACCGCACTACAGAGATGAAAAAAGATTTTTCCTGCTCAGTTCTTAAAAAGGAGCTGTGTCACGATTACTGCACATGCTCAGAAACTACATCCCAAGAAAGTGAATCTGCTCACCTCCAAGTCATAATCTGATTCCCTCCTTGCAAATCTGTCATCATTCTGCATTGTATTTATATATTTTAGTGAATTTGGCATTTTGCTTTTTACATCAAGGGGATTTCTACGGAAATTTGAGGATTCAAAGCACTATCGTGAGCTTTAACCAAGGGATACAAAAAAATGTTTACTGATTTCTATCTTCAATAATCATAGAGGAAGAAAAATAACTGCCAGATTTTGACCATAGACAGTAAGTGGACGGCGGGATGACGCTGTTCTCAACGGGAGAGTGATGAAGCTCTCAGTTGAGCACCACGCCTACTGCGCAGGCTCAAAGTCAGCTTGCTGATGTAAACCAACGTTCTGAGAATCTGAGTTACCGATTCTGGAAGATGCTACACTCCATCTACAGTGGATAACTCCCCCTACCCACTGCAAGCCTTCGTACTCTTTCATAATAATGGCCACTAGGTCACATGATCACAACCATCCAATCATCGCACTCATCCTGCTTTAAGCTGAGAATCTAACACATCGTTTGTCATTGGCTCCGGGCGACCCACGTGGTTCCTAATCTTATATCGCATTGACATACCACGCACAAGCATGAAAGCCCTTTGGCACAACGGTATACCCTTTTTTGGGAGTATTTTCTGCCATGATCATCGCGGATTGTTCACTGTTTACACGTGGTTTCCGCCATTCCGTCTGCTGCTGGCGACGCATATGTAAGCTTGGCGCTGATTGGTCCTCAGTCGTCGTCGACTTGCGGTTGCCACCCAGTGGCCATTACTATGAAAGAGTACGAAGGCTTGCAGTGGGTAGAGGGAGTTACCCACTGCAGATGGAGTGTAGAAGATGCAAGGTGGTAGGAATACACCCGGAAGTTGAAGCTCAATTGAACGCTCAGGAAGATAGCAGATGATCACCTAGTGGTAGCTTCTCCTTTCACCCCATGAATTTTGTCTGACTTTTTACATCAAATAACTTTACACTAAAAACATTATGAGCCTTCATGTCAGCGACAATATTTTCTTCAGAGAAAATGCATTTTGTAGCAGACGTCTTTACTTTGTATGTAGCGTTATGGTCTAATAATGAGCATTTTCAGCCGATGGCATCAGGCCAGGCTAAAAGTGACGTGAAATGCCGGCGACCCTTCTGTCGCATGGGAGGTAAATAACCGTACTGTTTTGACCTGAAGCCCATAGACGAATCATAGACAGTAGACGATTGAGCCACATCGCTAACAAAGTTAAGTAGGCTACCGATGAAGTAATAAGTCGCAAAACATAATAATATCGAATGGAATCAGACTATACTCACAGACGAATACGCTTGCTCGCTGGGAATTGACTTATGGCTAAGCCCCGCCCCCTCCTCTGACTCGGACAAACAATCAGCATTTTAGAACAGGCGCTAATGGCTGGTATCACTGTAGGAGATATTTGTCAGTATGCTATCAATGATTTTTGGCGATAGATATCATCAAGAAATCAGCAAATAGGGTTACACCATGCATTGGAGGGATACATTAATGAATTTAGTGTGGAGAAGGTCAATAAACATTTAAATTAGAAACTAAAATTTTCACGTCTCAGTGCAACCGCATCTCGTTTCTGTCACCCTCCCACACAAGATACAGGATCAGCATTGTTCATGCTGTGCAGAATAATACATTTAAGTATTATTATTGTTAGCTACCCAATTTATGAAATCTAACCTGACATGACTGAACGCCTAAGTAAACAAGGTGACTTGGTGAACAATGCAGCCAGAAGCTCATGTTAAGCCATCATCCGTCAGCACTGAAGTTAGCCAAAGACTTTACTAACGCTAGCTAACTTAGCGATATAGAAGATAACTTTACATTAATCTCCAGCGAAGTGACAAGATGTCGCCTTTAACATGACGTTGGAACAAATGTAGACATCCTTGTTGACCTTCGGTAGCTACGTTAAGCTGATAGAGGGGTTTTAGTTCCACAAAGCTTTCAGCTGCTTTCACACCGAATAGATTACATACAAAGTCAATGCGAAGCGTCTCTGCATTGACTTTGAATGTAATATGTTGTGCTAAATATTTGTTTCGCGTCCAGTGTGAAAGCAGCTTTTTCCAGAAGAAACACTTCTCTCAGTTATGATGTGGCTTTGGGAAGGGTATAAAATACACCCCATCGCCCAGCCTCTCGGGATACCTCGAATCAGAGTTAAATTTATCCCAAGCACAGCGTTTGTTAATTTTTTTCAACTTAGAAACATTTTAAAACCCCATAAAGGCGAACGATTTGCTGTTTCGGTACTGCATTTCAATGGACGCTCAAGTTCAGAATGTCCGATGATATGGGACAGAGAATACGCACTGTGATTGGCTCATCACATTTGAGGGCGAGCCATAGACATAGGTCAATTATGTGTAGGGTACATCTACCAGATGAGTTACCGCTTCCCAGGTTGTTCTCCATATAGATCCATGGTAGATCTACCCTACACATAATTCCCAGCGACCAAGCGATTGCGTCTGTAAGTATAGTCTGATTCCATTCTTTGCTATTATGTTTTGTGAATTATTACTTCATAGGTTCTCACTTTGTTAGCGATGTGGCTCAATTGTCTACTATCTATGATTCGTCTGTGGGCTTCTGGTCTAAACAGCACGGTTATTTACCTCCTGTGCTACAGAAAGTCGCTGGCATTTCATGTTACTTTTAGCCAAGCCTGATGCCATCGGCTAAAAACGCTTATTATTAGATCATAACGCTACATATGAAGTAAAGACATCTGCTACAAAATGTAGTTTCTCTGTAGAAAATATTGTCGCTGACATGAAGGCTCATAATGTTTTTAGTGTAAAGTAATTTGATGTTAAAAGTCAGACAAAATGGGTGCGCCCCGGTGGCTCATTGGTCTAAGTGTGCGCACTATAAAGGCTGTGTCCTTCTTGCAGCGACCCATGTTCAACTCCACCTCGGGTCATTTGCCGCATGTCTTCCCCATTCTTCTTCCCAACTTTCCTGTGTATTTCCACGAGATAACGGTCAAATAAAGGAAAAAATACCCCCCAAAAAATCTTTTAAAAAATAAGTCTGACGAAATGAATGGGGGCGGATGGAGAAGCTACCGCTAGGTGATCATCTGCTATCTTCCAGAGCGTTCAATTGAGCTTCAACTTCCGGGTGTATTCCTACCCCCTTGATTTTGACTTGCCGTTGAGGGGATTTATGCTGCATTCCATTTGTACTCAGAAGTCGGAATTTCCGAGTTTCGAGTGGGAAGTTTCGACTGGAACGCCCCCCGAGGTCGGATTTCCGACTCGAAAAGTCGGAGAGTCTTCACTATCCCCAAGTTAATATTTAAAGATGGCTGCTCCTGGTGTAAACAGTAATTCGAAGCTCCTGTAATGTTCCGTTTATTGCTTCTGACTCGTGTTTGTCACACTAAATCAGCCGTAAATATTGTTCGGTGTATATTTAAGGAAATCCACCGTATTTGAAGGTTGCAGAAGGACCCATATTTGTCCTGAAGTTGCTTATATTCGGACAAGGCAAACGCGAGAATAGCTTTCGTAGATGTGACCATCTTGTTTTACTACTCTTCTTCTCGGTTTATGGCCGTTTGCAACTTTATCTTGCTTTGTAACTGGAATGCTGATAACTCAGCTGCGATGTCATTCCCAGCTCCGACCTCCGACTTCCGGGGTAAATGGAAAACAGCATTACATCACGCGAAGTGGCGAGCATGCGCAGTAATCGTGACACACTTCTCTCAACCCTGTTAAAGCCATTGCACTACAAAACTGACAATCATTTTATAATTTTTTTATCTATCATTTTTTTCTTTTTGCTCAGTTATTAATAATTTCTGTTAGCTATGCCTTGCTCCCAGTGACCAATTTAGCATGCATGAATCTGATTATTATCCTCTCATTTCGATTTCTAGTTTCTGATTTAGGAGTATGTTGTTTGGGTATTAGAGTGAAAAGCTACAGGATGGTCGATCTCGAGGGTCAGACCAGAGGACAGTTTACAGCAGGGGTCCTCAAATCTGGACCTCAAATCCAAAGCCAGCCCAGGTTTTCTGTTATCCCAGGCAAGTAAATGAACAGTTAGTGCCTCTGATCGGCCAGACTGTGTTAACACCTGACTCCTAGGTAAAGGGAGGGTGGAAAAGCAGCAGTTGGACCTCGTAGGGTGTGAATTGAGGACCAGGGGTTTAGAGGATAGCAAAACTCAGGAGTTTATACTTTGATCTTATCAAATGACAGGACAGTGCTGGAACGTACTCGCAAACACACACACACACACACACACACATTATGTCAGTGAACAATTTTGATACCCAAACCCCGTACAGTGAGGTCTCTCTGATAACGCTCCGCCTCGTCCTTGAAGGAGTTGTTTTTGAAGGTCTGCAGCGCCTCCTGCAGGCATGCTTCGTGAATGGCTGAAAGCTCGCCCTCATCTTTCCCTCCCGTACGTGGATTGAGATCAGCCCGCTCTCCCAGCAGCCGCCTGTAGAGGGCGACAGACACCTCCAACGCTGCCAGGTTCTTCAAATCAGTCAGCTCCTGCACCACTTTCTCCAGACACGAAAAGCTCCCGCACCGAATGGCGTCCACGTATTTTTCCACCAGGTTTCCTAGCACTTCCGAGAAAGACCAAAGGGCTTGAGTTTTCATTTTTAAAAATTCCAATCTGCACCAACAACAAAGAGTATGATCTGCATCCTTAAGGTCAGTAATCCAGTTTACTAATCATCTGTGTGACACAACCATACCAGAATTTGACTCGCTGAGTCTCTGACCCAAATCCTTGTGGGCCATTTGTTTTCACTGCTTCTTGAGGCATAGTGCACTCAAAGGCAAAATGAAAAGGATTTGTTGGTTGCAATTTATAAACACAACATTCAAAGTTGGCCCCTCCTTCACGGCTTAGTGACATTGACGCGCTATGCCCCGCCCTTAGACCCTGCATACTGTGGAAGCATTCAGACAAATTTGACAGATAATCTTGTCAGTTGCAAGGAATGAGTCAAGACAGGATAAGATATAATTAATTGAAGTCTGTGCGTAAATTTATCTGTAAAATTTGACCCATCTTATTACTTAGGAACAGTGAGTAGCCACAGAGCAGCACCTGGGGACCAACTTCCATTTTAAAGCGAGAGCCTTAGTCAGGGACTCTGGTAGGAGTGTTACTAAAGAGTATGTCTTTCTAAAGCCAGAGTCTTGGCCAGGGAAATTGGTAGGAGTGTTCCTATAGAGCATGTCTTTCTAAAGCCAGAGCCTTGGTCAGGGACACTGGTGGGAGTGTTCCGATAGAGCATGTCTTTCTAAAGCCAGAGCCTTGGTCAGGGACACTGGCAGGAGTGTTCCTATAGAGCATGTCTTTCTAAAGCCAGAGCCTTCGTCAGGGACACTGGTGGAAGTGTTCCTATAGAGCATGTCTTTCTAAAGCCAGAGTCTTGGTCAGGGACACTGGAAGGAGTGTTTCTATAGAGCATGTCTTTCTACAGCCACAGTCTTGGTCAGGGACACTGGTGGAAGTGTTCCTATAGAGCATGTCTTTCTAAAGCCAGAGTCTTGGTCAGGGACACTGGAAGGAGTGTTTCTATAGAGCATGTCTTTCTACAGCCACAGCCTTGGTCAGGGACACTGGTAGGAGTGTTCCTATAGAGCATGTCTTTCTACAGCCAGAGCCTTGGTCAGGGACACTGGTAGGAGTGTTCCTATGGAGCATGTCTTTCTACAGCCAGAGTCTTGGTCGGGGACACTGGTAGGAGTGTTCCTTTAGAGCATGTCTTTCTAAAGCCAGAGCCTTGGTCAGGGACACTGGAAGGAGTGTTTCTACAGAGCATGTCTTTCTACAGCCAGAGCCTTGGTCAGGGACACTGGTAGGAGTGTTCCTATAGAGCATGTCTTTCTACAGCCAGAGCCTTGGTGAGGGACACTGGTAGGAGTGTTCCTATAGAGCATGTCTTTCTAAAGCCAGAGCCTTGGTCAGGGACACAGGTAGGAGTGTTCCTTTAGAGCATGTCTTTCTACAACCAGAGCCTTGGTGAGGGACACTGGTAGGAGTGTTCCTTTAGAGCATGTCTTTCTAAAGCCAGAGCCTTGGTCAGGGACACTGGAAGGAGTGTTTCTATAGAGCATGTCTTTCTACAGCCAGAGCCTTGGCCAGGGACACTGGTAGGAGTGTTCCTATAGAGCATGTCTTTCTACAGCCAGAGCCGTGGTCAGGGACACTGGTAGGAGTGTTCCTATAGAGCATGTCTTTCTACAGCCAGAGCCTTGGTCAGGGACACTGGAAGGAGTGTTTCTATTGAGCATGTCTTTCTACAGCCAGAGCCTTGGTCAGGGACACTGGTAGGAGTGTTCCTTTAGAGCATGTCTTTCTACAGCCAGAGCCTTAGTCAGGGACACTGGAAGGAGTGTTTCTAGAGAGCATGTCTTTCTACAGCCAGAGCCTTGGCCAGGGACACTGGTAGGAGTGTTCCTATAGAGCATGTCTTTCTACAGCCAGAGCCGTGGTCAGGGACACTGGTAGGAGTGTTCCTATAGAGCATGTCTTTCTAAAGCCAGAGCCTTGGTCAGGGACACAGGTGGGAGTGTTCCTATAGAGCATGTCTTTCTAAAGCCAGAGCCTTGGTCAGGGACACTGGAAGGAGTGTTTCTATAGAGCATGTCTTTCTACAGCCAGAGCCTTGGTCAGGGACACTGGTAGGAGTGTTCCTATAGGGCATGTCTTTCTACAGCCAGAGCCTTGGTCAGGGACACTGGTAGGAGTGTTCCTATAGAGCATGTCTTTCTACAGCCAGAGCCTTGGTCAGGGACACTGGTAGGAGTGTTCCTATAGAGCATGTCTTTCTACAGCCAGAGCCTTGGTGAGGGACACTGGAAGGAGTGTTTCTATGGAGCATATTTTTCTGTGTTGGGGAAACTCCACGGATAAAAGAGGAGAAGTACCACCAAAAATCAGCAGACACTTTGGCTCTCCAGGAAGCGAGTTTGAGAGCCCTGATTAAAGGAGAGGGTCGCCACAGCCTTTTAGTAAGGGAAAGCCATTGGAGATATATGGCATTGTAATTCTCATGACTTACATTCAGTCTTTCACTGCAGTCATTGCTTAGTCCCGAGTAAATTTACTTTTACCTCTTCCTGTGACCATAGCTCCACCGTAGATGGTTTTCTCCTTTGAATGCTCAAAAATGTAGCTGCAGAAGTCTGTTACTTGCTGGACCAAATTTGGGTCCAGATCGTCGTGGCAAAGCTGATCCAAGAGCTCCTGTTCATTCTGAGGAGCATGTTGGTCTAACAGGAAGCACTTCCGGGTCGAGAAGAATGTTTCGATACTGCCTCTCATGTTATCACAAACAGCCATTTGTGAAGAGTTCTCTACAGAAGTAAAAAAAAAACCACAGTGTATCTTTTTGAGAACCTCTGTGCCCTACTTTGCTGATAAAGTCCAACTGAAGTTAATTGGATAGAGGGAAATTCACACAAAGAAAAAATTATTATTTAGTATTCAATAATTCAATATTCAGTATATCAATAATGCTTCAAACATTTATTTTAAACTTTATTTGACACCCGGGGCTTGACGCACCATGACAACTTGTAGCCCTCCGGGAATGAGAGCAACGCAAATCTACCCAGGGGCGTATATTACAAAGCTGGCTTTGTGATTAAGCCTGACTTCAGCATGTAGTAAAACCAGGAACCTCTTCAAATCTGGAACATGGACTAAAGGATAATGAGCAGCTCCGGATTTTACTTTAGCTTACAGTCAGGCTTAGTCACAAAGCCAGCTTCGTAGTCTACCCCCCGATATGCAAAAAATGTTCGTAAACACATTAAATTTGCTTGCAAACAGCCTAAATTTTGGAAAATTGGACTATCAACATAGTCAGTCCCTTCCAAAGCCAATATTCTATGCCTGTGCACACTCTGGGACTGACTGACCAACCGCTTCAGGCACAAAATGGACTCAGACAGAAGGATGGGAAGATGGACAAATTTTTCCTCATTCCACAGAAGATTTATAGAGGAACATTTTTATCATTATTATTATTATTATTATTATTATTATACTTTAAATTACAAAATTATTCTTCCAAATATTGTAATTCTTTAAATGACACATTGTCATTTTAAGTTTTGAAGGAGGAACTCTGATTCAGTCGAAACATGACCTAAGTGGGTCAAGGCCGCCAACAAAACAAATATCTTTTTTCCCAGAACTATTTCCTTAAATCAGGTCTGTTCAATTTATGACTGCTATTAAAACATGTTTTTTACTTCTGAATAAGCAAAGCTTTAAAAGGATTGTTGTAATGAGACTTGAGTGTCACTCACGTAATCACTTTGCCGTTAGCTCGACCACGGATGGTAAGATTCACAAACAGCGTATTCAGGAGTTAACGATACTGTCAGTTTGATTCAATTCTGCTTCGAACTATATGCTGCACTATGTTGTGATGTCATCTAGTTTGCTACCCGTAGGGGTCAAATTTTGGGGGGGGAGTTTGGGGAGTCGCAGGTTACTCTGCACCCAGAGCACAAAATCGTCTCCCTCGGGTGGGATGTGATGTGTTGCGCCCGGCACCACTTACCATCCCAGAGTTGTTTTAGCGTCTCACCTTGGTTTTTAGTTTCCTTTTTACAGTATAATGTCAAAGGAATTTGTTTTGCGAAAGATTAGCCTTGGACCAATTCAATGGGAGAGTTTCTGCTTGGAATATTTGTCTGACCTCATTACCCACTTCAGTATTTGGACAGTGAATGTATTTGAATAAAGGGAATGTGAAAATAAAGCCAAGACTGTTAGCGGAGACTAATCATTTGTGGACATTAAACGTCTGTATCATGTAAAGCATGGAGAAATAGATGCCCTTTCAATTCAGCATTCACTTTCAGAAATGTCTAAATACTTACCTGCTTTAATCTAGTTTTCCAGATTTAAATTACTTTTACTTGATTTTTTATGTCCATATACCTGTCAGAAGGTTCAGAGATCTCTCCAGGTATTCATCGGCAGTGATGCTGCTTTCGTCAGAATGGAGGTCTGCAGTGAAGTCCCTCAGGGTCCAGATTAAAGAGGGGAGGAACTCGGAGGAATTTGAGGAACTCCTGCCATCAGCTTTCAGCTTGATGTGGCTGGTTAGCTCTGTCATGTAGCTGACGCACGGGGCTGAGGAAAACACTGCAAAAGCCACAGAGACCGCGCCAGGACAGCACTGTCTGGTTCTGAGGTCCTGGGATCTGCCACACCTTGTCTGCCTCACTTTGGCCCCCTCTTTTAGTCTGCCAGACTTTTTTTTGCCACACTTTGTCTGCCTCACTTTGGCCCCCTCTTTTAGTCTGCCAGACTTTTTTTTGCCACACTTTGTCTGCCTCACTTTGGCCCCCTCTTTTAGTCTGCCAGACTTTTTTGCCACACTTTGTCTGCCTCACTTTGTGCTGCTGAGCTGGGGGGTATTTCTTAAAGCAAGATGACTGCGTTGGCTTGATAAAAGCATTCAGTAAAACCTGGAACCTGATAAAACTGAAACATGGATTCAGGTAACAACAGGGCTTTATCTTAGTGACTCAGTTATTCTGCTTTGTGAAAAACAGACAATATGATGAATTCTTGCATTTCCCTGAGCATAGAGATTATTTATGTATCACCCTCTTGTTCAGCAAGTACCTCAATAATGGATCAAGCTGAGATTCTGATATTTTAAAATGATGATAACACTGACAATTCCAGTCTCTCAGGACCCCTTCAATTTGCCAGGATACCTTTACTGCGTGATTGGATGGTTTTACTGATTGCAAGAACTCCCTTACTAGCTGCTGAGATACCCTATCTGGTCGACAAAATGCCTTAATAAGTTGGTCGGATGCTCTGCTATTTGTTAAAATAGCCTTACTGGTTGGTTGGATGTATTTATTGGTTGCTTGGGTGCCCCTGCTGGTTGCTAGGATACTGCAGGCTCCTAAGTGCCTGATGGTCAATGGTCCTCATGCTGTTGCAGACCACTGTACTGCTCAGGAGGAGAGCCAAAGCAAAGATCCAGGTGTCATTCTGCAGATCTCCCTGATGCAGAACAAATAATGTACATCAGATTGCGCTAAATGACATACTGTTACTGTAATACTTATATTATGAATATATATGAAGAGTTTCATCGCAAAAACGAGACATGCGCCAAATTCAAAATTTTCTAGTAGTGATATTAGAAACATAGCCAAGGGACAGCTGCTCATGTCCAAGTATTCGTTTTGGTCAAAAGGTGATTTAACCCTTTATTTCATTATGCCAAAATTTGCATTTTTCCGCAAAGTGAGACATATCCATTTTACTTTTTTTGGCAAAATGAGACATATTCATGGATATATCTCATTTTGTAAAAAAAAAAAAAAAAAAATCTAACTATTTTAAGGCATGACCAGTACCAAATAATAAAAGTGATTTCCATTTTTTTGCAAAATATGTTTGGTAAGCCATGAGCAAGACTGAGAAATAAAAAAGAACTGGTTTTCCTGAAAACTTTTTGTCTGTAAGAAAAAAAGCCTTTTTCTCAGTTCATCTCGTTTTGCTATGAAAGTCTTCACATACCTAAAATTACCTATCATCTCCACCATACAAAGTCATTAGGCCTGATCTTCTGTACATCTCCCTGATATAAAACAAACCTTCATCATGACAAAAGAGACAGACATCATTTTATACTTAAAGCATTTCATTCCAAAACAAGACAAACACCAACTTAAACATTTTAAACTCCAGCCATTGATTGGTTGGTAATTATTATATCTTATTCATTCCGTATTTTGTTTTTGCCCAAAGAAGATATCTGCCACTGACTTACACGCTGCATTATGCACTTCATGTTTAGTCTCCAAATCTTGGCATTTCACAGGATACAATAGGACTGTTTTCATTATCGACCCTATGCTCCGTATACAAAGAACATGGCAAAAACATTGCAGCCAAAGTAATTATAAAAACAGATAAATATGGTTTTGTGAGACAACATTATAAAATGAATATTTCACTTTTAGACAAAAAAAAACATTATTTCAGTTTAAAATAGCTAATTTATTCTGGATTTGAATGGAGCTAAATATCTTTAGAAAGTTATTCCATAAAGTTTGAAACACAACACAGTGAATTTCTTTTCCCCTCTTCTTCGAAACATGCAAAGTGATTTCTATTGAAGCAATGATGACCCCAATTCCAAAATGTTGGGATGCTGTGTGAATTGTAAGTAAAACAGAATGCAATGATTTGCTAAACTCATAAACCCACATTTTGTTTACAATAGGACATAAACAACAAATCAGATGTGGAAAGTGAGATATTTTACCATTACATGAAGAATATTAGCTCATTCTGAATTTGATGGCAACAACACATTTCAAATAGTTGGGAGAGGGGCAACAAAAGGCTGAAAAAGTACAAAAGGGTGCGAATAAAAAAACAGCTGGAGGAGCATTTTGCAACTAATTAGATTAAAATCCTACATTTGACAAGACTGGGACAAAATCCCTCCCTAAAAACTCCAGCAATTGTTCTCCTTACTTCACAGACATGACAGACTGTTGTTAAAAGACGAAGGGACACTAAACAATGGTACACATGGTCCTATCCCAACTTTTTTGAAATGTGTTGCAGCCATTAAGTTCAAAATGAGGTAATATTATTCATGAAATGTCTAAATGTCTCACTTTCCACGTATGTTGCCTATGTTCTATTGTGAATAAATATGAGATTTGCAAATGATTGCATACTATTTTTATTTACAATTTACGGAGCATCCCAACTTTTTTGGAGTAGGGTTGTACAATATGAATACATATATGTCAAAATTAATTTAAAAATTGGTAATGATTGCATACCTTGCTGTAAAACGGTCCCAACCCACAAATTCATGAAAATTTAGATAGTAGTTGTCAAATGTCCTAGTAGATAGTAGCAGATAATAGACAGTAGTCAACTGTCCTCGCACTGCAAAAAGTGATTTTCAAGAAAGGGAAATTTACTTATTTTAAGACTTTAAACACACATTTCTATCACCATTTTCTTAGTAAGACAAGAAATTTTTCTTGTCAAGTGAAATTTACTTACCCCATTGGCAAGGTAGTCAAAATGACTCAAATCAAGGAAAAATTTCTTGTCTTACTAAGAAAATGGGGATATAAATAAGTGTTTTAAGTCTTAAAATAAGTACATTTCCCTTTCTTGAAAATCACTTTTTACAGTGCACCTGCAGTCCCTGACAGCCGACCAATCTGCTTGTATGAGTGTTGAGAGCATTAGTATGATGTTGATGAAGACCCCCTCAATCAGATTCCTGCCTGAGACTCCTGCACTACAGTCACACTCAGCCTGGTTCCATTAAACTCAGGAATCCCCCCATTTTACTTCAGTTCAGTGATTCTGAGAAGCTGAGAAAACTTCCTGGAAAGGTGATAGTATTTCAGTGATGACCATTAATTTCCCATGAAGGAGACTGTGTAACATTATTAAAAGCGTATGAAGATAGTCGTGCTTGAAAGTTACTAAGTCTTTAATTCTGTTCAATTAGATTTAATTTCAAATCAAATTCATGTGTCGGTAGTCTTTTCTAGATGGTATGCTCTTTTCATTTCAGCATTGTTACATCTTGTTTAACTTCTGAAGCTGCGGAGACTTAAGCGGACCACAGTTTCATCACTTGGTATCTTTTATCTTAGGCCGAATGTTTGAATACATGGAGCAGTTTATTTTCTCTTGCAGACAACAGCTATGCATGTCAGTTCAGTATGTGTAAAATTATTTATTGGCATTACATTTTGTTAGGCAAGGTATTATTTCTTTAAAACCTCATAGCATGGGGATAGGTTTCTTGAGCATTTTTGCTTTACAATATATTATGTGCCATAAGCCATAATGAACCAACCATTTCAAAGTAGTTTGAACATTTACTTTTTTTTTTCAAAACAATACATATTATTGAGTCGTATCAAAGTGTGGTTTGTAATTTTTACACAACTGCATTCAATCTTGTTTTCTCAGATCTTAAATTTAGAAACTTAAAATGGCCAATATCTCAAAATGTCTTTCATGTGGACTGGTTCAGTCTGGCTGCAAGGTATCTAATTGTCCAACCTGTAAAATGACAGCAAAGATTGCTGTTTATGAATATTCTATAAATTGGTGGCAAATGTTTTTCACGTCCCTCAAACCCACCGTGTCCAGCAGCACCAGAGTTTGGTCAGGTCTGCGGGGGTGGGGCACACACCACATCCAGATCCCCTTCGTCTCAGACTGGATGGTGGAACCCAAGGAGAACCCTGCAGAGAGAACCCAGAGATGTTTACTGAGAGTGCAGAGCTCGGCCAAGGATTTACCAAGACAGAAACCTGAAAGTGAACTAAAATGAATGAAATATTGTGAGAGAAGAGTAAAATATCCACTACCAGCCTACAGATGGAGATATGGGCATACCTGTGTTCTTCCAAGCCAGCCTGTTCATCAGGTAAGGTTTGCCCGTTCGGTACAAGCCTACGATGGACACCACCACTACAGGCTGCCTGATGGAGCTCAGAATGTCCAGGGCTTCCTGGTTCACCTGCAGCTCACCTGCACTGGTGTTCTCAATCAGACACACGGGCTCCTCCATCTTATCTCAGTTTCCTGTATCCAGACACACCCCAGAAAAATATGTCAATATAGTGTATTAATCATATCGCTGATAAAACTTCATTTGGGAACAGAGGTATTGTAAAAGGAGGCTGTCAAATTACTCAAACAGAAAAACCTATGTCCATGAACCAGCACCAGAATTGGTCATGTTTGAAAAAGAACAAACAAAAGCTATGCCTTTCTTTACTGTTCACTGAAGCATTTCCTGTTCGAGGCTGTGCACTCACTTGGTTTGATTTGAGAGAAGCCTTGTAGAACTTCCTGCCTCAAAACACTTCTGAAAGCAGCTTAAAGGTCAGCATATTATTGGTAAAAAATGGAACATTGCCCTGATAAAAAGTGCAGAGTAAAGGGTTTCAGGTCTCAGCAGTTGTAAACAGCAGGTGTCTTCAAACACACAATATCCAAGGAAACTTAAATTGAATTCAGTAATAACTGCGAAATTTACCTTTCATCTGTATTTGGTCCCTTTTCATTCAGCAGTAGTTGTTTAAGCTTTAGATATTTAGCACCTCTAAAAGGTACAGGCTTCACTGCTGCAATTGTGAGCAATGACTGGGAGTTATAAAAGATATTTTACTTTCAGTTTTACTTACGCTCCTTCACTTTCAAATTTCCTTAAAGGGAAAGCGTCTATTTCTTTTTTTCTTGAAGCACTAAATGCTGCTATTGTTGGTCAGTGATGTAAGACATCAAAATCAGAGCTATAAAAAAAAAAAAGAACACCTATCAAGTTGCCACATGATAAGTTTTCAACAGCATAAGAATGAATTTTTTTAAAAATATTTCTGCGCTCTGAGGGTTCAATAAGTATCTAAGTTCTGCTTGTAATACTACGCAAATTGATACTCTTTTGGAACAACTTTTTAAGATGAACATAAATGGTGTCCTTATCTATTGGATCAGAGGCTTTTTAACTGACCGGCGTCAGAGACTTCTGATGAATTGGGTGAATTCAGATGACACTGTTCTGAACACTGGGGCAGCCCAAATCTGTGCGCTGTCACCACTTCTGTTTTCCATTTGCCCTAATGAAATGTCCGTTCACAGTAATAATGTCAAGCTTTTTATGTATGCCGATGATTTGGCTCTGGGTGGTCTTCTTCGGGAAGACAACTCTGTGGGTGAGGAGGCTTACTTCAGCCAGGTCACTGTACAGCAGGACTGGTGTCAGGAGGCTTACTTTAGTCAGGTCACTGTACTGCAGGACTGGTGTCAGGAGGCTTACTTTAGCCAGGTCACTGTACTGCAGGACTGGTGTCAGGAGGCTTACTTTAGCCAGGTCACAGTACTGCAGGACTGGTGTCAGGAGGCTTACTTCAGCCAGGTCACTGTACTGCAGGACTGGTGTCAGGAGGCTTACTTTATCCAGGTCACTGTACTGCAGGACTGGTGTCAGGAGGCTTACTTTAGCCAGGTCACAGTATTGCAGGACTGGTGTCAGGAGGCTTACTTTATCCAGGTCACTGAACTGCAGGACTGGTGTCAGGAGGCTTACTTCAGCCAGGTCACTGTACTGCAGGACTGGTGTCAGGAGGCTTACTTCAGCCAGGTCACTGTACTGCAGGACTGGTGTCAGGAGGCTTACTTTATCCAGGTCACTGTACTGCAGGACTGGTGTCAGGAGGCCTACTTTATCCAGGTCACTGTACTGCAGGACTGGTGTCAGGAGGCTTACTTTAGCCAGGTCACTGTACTGCAGGACTGGTGTCAGGAGGCTTTCTTTATCCAGGTCACTGTACTGCAGGACTGGTGTCAGGAGGATTACTTTAGCCAGGTCACTGTACTGCAGGACTGGTGTCAGGAGGCTTACTTCAGCCAGGTCACTGTACTGTAGGACTGGTGTCAGGAGGCTTTCTTTATCCAGGTCACTGTACTGCAGGACTGGTGTCAGGAGGCTTTCTTTATCCAGGTCACTGTACTGCAGGACTGGTGTCAGGAGGCTTACTTTATCCAGGTCACTGAACTGCAGGACTGGTGTCAGGAGGCTTACTTCAGCCAGGTCACTGTACTGCAGGACTGGTGTCAGGAGGCTTACTTCAGCCAGGTCACTGTACTGCAGGACTGGTGTCAGGAGGCTTACTTTATCCAGGTCACTGTACTGCAGGACTGGTGTCAGGAGACTTACTTTATCCAGGTCACTGTACTGCAGGACTGGTGTCAGGAGGCTTACTTTAGCCAGGTCACAGTATTGCAAGACTGGTGTCAGGAGGCTTACTTTATCCAGGTCACTGAACTGCAGGACTGGTGTCAGGAGGCTTACTTCAGCCAGGTCACTGTACTGCAGGACTGGTGTCAGGACGCTTACTTTAGCCAGGTCACTGTACTGCAGGACTGGTCTCAGGAGGCCTACTTTATCCAGGTCACTGTACTGCAGGACTGGTGTCAGGAGGCTTACTTGAGCCAGGTCACTGTACTGCAGGACTGGTGTCAGGAGGCTTACTTTATCCAGGTCACTGTACTGCAGGACTGGTGTCAGGAGGCTTACTTCAGCCAGGTCACTGTACTGCAGGACTGGTGTCAGGAGGCTTACTTTATCCAGGTCACTGTACTGCAGGACTGGTGTCAGGAGGCTTACTTTATCCAGGTCACTGAACTGCAGGACTGGTGTCAGGAGGCTTACTTCAGCCAGGTCACTGTACTGCAGGACTGGTGTCAGGACGCTTACTTTAGCCAGGTCACTGTACTGCAGGACTGGTCTCAGGAGGCCTACTTTATCCAGGTCACTGTACTGCAGGACTGGTGTCAGGAGGCTTACTTTAGCCAGGTCACTGTACTGTAGGACTGGTGTCAGGAGGCTTTCTTTATCCAGGTCACTGAACTGCAGAACTGGTGTCAGGAGGCTTACTTCAGCCAGGTCACTGTACTGCAGGACTGGTGTCAGGAGGCTTACTTTATCCAGGTCACTGTACTGCAGGACTGGTGTCAGGAGGCCTACTTTATCCAGGTCACTGTACTGCAGGACTGGTGTCAGGAGGCTTACTTTAGCCAGGTCACTGTACTGCAGGACTGGTGTCAGGAGGCTTTCTTTATCCAGGTCACTGTACTGCAGGACTGGTGTCAGGAGGATTACTTTAGCCAGGTCACTGTACTGCAGGACTGGTGTCAGGAGGCTTACTTCAGCCAGGTCACTGTACTGTAGGACTGGTGTCAGGAGGCTTTCTTTATCCAGGTCACTGTACTGCAGGACTGGTGTCAGGAGGCTTTCTTTATCCAGGTCACTGTACTGCAGGACTGGTGTCAGGTGGCTTACTTTATCCAGGTCACTGTACTGCAGGACTGGTGTCAGGAGGCTTACTTTAGCAAGGTCACAGTATTGCAGGACTGGTGTCAGGAGGCTTACTTTATCCAGGTCACTGAACTGCAGGACTGGTGTCAGGAGGCTTACTTCAGCCAGGTCACTGTACTGCAGGACTGGTGTCAGGAGGCTTACTTCAGCCAGGTCACTGTACTGCAGGACTGGTGTCAGGAGGCTTACTTTATCCAGGTCACTGTACTGCAGGACTGGTGTCAGGAGACTTACTTTATCCAGGTCACTGTACTGCAGGACTGGTGTCAGGAGGCTTACTTTAGCCAGGTCACAGTATTGCAAGACTGGTGTCAGGAGGCTTACTTTATCCAGGTCACTGAACTGCAGGACTGGTGTCAGGAGGCTTACTTCAGCCAGGTTACTGTACTGCAGGACTGGTGTCAGGACGCTTATTTAGCCAGGTCACTGTACTGCAGGACTGGTCTCAGGAGGCCTACTTTATCCAGGTCACTGTACTGCAGGACTGGTGTCAGGAGGCTTACTTGAGCCAGGTCACTGTACTGCAGGACTGGTGTCAGGAGGCTTACTTCATCCAGGTCACTGTACTGCAGGACTGGTGTCAGGAGGCTTACTTCAGCCAGGTCACTGTACTGCAGGACTGGTGTCAGGAGGCTTACTTTATCCAGGTCACTGTACTGCAGGACTGGTGTCAGGAGGCTTACTTTATCCAGGTCACTGAACTGCAGGACTGGTGTCAGGAGGCTTACTTCAGCCAGGTCACTGTACTGCAGGACTGGTGTCAGGACGCTTACTTTAGCCAGGTCACTGTACTGCAGGACTGGTCTCAGGAGGCCTACTTTATCCAGGTCACTGTACTGCAGGACTGGTGTCAGGAGGCTTACTTTAGCCAGGTCACTGTACTGTAGGACTGGTGTCAGGAGGCTTTCTTTATCCAGGTCACTGTACTGCAGGACTGGTGTCAGGAGGCTTACTTTAGCCAGGTCACTGTACTGTAGGACTGGTGTCAAGAGGCTTTCTTTATCCAGGTCACTGTACTGCAGGACTGGTGTCAGGAGGCTTACTTCAGCCAGGTCACTGTACTGCAGGACTGGTGTCAGGAGGCTTACTTTAGCCAGGTCACTGTACTGTAGGACTGGTGTCAGGAGGCTTTCTTTAGCCAGGCCACTGTACTGCAGGACTGGTGTCAGGAGGCTTACTTTAGCCAGGTCACTGTACTGCAGGACTGGCGTCAGGAGGCTTACTTTAGCCAGGTCACTGTACTGCAGGACTGGTGTCAGGAGGCTTACTTTAGCCAGGTCACTGTACTGCAGGACTGGTGTTAGGAGGCTTACTTTAGCCAGGTCACCGTACTGCAGGACTGGTGTCAGGAGGCTTACTTTAGCCAGGTCACTGTACTGCAGGACTGGTGTTAGGAGGCTTACTTTAGCCAGGTCACTGTACTGCAGGACTGGTGTCAGGAGGCTTACTTTAGCCAGGTCACTGTACTGTAGGACTGGTGTCAGGAGGCTTTCTTTATCCAGGTCACTGTACTGCAGGACTGGTGTCAGGAGGCTTACTTTAGCCAGGTCACTGTACTGCAGGACTGGTGTCAGGAGGCTTACTTTATCCAGGTCACTGTACTGCAGGACTGGTGTCAGGAGGCTTACTTTAGCCAGGTCACTGTACTGCAGGACTGGTGTCAAGAGGCTTACTTTAGCCAGGTCACTGTACTGTAGGACTGGTGCCAGGAGGCTTTCTTTATCCAGGTCACTGTACTGCAGGACTGGTGTCAGGAGACTTACTTTAGCCAGGTCACTGTACTGCAGGACTGGTGTCAGGAGGCTTACTTTAGCCAGGTCACTGTACTGCAGGACTGGTGTCAGGAGGCCTACTTTAGCCAGGTCACTGTACTGCAGGACTGGTGTCAGGAAGCTTACTTTAGCCAGGTCACTGTACTGCAGGACTGGTGTCAGGAGGCTTACTTTAGCCAGGTCACTGTACTGCAGGACTGGTGTCAGGAGGCTTACTTTAGCCAGGTCACTGTACTGCAGGACTGGTGTCAGGAGGCTTACTTTAGCCAGGTCACTGTACTGCAGGACTGGTGTCAGGAGGCTTACTTTAGCCAGGTCACTGTACTGCAGGACTGGTGTCAGGAGGCTTACTTTAGCCAGGTCACTGTACTGCAGGACTGGTGTCAGGAGGCTTACTTTAGCCAGGTCACTGTACTGCAGGACTGGTGTCAGGAGGCTTACTTTAGCCAGGTCACTGTACTGCAGGACTGGTGTCAGGCCAGCTACCTGCAAATGCATGTAGCCCAAACAAAAAAGCATGTTACTAACGAAACCAATAGATAGTGGCATCATCATCTGCATGCGACAACAAAGGTCCGCAAATTTCCGTGGCAGGATGTGTGGTCTCAAGAAAATACGGAAAAATACGTGGCACTGCATTGTGGGTTGTGCATGACCCACTCTGTCAAGGATGTGTTTAAGCCCCAGGGTGCCGAGAGTTAAAATACTTGAGACGGAGGAGGTTGTGACCATGTCCCTCTTTAAGGACAGAGGCCTCTGTAGGATTGTGTGTCTTCATCACAGCAATTTCAAACAGTTTCCGCCACATTCAGTTGCGGCACTCACTCACTTATTGTCCCTCCACAGCCACCATACCTACACCGATCCTACATAATGAATGAGCAGATTAAAAATGCCATAAAAATGTAAGCAACAAGAGTTGCACATTGTAAGTCTTAGAATTCAGCTTTCTCAGTTTCTCTGAACAAACAAGCATGAACGCATTTTCAGCAATACTTTTAATGATATTATTTTTTCCATAACAGCACAAAATTAAATCAGCACATATACACATCCTTTGTTAACACTTTATGCCAGCAATTATGCCTTACATAAATATAGGGAATAATATATGAAAACTGCATAGACCACTTCTTGTAAAAACCAAACCAACAATTCCATATCTACGGTAGATATAAAATGACTCTTCTATATCTATAGTAAATACAGTCTTGCAACATGAACATCACAGGCTTGTGATTGAGGTCATCGGGTGTCGATCCCACGCATAAATCCAGAAAAGCTAAACAAGCAAAGAAAAAAAACACCGAACAGAATAGCATGTATCGCTGTCGTGTACAATTCTTGCCCACCTTTTAGTCCCAAGCATTTGTGATTCCACTGCAATATACTTAATTCTCAACTTAATTCTCAACTATGTCCAATCAGATTCATGTTTTTACTTTTATGAAGACTCCAGCAAGCCCTGTTGAAGCTTGCTGAAGTTCCCAGCAAACCTTAAAATCTGCATTTATTCACAGATAAATCATGCCAATACTGTAATGTCCAGGAAAAGCTGGATGGAAACATTTTATGCAGGAAGGAAATGCGCACTTGACAGGCACAGGCCTAATTACTAAGTGTCTCAAAGTCCATTTTTTTTTTTGGCACGTGACTCTTGCACTCAGGAAATGACACAAGATCCCCCTTTTTTTTTCTTGCTCGGAGCAGATATTTGCCCACGCAGTTGCTGGATCTCTCTGTTCAACTGCTCTGCCTTCCTCTCGTACCCCTGCTCCAAAAGGGCTCGCTCCTCCTGCAGAGGTAAACATGGGTGATGTTGAAAAAATGTATTTAGGCTTCCACCCAATACATCCTGCATGCTTGTGGGTTTGTTATAACAGTACAGAAGCTCTAGTAAAGTATATTGGAGAAAATATTTTCCAATATTGGGATGCATTTCAGGCAAAGTAGTTGAAATTTGATGCCCATCACTAGAGCTATCACGGGCTCTTTCCTTTCGACTGTTTTTCCCTCTTGGCCTCCAACAAAGCAAAAAGCCGAAGTATCATTTTGTCATTTGCCCCTACTTCTTTTGAAATTCCCCTGGATTTTAGCAAATTATGGGGACAAATATTTCCCCCTTCTGAAAATGTAATTTCCTTCCCAGGAGAAAGCTCTGTGTAGCAGTGTTATGTTAATACCCTACCCTCAGTCTCTGGTCCAAGACTCTCTGGTGTTCCTCTCGTAGTGCTTCTTGGTCCCTTTCCATTTTCTCCAGCAGCTGTCTTTCATTCTCCTCGCGGGCCCTTTCAATATCATTGACTCTCCTCTCCAGCGCCCTCTGCTGTTCTTTGGCTGCCTCAGCTCTCTGCCGCTCCCTCTCTGCCTGAGCACTCTGTTCTGTGAGGAGAGAATTGTGTGCAGAGGTGTAAAGAGCCCAGATCCTGAAAGTAAATCCTTCCTTAGTAAATAGTTTTGCCAAGCTAAAAGTTATAATTTGCAAAAAAATCCTGGCAGGAATTTTACTTTCAGACCATTGAATTTTACACCCACAGCAGCGCATTAATGACATGCCCATCTAAAAATCCAGTATTTTACAAAAATAATAAAGGCAACAAGGAATATTAATGGCAATCATTAATTGATAATTGCCGTTAAGAATTTAACCGATTGAAAATGTGTTCACCGCCAATGTATGTTTTGTGTTGTCTACCATTTCTCCAGAGGTCACATACACAACATGCCAAGAGTTTGGGGCCACCCTCAGATTTTTCATGGTGCAATGTGCAATGTGACCCTTTGGTTTTGGGGAATGCATCCCCCCCCCCAAAAAAAGGACGTGAACAATTTTAACACAAAGGTATTGGAACTCAATTATAAAAAATAATTGGTCAGTGAACAATCAGTCAAGACAGCTTTAAAATGTGGGCTGAGGCCTGAGATTCACCCAAAACCTATTGGCTTCTGATATTTTATATATCCCATATTTTGTGTCATCTCATGTGCAAAAAATAAGGAAAGAACAGTTGATGTGTGATTTTTTTTAAAATCTGAGGGTGGCCCCAAAGTTTTGGCCTGTAGTGTATGTAAGCCTTTATACTTCAAGAGAGCATGCTTCTACTTGGGTTTTGTTTGGTCCTTGTTATTAGGTGCTGTCACATTGGTAAACAATTGCTGAGTCACGCAGATAGACTGTACAAAAAGATGGATGCAGTGCCCAGGGATAAAAACTGAGGCCAATGCTGAAAACTCTAAAAATGGCATTCTATTTAATGGCCAACAGATTGCGACGTCTGAGGTTGCAGAAAGAAGTTCAGTCCATCAGATGTCTATGAGAAAATGACCATACTTTCTCACCTGATTTATTATTTCAATAGCGATCTTACGCATTATTTTATCGTATCTATTGCAAGTTTCAAGTCTCCTTCAATATATCATGATGTTCATTTTTGTAAATTATGGTCCCAAATAGACAAGAATGAAGGATAAAGTCAGAATATGCTTTAGGGGCGTGGCTATCCTCTGGTCCTTGTCAGATACAGTCAGATCCACCCATAGATCCACCCTTCACTCCTCCCTGGACCTTCTATTCACTCTCTCGTCCAATAGGAATCACATTTGGTTTCAAAATGACAAAATGGCGCAGTTCAAATCTCCAAAATTGAAGCTTCCTAAATTTTATGCTGAAACCAATGGGTGACGTCATGGTTGCTTCGTTCATCTTTTTATACAGTCTATGGTCGCGCAAATAGAAAGCCGAAGAGTAATGTCACATTTCTATGGTAGCAGTTTCTCTAGATCTGAACAAACATTCCAAATGCTGCTGGCAGGGTAGCGTGTCTGCAATTTCTCTGTCGTTTTAATGTTATAAATGGATCAGAGTTTTGCAGAGTGTAACGATCAATTTGAAAACCAAACTTGAAGTTTCTATTGCTTTCCTTAAGATCCAGTTCAACAAAGAAGATTTGGACATCCCTGACAAGGTACCTTGCCATTCATTTTGCGTGAAACGCTACAAGACATGCTGATGATGGTCAAACATTATGCTTCAATGTTAGATTGCAAGGATGAAAATACATACAATTAATTTGAATAAATATCTCATCTGTTTTGGTAATTCTGTGTTTCGTGGTAGCCTTTTGTTCATGTAAACGCCACATAATTTTAAAATGGCGGTAGATAGTACAAAGTATGTGTTTAAAGTGGAAAACCCCTTAAACGTTGATCGAGCATTGAACACGGCATATAAAAAGTCAGTTTGCTAGCTGACGTTTGTTTGAAGTGGTATTGCGTTGGCCTCCAGTAGGTCTATAGCAAAAATGATGATTGTTTAGATCCAGGAAAATCGCTACTATGGGAACAAGGTGTCGTCACTTCAACACTCAATTCCATGTCAGAGTTCAGCATAACTTATGAAGAACGATTTTTTTACGCTCCCACTGTGTGCATATGTAACCACATCCTCACTTTAGAAATGGCGGTAATTGCGCCCCATGTGACGCAGTTTTCTTTGGCGGCACCGTCTGTTAAATGAAGACAGGCGGACGGGAGCAGCTGTGAGTGCCTCATTGTTTTACCTCTCTGTATGTTTCAATTGTTTGCGCTTCATGAATTAACGTTTTACGAAACTAATGTGCTGCTAGGTTTGTTCAATTAAATTGGCCAAAAACCTAAACTGAGAAAAAGACGAGTGTTTTGTATCTCATTAAAAATTAATGATCAATCAATTATTGATTAATAACATGTTCAACTATTGGTAACGGAAAATACACAAAATCTGCACCCTAAATGCAACACATTCATGTCCATCCCGCACTTCATTACCCTGAATCAGTTTTATGTTCACTGCCAACACAAGAGCTATGATTCACACATTACTAATCTGGCCTCGCTCTTAAACTGCTTTTTTCAGAAACCACCTGGTACTATCATGACCTTCAGTCACTTCTCTTGTGCGCTGCTTATTTATTTATTTTCCTTTGGTGTTAACAAAAACTCTGGGTCCAAATGGACCCGGTGTATAACTCAGGAGCAACCAACCCAAAAAATATGGATTATCATCCAGTTTTGTTTTGTACTTCATTACAAACTTATTAGCTCATCATAACCACAGTCCCCATTAGGGAGGGGATTAGGCCCCTTGAATCTTGTGCTCAACAGGCGGCGGCGGGACTACAGAGTTCCGAGGGCATGTTAAAGATGGAGTATAGTAAGGGTTTTGGCCTTACAGCCCCTCCCCTGTGACTTTCTCTCTCCACCTCAATGAGCTGCACCTGCTGCTCGTTGGGGTGGAGGAGATTGGTGAGGGTATTTCGGGCAGGCAGTTGCCAGTCCTCAACGGCACTGCATTTTGGTCCTACGAGTAGTTTATGGTATTTTAACCCTGATATTTTGTGGCTGCTCCCTGTTTTATTTTATTAAATCTCCTGTTTTAATCAGCCTGGCACCTGGGTCCTGTACGCCTTATTTTGGTTTTACCTCCCGCCAGACTGCAGTTTGTCTGGAGGAGTTAACCCATGACAGAGTATAGTGCAGAGCAGAGGACTTAAGGCCCCCGTGTCCAGTGAAGTATGAATTGACATACCGCCGTGGTACCATCTAGTCGGCGTGTTGTCACATGTAAGTGTGTGGGCATCACGTGGTACGTGGGCGACAGCCCACACCAAAGCAGAGGGACGCAAAGTACGACCTCTGTGAACAGGCGAGGCTGGTGAAAACGGTCAAAGTTTCAATACCCATAGCGAAGTGGGGTAGGGATCAGACCGTCGGTTCCCACCTGGGTGGCTGGTAACCACTACGGGATCTGGGGATCGCTATCGACTGGGTCACCGGCCGGTCGGGTCACAGAGGGCAGTAACACCACGAGGTGGCCTCCACGAGCTCGGCTCAATGTACAGTCAGGCCACCACAAGCCAAAAGCGAATGCGTCAGTAGGCGAGTGGTGCTTCTGTGATCGGTGGGCTCCGAAAAGGAGACACCGGGAAGCAGAAGGCAGAGTTCTGAACCTGGGGGAGCCTGGGCAAAGATCTGTGTGGACAGGGATCTAGCCTGGAACTGCGCCCTAGGAGAGGGAGGTTCGAAGGATCTAAGTGAAGATGATATATGTATCTCTATACGTCTGGGTTGGCGTGGGAATGTTGTATTACGGTGTATACTGTACTGAACTGTAGCCCTATGTCCCTATGTGTGTGTGTGTGTGTGCGCGCGCGCGTGTGTCTCCGTGTGTGAGTGAAATGTCTAATCAAACATGAAACCTTGATTGAGCCACATGTGGTCCAAAGAGCATTTCTATGAAGCAAACTGATGTCTATAGCCCTTTTTCCATACCGGGTCCGTTTGGACCCTAACACCACCGATGCAGCTTTTTTCCTAGGAGAAATTCAGAATTGGCTAAAATGGCAAACATCAGTATCTTTGTGTTTAAATAGCTGCCATGAGCACATACTCTAAAAAAAAAAAACTAGATGGCATTAATCCCATTTTAAATTCTTCAAGCGGGTCCGTTCGGACCCTAACACCACAGAAGGGTGTCTTATAATGCTTCAATCATGGAGCCTCACATTGCTCTGGCGGGACCTGAAAGTTAAGCCCTCCGGCCGCATCAGCAGAGTGTTAAACTGAGAGTTATTTTAACACCCACTCTCCCCTCCCATAACAAGGGTTAACCCTTTGAGCGCTGAATAAATTCTCAAGGAGTTAAAAATGTAGTAATACTGAGCTGTTGAAAAAAGCAGTTGTTTTAAACAAGTTGACAGATGATAGGTTTTCAACAATTCAGGATCACTACATCTTTAATTCCTTGAAAATTTACACAACGCATAAAGGGTTAACCGATATACTAAGTGAATTTTACCATATTGAAGTTTCGATCATCTTCAGTATGCACTTCACGTGGGTCGTTTAGGAGAAAACATAAGCCAACTAACTGTCATGAAATTTTAACAGAGTCACAGTATGCGCGTCCGTTTTCTTACAGTTAGCAAGAACTCGCACAACCTAAAATCCTGCATCACAGTCCCTGCTCACCCTCAAGGCGCCTCTGCTGCTCAGACAAATTTCTGTCGGCCGTCAGAATCATTGTCTCCTGTTGGCTTTTCTGCAGTAGGTAGTCATTGAGGGCTTTTTCTGCCTGCAAAATGATAATAGGGGCATTAAATATAACAATATTCGGGTCATTAAAGAGAATTCTCCACTGTGGCCCTGCATGCACACGTCACCAGACACATTTTCAAACTGCTACTGCATGCTAATACATACATATGACACAAACTTGCATGCTACAAATCATTCTGAAGGACTGGTTTTTCCGGCATTGGAGTGAGCCAAACCAAGCCTAGGGAGCGAATCAAAGAAGGATGCACTACTGGGCCAAAACATGTGCACAGCTGCTAATTCAGAATCATGTGATTTACATCTCTGAGCGGCAAAAGCGAAAAGAAAAAGAACCTGAATCTGTGGCGCTGGAACACAGTAAAAAGCCGACAGGTTGTCTGGGAGAGGGTTACCTTCACTCCTTTGTTCAGGGTTCTTCGGTAGATTTCAACTAATTTAATCAGGTCATCCTTAAAGCGCTTGTGTCCGCCAGACTTCATGTAGGACTCATCCGGGTCCATCTCAGTTTCCAGTTGGAAGAGCAGAGCGGCGCAGTGGTTTTGCGACATCTCCTCGTTTTGGGCACACTTTGCGTCGTACGCCGTCTTCACTCGCTCCTGCCCGAGACAGAGACAATAATAATGTGAGCTTCAGAACATTACTGTATAACATTTTACTTTGAGTTCTGGACATTATGTTGAAAGCGCACTGTCATAAAATCATACATGCCAACTCCACCACTATTAGCGGTAGACTACTGCTTTCGGGGCGTTTCATTCTGAAAAAAAAGCCCCAAAAGCGGTAGAGTTGGCATGTATGTAATATAAGAGCTATCGCAAGATGCCGCGCCAGATTAAATTTACAAAAAAATTCAAATTCAAATTGACAAAGTCAATTTCGATCAAATGACAAAGTATTGCCACCTCCGTAAAAAAAATTTCTTGATGTTACTGACAGATTTTATTGCCAAACCAAAAAGGCAGGCCTTTGTTAGATCATAGTGTAAGTATTGTGTGCAGGACTGGGGACCAAACAACAAGAAAGATATAAAATATAGAGGCTCCAAAAAAAGGAATAACAAATGAATTCCGAGTATGAAAGATATTTGTATGAGCGTTGTGAGGGACTGAAGTCAGTCTGTAGCACTGTAAATAAAGAAGTGGTTGTATTCTCTGGAGTGGAGCGTGAATAAGTGTGAGGCCAGTTTCACACATCAATAAATTTGAAACCAACTGCAGGGTGTGAAGATTTGTGCAAAATAATGGTGCATTATGGGTCTTTTCTGACCACGGCACAATTGTTTGGCTTCAGGACACTTGGATGATGCATTTTGGGCTATTTTCTGTACTCTAATGTCGAATGAACGCGTCTCAAAAGACTTTCTTTGTTTTGCAGAAGGACGCTATGGAATACTGGAATACTCCCACAGTGTTTCACAGATTAAGAAACTCCATCCTCATTTTAACTGGCATGAGGGTGAGTAGATAATGGCAGAATTAATTCAGAATGGCAGAAACCCCTAAAACCGGAACCCCCTCGGTACCAGGGGCAGTCGTTACGCATGATAAATACAGTATGTTTCCTAATCGCAACATCTCAAGCGGTTTATCCACTTTACGCAAAAAGTGGAAAAACCGGCAAAAAGCTCATGTTGACCATTTTTACCTCAACCGAACACAATTCAAACACCAAGCAGGCAAGTAAGCACAAAGCCAAACAAAGGATAAAATCATATCAGCGCTGATCACTAGCATTTCCACTGAATTTTTGCTATGCATACAAACGATACTGTAATGATTCTGCTCTGTTTGCCATGTTTTTGAGGTTCTGTCTGATCTATGTATTGCCTGACCATGCCCTGAATTGTGTATTGTGATTTGGTTACCTTACTTGTTTGTCTAGTTTAGTTTTGCCATGTTTTGTATTTTGCCATTTTCCCCATTCCTGTTATTATTCCGGTCCATGTTTTGCTTTCACCCATGCATTGCACTTTGTCTCCCCCTGTCTGGTCTCATGTCATGTGATTGCTCACAGCCCCAGTATTGCGTGCCTCACTTTCGGGTGATTTAATGGTTTCTGGGATTTCAAACATTCCTTCCAATCTCGTTTACTTCCTTAATCTTGCTTTTTCTAGATTACCAACCAATACTAACAGTTTGTTGTTTTTGTTAAATTACTAACCAAGACTAACATTGTATATAGTACTAACTTACTAATAAGCACTCGGGATTGTATAGCTGCAATCTACTAATTGACCAACGATCTGTCAGCATTCGCCCTGTTCTAGTCTCCGCCTCTTGCCTTCACTCAATTTACTTAGCTGTGCTTCTAGCAGATTCTCTGCACCTGTCTAATCACTGTTCTGCCACTCACTCTGTGCAGGTAGAAATCCCTAACCGGATCAGTTTGTTCTGTCTATAGGCTGTCCTGTGATCCCTGTCCACGTTTTGGCTTTTGCCCATTTGATGTGATTAGGTTCTCCCTCATGTTTGCTTCCTTTGTAATTAGTCTGATTTCCTACACCTGTTTTGTGTTTAGCATGTGACCTCCCGGATGTGTATAATAGCAGTTTTCTCACAGCAGTTCCCTGTCAGAACGTTTCTCTTGTTTACCTGTGCTGCTCTCGTCTTCACCTTGTACTCATAGTGTTTCTCTTCTGACTGGACTGTCCGACTTTGCTCTGCTCTGCTTTGTGGTACTATTGTCTGCATCTGTTTACGAACCCTTTTTGCCCGACTACAAGTATTGTCTTTGCTGCCCTGCTAATGGTTTGGATTACGCCCACTGAATTTTGGCTTTTGCTTCTCTGACAAACCTGTGCCGGTGTACTGAACCTGTTTTTGCCCAACCACGAGTACTGTGATTGCTGCCCTGGTTTTTGCCTCTGATTCTGCCCTTCTGGATTGTGATTTTTGGATTGAGGGCGTACCTTTGCCTTCTGCCCTGCGGGGGTTTCCCCCCTCGCTTAATAAACTCATCTACTGCACTGCTTGGTTCTTGCGTCAGGTTCCTGAGCGTATCATCACAGATACCTCAAATATAAAGTCCACAGAATCCAACAATATAAGCCTTGTCATTTAAAGCCAACACCACACTCAAAGAACAGCAGACATACACTTTACAGTCTGCAGAGATGAGCAGAAAATGTTCTTACCTTTGATATATTGTTATAAAAAAATTGTTTGAGGGTAATCTGTGCTTGCTATTGTTAGCCCAATGTGTCCGTGTTATAACGAAACTAGATCTTCCAGTCTCCAAGCATTTTTTTTCCGCCCAGGGCATTGCTTCAAAGATCTCAGCATTCAGCTTGCTTGCAATGTATTTTCCTCCCTGTGATCGGCTTGTGATGCTGTCAATAAGACTTTGCCCATATCCATTTGATTCTCTGCGTTCTGATGTTTCCAACGAGTGCTAAACCACCTTAATCACATTAAGCTTGCCTGAGCTAGAGCCTTGGGTTCCCAGTGCATCAAACTGAGTCCATGTACAGTATTTTTAGTATAATTATGCGCCAAATATTCAGCAGTTGTTTTCAAAGTCGTTTTCAGACAGAAACTTTGTACCATTCCACGTGAGTACTGCGAACACAACAGTACAAGTGGGGTGAGTGACATGTTTCCCGACTCATTCTGTATATTGGCCATTTGACTGTGAAGTTCTAGCGAGCTGATGTTGTGTTGCAGTTAGGTTACTGTGCTGCTTTTTTTCATAAATCTGCTCCATTGGAGCCAAACTTTATTTTCTTTGTTTTATTATCTTTCAGTGGGAAATTGTATGGGCCACAGGATTGGCAGAAATAATTTAAAAAATTTAATTCTAAAAAATAAAAAGTGGTTGTATTTGGAAGGAATGTATGCCTGCAGTGACATATAAGTGAAATTAAATTAGTTTTACAGTTTCATATCTGAGAAATATGAAACGGCACACAGTCTCAGCTTGGAGATGCCATCTAGACATTCCCAAATTAAAACCTCTAAAATTTTGCTCTGATTTACTTGGGTAGAATAAACCTAGGCACAGATAATGGTGAGATTCTGTGCTGTAATTTTTTAGGGGTTTCAGACTGCAACTGAATAATTACATACAATAATAATAATGACAGATAAAATAATGACAGATAAAGGTAAAACTTTGCTTGGTGCAAAAAAGGTTTTTCATTTATGCTGTGTTCCATCTTCATTTACTCTGACTCTGTGAAATATACACTGATTTTTTTGTGATTTTTTTTCTCACCATGAGAAAAATCCCCAAGGTGTTACCTTTGTTATGATATTCAAGACTAATCAAATCGACCAATTCGTTGCAGAGATACAGTCATTTCATTTTGGGCATGTTATTTTCAATCCAGAGGCTCAGGGCTTAAGGAGATAATTTCCTCTAGTCTTGGTAACAGGAGAATTTGGAGAGGGAGAGGGAGAGTGGTTCAAGCTTACGCGAATATTGCCTCCTCCATTCAAATGCAATAAATTTTGGCCAGTTAAACACAAAAAAGGAGTTCCCAAGGGTGCGAACCTACATCACCCTTTACATGGAGAATCCAAGCTATGTTGAAACTATATAAACTGCAGTTCACTTGCAGAAAGGCGGACTTGGCTCGGATAGTGGTAGATGACCCTTTTAAGCCGACAGCAAACAGATTTGCCTGTATCCAGGTTGTTGCCTTGATGTGAAATAATGATGAATATGACATGATAGTTAACAATATTGTTTTGGATTTAAATATTTTTCAGTGCTCGACTGATCTTGCCTGGTGTTCTTGAGCCTGAAGGCATAATTTGCACTTTTTGAGAATATATCATTGGCTCCAATATACTAAACAAGCCCAGTCTAGGCAGAAAAAAAGAGCTTGAATCCAAGACAATTTTGTGATTGAGCCATGGCAGCTATTAATGACTGAGAGAAGCCAGGCCAACAAACCATTAGCTCTTCTTGATATTTCTGGCCCTCGTCCTTGAAGGTGCGTTTCATGAAGAGCTGCAGCACCTCCTTCAGGCAGCCGTCGTGAGCTCTGGAGAGCTGCTCGTGAGTCTCGGTGTGCAGTTCCACCCGCTCTCCCAGCAGCTGCCTGTAGAGGGCGAAAGACTCCTCCACCGCCTTCGAGTTCTCGATCTTAGACAGTGCCTCCACCGCGTTCTCGAGACACGGAATTTTCCCGCTCCGAATGGCATCCACGTACGTCACCGCCAGGTTCCCCAGCACTGGAGAAAGAAATTAAAAAAAGCTTAATGTAATTTTACTCATACTGGAAATGCACTTCGAGTTCAAACATACATTTCAGCAGTGAATCACTCACCACATGGATAAATACCAAAATAGAACAGCTTGAAGGGCCTGTGATTCTGACACCATCCCAAAATGTCTTGCTCGAAAAAGAGATCGATGATCTCAATTCACTACCAGGTAAAATAAAGGTTATAATGATAAAAGCCATGAAACTTACGGCTCCCGGTAACCGTGATTCCCCCTTTAATCGTCTTCTCCTTGGAACAGTTGAAAATATAGCAGCAGAAAGCAGATGTTTGCTCCACAAATTGGGGGTCGACTTCGGAATCTGGCAGTTGGTCTAAGAGCCTCAGCTTGTCTTTGGAAACAGGCTGATCGAGCACAAAGCATTTCCGCTCAGGAAAGTAGTTTCGTATGCACTCCCGGGCATCATTACTCAGGGTCACTGCTCTCGAGCAACCTACAGGAAAACAGCAGTTTCAAAAGTTAATGGACAGAGACGACTTTTGCCGAAAGAAATTTACTGAACTTGTAGGAAGTGAACTGATGACAAGGGCAACCAAAAGACCCCAGTGTCAAGTGAATTCACGTCAATTTACTTTTATCACATGATTGTAGTACTTTTCCCATGACCCAGCTCATGACATATTTTTTATATTACCCAAGGAACATATCACTCTTGCAAAAATTTCATTGGCTGAGACTGTAGGAAAGAAAAACTCTCTCCGCGTTATGTCACGCTACTAATGCTTAGCCAAACGGAATACCAAGTGCAATGTTCGTTCAATGGGTAAGGCTCAGAGCTGTAACAAGCTATTTATGAGCCACTTATATAACTAAGTTTACGTTACTTAGCTAGCTAACCAGCATGCAGGCAGCAGTTTTTCAAAACCATTATATAACAATAGTTAGTGAGCTAGCGAGCTAACATTAGGTAGCTACTCAGTTGACTGATTTTACAAACCGTTGATAGTTCAAACATGAATGTAGTGAGGCAGATAATAGCAATTTTGCATAAGAATCGTGCAAAATGTGATACATGCACCAAATTTGGCATGGTCATTCCCATTGGTCTACTGAAAAAATCTACCCGATTGGCCACTTGAAAATCCAAGATGGCCGCCATTTTTGAAAATGGCCACTAAACGTATGAGTTGAGAATGGTTTCCCTCACAGAAATGTGTGTGTTTAATCTATTTGACTGATCTTAGTGTCCAAATTTATGTTTTTTTGCATGGTGGATCCAATTTTTATAGTTTAAGCAGCCTAAAATGAATATATTTCTTTCTTTTTTTTTGCAAAATAAGGTACTTTTTCTGGCATTTTCAGCTAGGATGAGTGCTTCTTTGTGTATACCAATGTTGGTTAGTTTTTGGGGTGTAGAGTGTAGTAGTAGAGGTAGTGCCTTTGTTTGATCTGTCAGCCACATCCTCCGGATGGACTCCAGGCACTGGTCCTTTGCCAACGTCTGATCGTACTGTGTGTCTCAGTATTCAGAATGCTAGTAAGATGTTGCAGCAAATTGACAGTTATTGGTGTAATGTTGATGTTATTGACACAACTTGTCATCCCATGCTGACCACTACAATTGATGTCAACAATCATGGCCGCCCCCATCTGATACGATACGAACGTCAGGAGCTCCCACGTTTCAGTGGATATACTAACATCAGTGATATTCATTTGGATTTACCATCGGATTGTTCACAGGGGACATCGTACAACAAGAAACGTAAAAGAGGTAAGAGAGGTGGTGTTAGACAGAAGATTCGATCTCGAAAAAACAGACCTCCGTTACCCCCAATCCTCTTGGCTAAAGTACGTTCACTCAACAACAAGATATCAGAAGTGGAGGCTTGTGCAAGGTACTCTTACGAATTCAGAGAAAGTGGTCTACTTTGTTTCACTGAAACATAGCTGAGTGATAAAGTTACTAACGATTCATCAGACATTTCTGGTTTTGGTTCTCCAATACGTTTGGACAGAGATACGGTGAATACGGGAAAATCTATAGGCGGTGGTGTGTGCATCTACATTAACCAAAAGGGGTGCAAAGACTTTGTGATCAGAGATTCTTTCTGCAACAAAAATATTGAACTTCTCTCTTTGTCTCTTAGACCCTACTATTTACCAAGAGAATTTGGTCAGCTTTTTATAACTCTTGTGTATATACCCCCAAGTGCGGACGTTAAGGTTGCAGCTGATTTTGTTCACTCTAATATCAATAAACTGGACAAGATATCAGCAGATTCGCCGAAATTCATCCTGGGAGATTTTAATTCATGCACTTTAACGGATGTACTTCCTAACTATCAGCAATATGTCAAAACCCCAACCAGACTCAACAAAGTCATTGATTTGTGTTATGGTAACATTGCGGGTGCATATAAAGCTGTTTCTAAACATCCCATTGGAAATTCAGATCATAATTCTGTTTATTTATTCCCAAAATACGTACAGAAAATAAAACGAGAAAAATCAATTAAAAAAACAATAAAGACATGGACAAGTGACGCAATTACGCAACTTCAAGGTTGCTTTGATTGTACGGAGTGGGGTGTTTTTGAGGACAGTTGTTCAGGTGTTGATGAACTCGCCGATGTGGTAACAAGTTACATAAACTTTTGTGTAGATACTGTCATACCCAACAAAACTGTGACTATATACTCTAACAATACGCCGTGGATTACAAAAGAATTGAAAACTGCTCTGACTAAAAAGAAACGTGCCTTTTGTACTGGAGACAGATTTCAGGTCAAAAAAGCTCAAAGGGAAATTGCACGATTAACAGGACAATGCAAACTTAAATATAAAGATAAAATTGAAAGACAGTTTTCTGACAACAATCTCCGTCACGCTTGGCAAGGACTGAAAACCATCACAGGGTCAACTAAGAAAACTCAAGCTGCCTCAACCAACGTCAACGCTGATGAACTCAACACATTTTATTCGCGCTTCGACACCCATGACTTTGACGAAGAAAGGCTGGATATATTGGACACTCTCCCCAACGATGACGATCCACTACAAATATCAAGAAGTGATGTACTGTCCTCTTTTAATCAAATCAACATACGGAAAGCTTGCGGCCCAGAAAGCTTGCGGCTACTTGGGATTGTTCTGAAGCAATGTAAGGAACAGTTGGCTACTATTTTCCAAAAACTATTTCAAATTTCTTTAGATACTCACTTCGTCCCCAATATTTGGAAAACGTCAAACATCATTCCAGTGCCAAAGAAACGGAACCCTAAAGTAAATAATGATTTCCGCCCTGTAGCATTAACGTCGATTGCCATGAAATGTTTGGGGAGAATAGTGAAGAATTCCTTATTGAGACAGACTGAAAATTTAATGGACCCGTTACAGTTTGCATACAGACCCCGACGTGGCGTGGAAGATGCAACTTTGACCCAACTGAATAATGTGTATAAACATTTAGAAACTGTTGGTTACTATGTCAGAATTTTATTCATTGATTTTTCATCTGCTTTTAATACCATACAACCTCATATTTTAATGAAGAAACTTGTCAATCTTGGTGTTGACACACATACTGTTAGATGGATCCACTCGTTTATATAAATCCCAATTTGTTACTGTAAATAATAAGCATTCATCTGTTTGTGTTACAAAGACTGGTGCTCCACAAGGGTGTGTTCTTTCGCCAATTCTGTTTATTCTGTATACAAATGACTGTTTTAGCTCTGTGGATTCATGTTTTACTGTTAAATTTGCTGACGATGCCGCACTGCCTGGGCTGCTCAATGATTCAGAGGTTTCTTATCAAGATGAAATTTCCAAATTTGTTGAATGGTGTGACAGCAACCACTTGTTCTTAAATGTTTCAAAAACCGAAGAGTCGCATATTGACTTTAGGAAGAACAAATTTCCATTGAAGCCAGTTGTTATCAAAGGAGAAGAAATAGAAAGTGTGTTAGAGTATAAGCCTTTGGGAATCATTATAGACTCTAAGCTTACCTGGCAATCAAACTGTGATTATATCTACAAGAAAGGGCAGCAACGTTTACATCTTTTAAGACAACTTTGTCATTTTAACATTGATAATACCATTTTATGCATATTTTACAATTGTTTCATCAAGAGCATTCTTACTTTTAGCTTTTTGTGTTGGTATGGATCTCAGTCTGTTCAAAACAAAAACAAATTGCACAAAATAAATAAACATATCAAGTAAACTTATAGGCCTCCCTTTGGAAAGTCTCGGCACTACCTATGAGGAACAAATCCTCAAAAAAGTAAATTCAATCTTACGAGATATATTCTGAATACAAAACATGTGAATTATGTTTTTACCTTCTGACCGCCGTCTCAGAATGCCGAGAATAAGAACAAACGGAGCCCGCCAATCATTTTTACCCCAAAGTATACGCCTTTTTAATAACCATCATAAGCATCTGAATGTTTTATGTTTTATGTTGTATATAATGTGTTGTATCTGTGTTTTTTTAGCTTATGACATATTTTTGTTATCTGTTTTACTGAGCTGTGACATGTAAAACAAATTTCCTGCTTTGTATAATAAAGTATTATCTTATCTTATCTCTTGTCTTATCAGCACATTCTACAATGGAAGCCCCGAAGTACCGCCGTCTCTGCTACAGTTTGTTTGCATGATTGAACATGGAGCAGATATCAAGTACCAACTCCAAAATGGTGCCTCAAAGTCTGATGTTGCAATGGCACAGTTGCTAGAGTACAACTGTTTTGCAAAGTACAAGGCCGGATCTCATGTCCACAGACATTCGAAGGACGAGGAGACACCATTTGCTGCATATATTGACTTGTGTGTATTTTCTAAAACGAGGAGGAGGCAGCTCATCGACGTCCTGCATGAGAATGGGCTGAACATCTCCTATGACAGAGTCCGAGAAATTTCAGACCAGCTGGGAGAGGCTGCTGTATCCCAGTATGTGGAAGATGGCCGTCTTCCTACCAGCCCTGAGGAAGGATGTTTTCACCACTTCAGCAGTGGATAACATAGACCACAACCCTGCTACGACAACAGCTAAAACTTCCTTCCATGGCAGTCTATGATGTCGTCTCTGCAATGGGACCTGAGAGATCCAGTGGAATTCTGTATTTACACGCTTTCACAGGCTGTGATGTGGTGTCTTCTTTCCATGGGAAAGCAAAGAAATCTGCATGGCAGACATGGGATGTCTGTGGTGAGGTTTCTGCAACCTTCAAAAAGCTCAGCAACTGTCCAGCAGAGGTTTCTGATGATGACCTACAGACGCTGGAGGAATTTGTTGTCATCATGTATAACCGATCAAGTGCAGCCACTGGTGTCGACAAGGCACGGCTGGATCTCTTCGCTCGTAAGCAGAGGTCCTATGATGCCGTCCCACTAACGCGTGCAGCCCTCAAGGAACATGCAAAACGTGCTGCCTACCAGGCCGGAGTCATCTGGGGCCAGGCAACTATACGCAATCCAGAATTCATCAGTCCTGCTAACTGGGGCTGGACACAGAAAGGAGAGATGTGCCAGGTCTGTTGGAAGACCCTTCCACCAATTGCCGCAAGCTGCCGGGAACTGCAAAAGTGTTCATGCAAGAAAGCCTGCAGCCGCAGATGTAAATCTTCTCATTCTGGGCTGTCACGCACAGGACTCTGCAGCTGCGTGTGCGAGCATTAGTGATGCACAGAAATACACAAGTACTGCATCTCTGGACACTTTTGAGTATTTGCCATGAAAATGACATTGATCTTAATGTTTGAATACTGATGTTTTTACTTGGCCTTGATTACACAGCGTCTAAAAGTACATGCAAAAGGACCACGCATACCACGGTCATTCATTCATTTTAATTTCATCTTTCTGTTAATTACCATATGTTCTGCAGGGACATTCACTACAGTATAATGATAGATATGCATTCTGCTACTGATTTACTACATTGCCAGCCAGATTTGTATGATCTAAGTGCTGTATGTTGCAAGTATCAAAACTAAATGTATGTGTTTGTTTGGTTGAAAATTATCATTAAAAATTTTTTTGTATGATGAGATGCATTGGTGTTTGTTTTACACCCGAAAATAATCAAAAATAGCAGAATTAAGAACAAATTCATCTTTGATGCCATTTTAAGTTGTAAAATTAGATCCAGCATGTCTGAAAACACACACATTGACACCAAGATCACTCAAATTGACCAAATACATGCATTTCTATGAAAGAATCTGACTTCAGAAGTTCATTTTGATGGCCATCTTGAAAAAACGGCCGCCATCTGGGATTTTCAAATGGCCAATCGGGCAGATTTGACAAGTACCCCATAGAGAACACCCATGCCAAATTTGGCGCTTGAATCACAATTTGCACGATTGTTCTGTTATCTGCCCCGCTAATGTCCGTGACTTTGTGGCGGACTAAAACCAACAGAGCGATGGAGTTTGTACGATGCTAACACATAAAGAGCACTAACAGAAATTCCGTTTGTTTTCAATTAAATTACGCAATTCAGTTACCTGATAAACAGAATTGTATACTCTTGGTCCTGTCATAAGAGAGTTTTGGAACTCGTTGAGCAAATTTTGGGTTTGTTGCTCACTAAAGCTTGCAATAAAATGCTAAATTTACTCAACTCATTTCATATCTTTCCAATGATAGACCCTCTTGTCTAAGATCCTCTATGCGCAACACATTTAAAACAACCACAGTCGACCAAAGTGCTGATAGGCTTAAAATACAGAATGTAAGAAATATAAATGTACATAATAAATAACAGAAAACAATAAATATAATAATAACAAATTACGGCACAACAGATAATGAGTCATGGTGTCGAGCTCAAATGAAATTCAATCCCAGGGAGATGAGGAGAGTCTTCAGTAGCGATTTAGGAGAGCTGTTTTTATATAAATAGAGATACTATTCTAGAGATTAGGGGCAGCTCCTGCAAAGGCTTGGTCACCTCTGCATTTGAGCTTATATGTCGAACATCCAGGAGCATCTGGTTGGTTGACCTTACCACTCTGACTAAAGTGTAATGATGTAAGAATTCTGCGAGATTAGATAGGGCCACCCCATTGAATACTTTAAAGGTGCCCTGTGTAATGGCAGCCAAAAATTAAATTCATAGGCTACACACTACAAAGAAAATGGGGGCAGTATACCGGCAGAAAGTGAGTTTGTCGACCCAAGTATAAAAATCGAGAAATGGCACAGTCCCTCCTCCCATCAAGCCTGATTCGTCCATGATTCGTCCCCACCTTTATCGCCAAGCTACCACCCTTCACCCGATCCAGTAAATATGTCCAAATTATGTGTCATTGTTCATTTGAAATAAATTCATTTGTTAGATAACATTTGCTGCTTTGAGCAAGCTAGCGTCAACGTAAAGTTGGCTAATGTTAAGCGCTAATGCTGAGTCAACATTTGCGTGAATAAATTTATCTAATGCCGAACTTTACCATAACCAGTGCCTGATCCCAAAATCAGCTGGCCAGTCGATCACCACTGTTAGTTGACAATCACTTTACCGTAAGTCATTAAAACAGTTATAGCGGAGTTCAGAATTATGACGTAATCTTAGCGGCACATGTACAAATCAAATTGGGGACAAGATCATTTTAGAATGTTACGCATGCCGCGCGCCTGATGCTAATTTCACAGAATGCAACCAGTTTGCCTGATATGCAGTCTTCATTAGCAAGACCTCTTCTAGCAATCAAGTATCATTAGTCACAACTAAACATTCTGTCATGTTTCACTGCATTATGCAATGTTTTCAGTTACGTTTCGTGCATTCATTTAGGGTTCACTATCATCAAAGCCATTTTAAGCTTCTCAGCTAATGTATCTTCCACATGATAGACATCATGTTCAAGTACGCGCTCAAGTCGTGCGATTTATTAGTGCACTGCAGTTTGGCTTGTTATGTTGCCCACATACCACCACCCATAGCAGAAACTGGTATTATGACACAAAGTGGAGTGCAACTAGTGATTTAGCGTGCTAATTCAGGTTGATATCTCTGCAACACTATACCTTGTCATCTTTTTTATGACATCATTGCCCTTATTTCTTCTCATTTTTTGCTGTGTCAAGCTCATTTTTTTTGGATATTTTGACATCAGTTCTTACACAGGGCACCTTTAGAGACAAGCAATAAAACCTTAAAACCAATCCTGAATTGGACAGGAGGCAAACGGAGACTGGCCAGAACTGGTGTCATGTGATCATTTTTTCTTTGTGCAGGTAGAAAACCAGCTGCTGCATTTGAAAGAACTGCAGATGAGGAAGAGATGATTGTTTTATGCCCACAAATGCATAATTAGTAAAGTCTAATCAAACAGCACATTAAAGCATAAATATCTCCAAATTGTTAGCAAAGAGAGGCCATTACTTAAGCTAAAAGTCAACACAGAGAAAATTAGTTTTGCCACATGAACTAACCTTTGTTAAATTTTGTAAAATTTGAAGCAGCTGCCAAAGTCACACCAAGATTCTAAACAAATAATGTACTGTAAGTAGCCAAAGGGCCAAGTGCACCATCAGAGTCAACCAACAGGTCAGCTCATCCAAACATAATGATCTAAGTCTTATTTTCTATAAGCTAGAGAAAGTTCAAATCCAACCAAGTTCTGATATCTTTTAACCAGTTCAAAGGCTGCACTGAAGTTTTAATTTTAATTTTTACAGGCATATAGATCTAAATATTATTAGCAAAACTATGAAAAGAAATATTATGTTCCTTAAAAATGGACCCCAAGGGTAGCATGTACAATGAAGAAAGGATGGGGCCCAAATCGGAGCCTTGAGGGACCCCACTAAGTAGGCCTGCAGTCATAGAGTATTCACCGAAGGGAACTGAGAACTGAAAATCCTTGAGGTTCATACGTTTAATGGCTACACTCTGTTCAAGATGTGATAAAAGGACCATATGATCCACAGTAAAAAAAACAGCTGTCAGGTCTAGGCGCATCAGAGTAGCAAACCTCCCTGAGTCAACAGTTAAAGAGAAGATTATCAAGAACTCTTAAAAATATGTTTCAGTATTGCTGTACCATTTAAAACTAGGTAGAAACTTTTTATACATACAATGGTGGTTATCTAAAAATGTTTGTTGAATAAAAGCTACCATCTCCAAAACTGGCTAGAAAAGGTAGCATAGAAATTGGCCTGAGGAGGAGTCCATATTTGACTTTTTGATTAAAGGCTGAACTACAGTGTTTTAAAAGCGACTGCACACACCCTGAAATAAGAGTGGTATTTATCAAAACAAGAATACTAGACCCAACCATATTAAAATGTCTTTCAGAGACCTTACCCAGGGGCAGATGCAAACACAGACCACTGTCTATGATGGACAAAAATGAATCTGAAACCTAAGGTACCAAAGAAAGGCAAGACAAATGACAACAGGGACGTAGATATGTTGAAAAATGAAGACATGAAAGTAAGATGTTCTGTTACAGTGACCAATAAATGTGACGTGATTATGCAAGAAAATGTGGAACAAACCCCAGAAAATGAATGTTTTAAACAAAGCATTAAACATTCTACAGCAACTGTTCTTCCTAAAAAAGAAAGACACAGAAATGAGTAGATGAATGAAGAAATTCTGTACTTGATGAAGGAAAGAAAAAAGAAGAAAAAGATGATCTGGGATACAGATCACTAGACAGGGACGTAAAGAAGAAATGTCAAAAAGCAAAGAAAAAGTGGTGCAATGAGAGGTGAGAGGACATTGAGATATTGGAAAATAATCACCATATGAGAACAGTGCACCAGAAGGTGAAACAGATGACTGATAGAAAATAAGGAGGAAGGACTAACAGCGGCTGCAAAGATGCAGATGGCACTTTATTTATTTTTATTTATTAACTTGTTTCTAAAAGATGGGGTCAGTACATAAGTGATCAATACTATGAGGACAACAGGCCAGAAAAGGAAGAAATGTTCCATCTCGATGGACCAGAGATGATGCAGAGTGAGGTGTCAGATGCCATCGGAAAACTGACGGCAGGAAAAGCACCAGGTGTGGATGAGATTCGAGGTGAAGAACTGAGAGCCTTAGATGACCAAGGGGTTAACATCATAACCAAAATATGTAATGCCATATATGATGGAGGAGAAATTCCCAAAGTCTTGAGACATTCCCTTTTCATCACTATCCTAAAGAGGAGTACGGCTGCAGAATGTGCAGAATATAGGACCATCAGGTAAATGAGCCATGTGATTAAAATCTTATTATAGATAATAATAATAAAGAGAAATACCAGCAAAATAGAGAAGGCGATCAGTGACACACAATCAGGGTTCAGACCAGGAATAGGCACAAGAGAAGGAATTTTTAATCTGAGGATCATAGTAGATAAGTACCTGGAACTGTATAAAGATGTGTTCATATGATTATCAAAAAGCCTTTGATATGGTATATCATCAACATCTTACAGAGACTTGATGAAAATGGACATAGATGGTAAAGAAATGAGAGTCATACAATCACTCTATGGGGACCGAGCTGCAGCAGTAAGGGCTGATGGAGGCAGTTCAAAGGAATTTCCTATAAAAAGACAAGGTTTCATTTTATCACCAAAGCTTTTCAATCTATACACTGAAAACATTCTCAAAGAAACAGAACATTTAGAGGGAGTGAAGACTGGTGGTGAGAGTATCAACAGTCTGAGATATGCTGACGACGCAGCCCTGATAGCGGAATAAGAAGGTCAGGTGAACATTATAGTGCAGGAAGTAATAAGAAGAAGCGAAGCCCTCGGATCGATGAATATTAAGAAAAGTAAAGTGATGGTGGTGAGAGGAACAGCGGATGAAACACGATGCAGAATTTACTTGGATGGAAAGATATTAGAACAATTGAAAGTGTTTAAATACTCAGGACAGCAAATTTCTGATGATGAGAAAAGTGACCAAGAAATTAGATGCAGAATTGAAATGGCAAGAGGAAATTTTCTTGAGATGAACGATGTTTTAACATCAAATAAATTAAAATTAACAACAACAAAGAGACTGGCAAAATGTTAATGTACTGTCCACACTTTTATATGCAGCTGAAACAAGGACGATATCAGGAGAGATGGAGCACGAGATCAGGGCGTTTGAGATGTGGATGTTCAGAAAGATGATGAAAATGTCTTACCAAGACCATATGACCAATGAAGAAGTACTAAGAAGAGTGAAGGAAAGACCAAAATCATTGAGAGGAATTAAACAGAGGAAAATGCTGTATTTTGGACACATTGTGAGAGGGAATAACAGCTACAGACAGATCTGATGGAAGGAAAAGGAGAAGAGGCAGACTGAAAAAATCATGGACGGAGATTTTAGGAAATGGACAAGACAAGACATAACAACTTTCACCAGGACAGCACAAGACCGGAAGAAATTGAGAGCCATGGCATCCCAAGTCTGCATAGACCATGGAACCCACTAGGACTTCAGAGAACAAGCAATACTATGTAAGGGGCCGTTTGTAGGCCACAGATGATGAGCTAATTCTGATAAAGGAAAATGATACAGACGCAAACTGATCAAAGACAGCTGGTTATGTAGGAGAAACAGGGTCTCAGGCAAAGGAAGTGAGTGAAGACCTGGAAGACCTAAATCTGTAGAGATATCGCAAATCAAGACCAACTGTATCATGGACTGGGGAAGTAATACTGAAATATCAGAGACGGTTCATTAAAGACAAGTGAGGGGCTAGTATTAGCTGTAGCACTCATGGAGAGCAGCAGTAACAGCCATCAGGAGATACTTCATTCATTGAGAATTGCAGCAACATAGATTGTGGGTAATGGTAATGACTAACAAGAGCACCGCCAACGGTGCGTAATACGCCCGTCATGAACATGGATTGTGGGTAATGGTAATGACTAAAAATCCTTCACATTTTTTCTCCTTGATCTGTAATAACAAAGGGTTTCTCAATTGTATGGAGAATCATGAGGCGTGGGAAAAAAACATAATTATAATTATACTATTATAATAATAATCTGGCTGCAGAGGAACACTTTGACACAGTCAACTTTTGGCACTAGATAATTTTACTCAGTGTCCTCGCAATGATGTGTTCGTGCTACTGATAGCTATTTCATCGTTATCAATGTACCCACTCATATTCATGTCTGCTACTCTTCTGAATCATAACCTCTCCACGGAAAGTTCTAACATTGAACATGGGAAAATGCTTATTTAATCACAGCCTCTTAAAAGGCCGGATTCTGTTAAAATCATAAAGGCTTTCTAAAGACATCCCGGCATTACTACCCAGCTAGTTTGCGATGTTGCTCAAGATCCCCCTTCATAAAACCCATTGGTTCCATTAGGAAGGTGGCAAACATGTCTGGTGGTGGACATCACTACCTGCTAGGAACATGAATGTTAGAAAAGCCTTACAAGTCTTCTAATGTTGCAGATTTGATAAAAATTTTGGGCATTAATTTTTATTTGGAGTAACATCCAGTTTAAGTGCTGGGTTTGCATCTGCAGAGTTTGCCAGAATGCAGCATCTGATTTTGAAAGTAAGCCACACAAAAACTGAGCGAATGTAGCTTCTGACAGGTACATCCAGGTAACAGGTATTACCGCTTTTCAGCTTCAGGGAGTTCTCCAGGTACTGGTCAGCGGTGGCTGTCTCCCCGTTGATCGTCAGGTCCAGCGTGAAGTCTCTCACAGCCCAGACGAAGGCGGGGAAAAAGCGGATGTAGTCAGAAGACGTCTCGCTCTCCTTCTCCTTGGAGGTTTTCACCTTGATGTGCTCCGTTAGCTCTGTCACATAGCTGTACGGTTATTGAGGAAGTGCGTGGAGTCGTTTCTGCCACATTCACAGTTCCTGTTCCTGCTCTGGCTCCTAAACACACCATCATCACGTCCTCGACTGACAGAAGTGCCACAATACCTCTCGGCACCCTCAGAAGGACTTCCTCTTGCTATTAATTTACCCACTTGTGTGATTATAATGAAGACAGAATCCCTACTGCATCTAACAGTCAGTACACTTTGCCAGTGGAGGATGGGCTCCTGCATTGTGGCCGAGTTCCCCCTGATATTTCACACTGAGAACTTTTTTCCACTCTGCCATCTCAGTATGGAGTAGCTTGTCTGACCTTATCATTGAGGCGGAAATCTTGAGAGTTTTCAAGAGCAGACTTGACTTAGTGCTCAATACCATTTAGTCATCAAGGATCTGAAGTTACAGATTCACTATAGTAATAGGAAAGTGGTGAGCCTAGTTGGGCTTAAGGGCCTGGTCTCGCCACTCATGTCATGTTATGTCATATTATGTAATGGTATCTCCCCACAGTGGTTCTTCACCTAACATCTATTTGGCAGTTTAATCGATAGAGGTGTAGTTAGCATATTAACTGTGATCATTTCCTGCTCATATTTACCCTGTATTTACCACAAGAACCAGATTTCCCTGTCTTGTAGCAACAATTTAGTCTCCTCGTTGCCGGGGATGTATGTTTTCAGAGTGCGGATGGAACCTAGAGTTCGAGGAGGAAACTCACACAAACACAGGAAGAACATGCAGCCTTTGCGCCGAAGCCAAATATTCAAGCCCAGATCCTTCTTACTGTTAGACTAAGCTACCCACTGCACCCCAATCAAATGTATCTCGCCTGTACAATCATATTAATTTGTATGATCAGATTTGAATGAAGTTTAATTGAGACGTAAAACTCAGACCCGTTAACATTACTCAGCCAGCGGAGGATGGGCTTCCCCATGACAGCCAGCTTCCTCTTGCGAGTACTTCCCATTAAACAGTTTTTTCCCCTCACCACTGTTTGAGCATTTTCTTTTTTGCCTCATAAATTGTTTTGGGAACTTAGGCCAGGCAGCTGCCCCACTGTAAAAAGTGCCATAGAAATAAAGCTGTACTGAACTGACTTAACGAGAGCGAAGGATACTGTAGGCTCATCACCGCCTCATTGTTGATGGTGCCCATGCTGTTATAGACCAGTGTGCTGCTCAGCAGGATGGCCAGAGAGAAGATCCAGGTGTCGTTCTTTGGATCCCCCTTATGGAAAGAGAACTCTTTCGATTTAGAAAGACATGGATTTGCTTTGTTCGAAAAAAAAAAGCCCTTATAGGATGTCATTTTGGAAAATTTTATGAGTATAAGCGTAGCCTTTCAGACTGTAGACAGCCTTAAAGGGCAAAGTTCAAACGAAATAGAACTGCATTTTCGTAGTTTTAAGCGCTTTTAGCCATGCCAAGAAAAGTCGGTAAGAGATTTTGCTACAATGTAGTCTTTCTACTTCATTTCTGCCTCTTTTCATCCAGTACTCTGTTTCCCCCATGAATTTTCAGCTGAAGATGGTAACAACACATTCATTCCTGAACATTGAAGACATTAAAGTGCCCCCATTATGGGACCTTTCATTGGTCATTCTTGAAATCTACTAAAAAAGACCTTTAAACGCATCATTGTAAAAAAAAAAAAAAAAACAAAAAACACAAGTTTTCTCACGCTGGCCATTTCTGCAGTACCTGTCTGAGAAACGCACTGTTAAGGTCCTGCCCCCGCCCTCCCGAAAACCAAAGTGCACTGTGATTGGTCAACTTGATCACTCACATGTGATTGGTCCACCTTTTGTGTGGGGAAATGTCACGCCCCTAACCATAAATGGACTTCCGCTCCAGAGTGCAAATGAGCTTTTGAAACAAATACCGGTGTAGCCCTGTGGGCGTAACCCACTTGATTCAAGGGCGTGCCAAACTATCTGCGTGGTGCGAAAATTCAATTGGTAACATCAGTAACTGATGAAAAAAATGGTCAGAAGCAATTGAAGCGTTGCAGTCAGCTCTGGAGCCGAGTGTTTTGCGGCAAAAAGCGCTTCTTCTGGAGGTGACTTTGAGTTGTTTTCCAACACAGACCTTTTAAATGCTCATAAAAACGATATGATTCACAGACTACGACATTAAAATTAAAACTGCAAGCAGCGTTGGATGGGTCCTCGCCCATCCGAGCACATCGATGTGGGGGCGAGACGTGTTTGGGTGCCGTCGAGCATTCTCAACCGTCGGACATTGCGAGACAGAGTAAAATGTTATATCTTGAGTTTAGTGCAAAACCCTTAACTGAAAGAGATTTTTCTTTTTTAAAGTGGAGTTATGAGTCATGGGACCTGGTAAAAGTTTCTTGTGCAGATTTTGTTGAGGATTATGTTTCAATATTTCTCATATTCATTCGTCATCAGTAGAACAAATGCCATGTTGAACAAGTCGGCATAGTCTACAACATCCCTCGCCATTGGTGACTGTGTCTGTAGTAGTTTCTGTGTAAAGCTGTCCCCTTTATCTCGGACGGACGGACGGAAGGACGGACGGATGGGGGGCAAACCTATATCCCCCTTCCACTTCGTGTTGGCGGGGGATAACAAGTCGACATGGTCTACAACATCCCCCGCCAGTCGTGCGCTTCTTATTTTCGAACTTGATCAAGGCCTTTATGGTCTGAAGCTACACACTAAATTTGGTTACTGTATCTGTAGTAGTGTCTGAGTAAAGCTGTCCCCTTTATCTTGGACGGAAGGACGGACGAATGGACGGAGGTCAAACCTATATCCCCTCCCACTTTGTGTTGGTGGGGGATAATAACCATGATCAATAATCATAAACAATAACCATATTGTATATCAGCAGTAACACAAACACACATACAAGCAGTTCACACACACAAGCAGTGCACAGAGATACATGCACAGGCATAAGCAGCATAAGAACATATAGATACACACACACACACACACACACACACACACAAATGAGCAGTGCACACAGATACATGAACAGGCATAAGCAGCACACGAACACATACGCATACACACACACACACACACACACACACACACACACACACACACACACACACACACAAGCAATTCAGTTCACACATGCATGAGCAGCTCACACACACATAAGCAGCAGCTTCTGTAGCTTTGATTAGTCAGCAGCTTCTGTTTAGTTGATCCAAAAAACATAATCAGAGGATGTATTTGATTTCTGTAGCTTTGATCAATATTTGTTCAATAAAATCATTATTTATTACTGAAGGATTAGCTAACAGTGTTTTGGTTTGCCTGTCCAATTGTAGCATGAGAATGAGAATGCGTAAAGACCATATTTGGAATATATTTCCTTTGATGAAGGTATAAAAACTGTATGTAAAAAGTAAGAAATCAGTTCTTCTTGCGAAAAAAGAACTTGGCTTTACTTTTGGCAATATGCCTCAATAAAGCCTAATTGTCAGAAGAATCTGTCTCTCTCCAATTGCTTGAGGATGGAGGAACCTCATAATCTGAAAATATGTTTGAATGGAAACCTCAGGTTTTATCACTGCTGTGTATTGTGGAATATTCCCCCATTCATGAACTTAGTGAAGGGAGATGAGCCATGTGAACCTACTGCCACCCGGTGGTCAGAATGTGTAGCAGCACAAAGAAAAACATAATAATAATAATAAAGAAATTAGTAAATGTTTCTTCCACGTAAATCCTAGACAGCCGAAATTTCAAGGATGTCAACTGAACACAGACAAAACTTTCATACGCTGCAACCTATGGTGAATTCAGAAGTCCTTCACTCTATATTTTTCAAAAAATGAAAATTCATAACGTCAGTATCTCGGCAAATATTCGTGCAAATGGTACCATGCTTGGCATATAGTTTCTGCAAATGGAGGTTATAAAGTATGCCAAGGGACATTTTGATACGATAAACAGTGTGTCCGCAGCAAGAAAATATATATTAGCATACAGTGAACTAAATACATAACATTTTTTATTTCAAAAAGGGAAGTCTTGTATAAATTTTCATCAAAACAAATTACAAGTGACAAGATGCAACAGGAATGAAGAATTTTTTCCGAATTTTATGACATTGCGACAGGCCGTGGTGATTGTGAAAGCCCCATTTTAGTGTATTTAGGTGGCGCTAGAGAGCCATTTTAGCTCTTATGTGGAGAATTTTAATGTTTTAAATATTATTGAAACCACTATGAATTAATTGTAAAATTAGGTTAGCTTTGGTGCATGTTAATGGGGTCACATTTAGGTTGGAAATTGCATACGCATAGAAAAAGGCAGCCAACGAGGCTGGGGACCCCAACTCTGATGCCTCAAGAAATCAAAACCGTTCGAGTTTTGACAAAGTTTTAAAGTAGTTTTCATTGGCAGAGCATTTGGGGTCGATAGGATGAAAGACCTTAAAGGAGTTCGCGTTTGTTCAAGGGCAAATTTAGGATATTTTGGGGAGAAAAGCAATTTTGATATGCAAATTGCGAACTTCCTGTTCGATTCAGGTCAGGGGTGTCGATGGTTAATTTTTAGATCTTGATGAGATGAACCATGTAGCTTTGGTTCAATCTCTCTATGGCTTTCCTACAGGTCGTGGTGGCCGTTTAAGTGCCAATTTAATGTTTCTGGGTGGCGCTAGAGAGCCATTTGGGCACCTATGGGGATAATGTTTACGTTTTATAAAATTTTTCGCCAGACATGAGGTGCATGTGATGCTTAGGTGGTAGGACGCCACGAGCAGTGACCCGAAATAAAAGTACAAACCAGCAACGTGCTGAGAGATAAAAACAGATAGAAATCACGAGCCTCGCGCTACCAACGGACCTGACGCCGCCCGTGGTAGCAGACAGGCGAGCTCGAACTAAAGACAAAAGTAAAGGGGATAAAAAACCAAATGAATCCCTGACTCACTAACACTTTTCCTTTTATGCAGCAAAGATCCTGCCAATACTCTCTCTCTTCTCAAAAGCTCTTACCAGCTAAAGCGCCAAGGTAAAAATGACACTCCAGCAACACGAACGAGGAAGAACAGGAGCTTAAATAGAGTCCAGGCAACGCCCCCAATCAATGCCAGCTGGCCCAGGAATCCAACGGCGAGCAAAACGATATCGTCCCGGACGAGAGTAACAAAAAGGAGCTAACAAGGCTCCCAAACCATGACAGTGCCAAATTTGGTGAGTTTTTAAGCATGTTTAGAGGGTCAAATTTCAGCTCAAAGAGGCGTAAGAAGAAAGAAAGAAAGAAAGAAAGAAAGAAAGAATAAGAAACACAGCAATAACAATAGGGTCCTCTGCCCAGGCTTTGCCTAGGGCTCGGACCCTAGTAATGAAAAACCAGAATTGGTGTGCTTTAAGAAGTGATAATGTTGTGAGGTGGGCGTGGCTTACCTTTTCCACATCCCCCAGACCCTCAGTGTCCAGCAGCACCAGAGTTTGATCAGCTCTGCGGGGGTGGGGCACACACCACATCCAGATTCCCTTCGTCTCAGACTGGACGGTGGAACCCAAGGAGAACCCTGCAGAGAGAACCCAGGGATGTTTTCTGAGAGTGCAGAGCTCGGCAAAGAATTTACCAAGCCAGAAACCTGAAAGTGAACTAAAATGAATAGATTATTGTGCCAGATTAGCCATGTATCCACTACCAGCCTAAAAATGGAGATATGGGCATACCTGTGTTCTTCCCCGCCAGCCTGTTCATCAGGTAAGACTTGCCCGTTCGGTACAAGCCTACGATGGACACCACCACTACAGGCTGCCTGATGGAGCACAGAATGTCCAGGGCTTCCTGGCTCACCTGCAGCTCACCATCACTGGTGTTCGCAATCAGACACACTGGCTTGTTCATGTTCACAGAATTCACACCCACCTGGAAACACATACACATGCATACCTTCATTTCTGTGTTCCTTCAATCTGAAGGACAGTGAGAAGTTAACACAAAGCCAAAAATTTAACCACCATCTGGTGCTGCAAGTCAGTACTTACTGCTGCTCTCCTGCATCACTCTTACCTGCTGCCTGTAAACATCCCACAAGGTGAGGGGATCCTGACACGATGTTCTTTTCTTCTCAAGCTAAGGAGCCCGTAAGGTGTGTCAAGGTCAGAGCTTAGACGCCACACTATCAGAGTATCGATTTGTGAATACTGCAACTAACCATTGACATGTAGGTTAGCTGACTCTGTAATTTATGGATGTGGTTTAAAATTCATTTGTACAAGTGTTTAGGACCTGGATGGTCGGAATTTCATGCCCCTGTGTCGCCACAAGAAGATTTTCGCAGCTGTTGGGCCCTTAGCTCCATGGGCACTGGCCCTCTTAATCAGGCTATTAAAGGTGCTCTAAGGACAAGTCACTAAGGACATCACTTCTGTTGACATTTGAGACATTATCAAACAAAACGGAGAGCTAGCTCGCCCTTCCCTCCTCCTCTCCCTCCCCCTCTCCCCCTCCCATGCTTCCTGAAATGGTCAATCCCTTAAAAAAAAAAAAAAACCCAAACCGCACCCCTCCATGCCTTTTGTCTGTGATTGGCTGGATGGTCCAGGCTGGACCAGGTTGTCTTTGTTGCAGTTTTTGGAGCCTCTGCAGTCCACAGGGACCACGCTTTTGCTTTTTTTTTTTAAAGCGTATTCAGGGGGCAGGCAGCTAGCGGATCATGAGGAGATGTTCGCTGTATGGAACAAAAAAATGTTCTAGCTTAGAAACCATGTAACAAGACTTAGAGCACCTTTAAACTGCGGGTCTCTTCGGGAAAAAAACTAAACAACTGTACTGGAACTGTGAGCACAGTGTGAGTGATGAAGGTCTTGTTGTTATGGATTTTGACAGATGGTACTCCTTAAGGATTTGCAGCTTTAAAAAATGTTCAGCCAGGTATTTTTAAAGGATCAAATGACGCCATCTCCACTTTGCAACAGAATTTGCAACCTCTGTATTGCATGCAAAGTTCCCTTTTGAATTAACCATGGCAAATACTGTAGTAATTAGCCACAGTTCCTTAATAAAAAATATTATTTCCACTCGTACCTTTGTGTATTTGTTGCTCAAGTGTAGGGAAAATATTAGAAGCAAAATGGATATAACAGTGAAGTCT